>CM077152.1:161902629-162225980 GCA_039583875.1 Platanthera guangdongensis | reverse complement strand
TTGGAACAGCCTTAGCAGGAGCTTTTCTTTTCTTAGCAACTTTCTTCTTTGCTTTTGAAACATCTGACTCAATAGAGTCTTCATCATCATTGTCATCATCTGATGATCCAGGAGGATTGTCATATAGATCATCATTTGCCTTCAGAATATATATAGATATCTGTTTTTCAGCCTGAGGTCGTTTGGAAGTTCTATAGCTTCTGCTTCAACAACACTTTCAGAAATTAATTTATTCTCTTCTTCTATGTCAGCTAGAATAATATCATCTAGATTAGGTAAAGGACTATCATACATCTTATAAGTAGGAGGAGAGATAGCCTTGGGAGGAGAAATAGCCTGTAGGTTGATTCAGTTGGAGGCTGCTACTGCAAAACTTGCCTTAAGTAGCATAGCAACTGCAGGGCTTATTGGGGAAGGATAAGCTATAATAGCTTTGGATTGCTGAGAGCAAACTTCTGGAAGATAATTTAGATAAGTTGTATCAAAAGAATTTAGAAAATGAAATAAATCAACTGTGGGACTGATGATACAATCACCAACAGTTATAATCTCTGCAATTTCTACTACTGCAACTGTACAGATCATATCAAGATCTAAATCAAAATCAGTCTCAACTTCTGTAGTCATGTGAACATCTGCATCTGCATCTGTCTACAAAACTATTGTATCTGCTGCTGCTGGAGGAGAGGAAACTGGAGCTTCTTCATAGGATATCTCTCCATGCCAGGTTTCAGAGGGTCCTTAAGCCAGGCCCTTAGAAGAAGGGACAGTGGAGGCAGTAGAGATGATGGCAGAGAGGGATGCAATATAGTCAGCAAGAGGTTTAATTCCCTCTACTATAAGGCTTGAGATGAGGGGAATAAGGAGTTCCAGAAGAGATGGAAGTGAAGGGGAATCCATTTCTATAAACTCAGAGGGTGTCTGAGTGGATACATGGATGATAGATGATGAAGGGAAAGTGGTGATGTCCGGCATTGACCCATCATGAGGAGATGGAGAATTTATGGGAGATGAGTGTAGATTAAAAGATGGAATAGATGTGAGGTTATGGAGGGGAATGTCATCCAGATGAGGTGGTAATGAAGATTGAGGTAGTGTGATGTGTTTTGGAGATGGAACTGGTTTTGGTAGATGTTGAATTTCTGTGGGTTGATGCTCAAGAGATGGAATTGGTGGAGTTGGTTTATGTGCAATGGATTGAATTGGTGTGGGAGTATGAGTTGGATAAGAGTATGGTTGTTGAGATGGAGGTATAGGTATCTGGGAAGATGGAATACTGGTGGAGCGAACAACTTCTGGGGTGGGGGATCAGCTACTGCAGCTCTTGTACCCTCAGAATCTCTGGAAGAGGTGGAAGCCTTAGATGGCTTGGAGATAGTCCTCTCCCACCTTCCAAACAGGGCACAAGTAAGCCTTTTGGAAGAATTGATGAATATGGTCTGGGAGACAAGGGATTCAGCTGCATTTTCCTGTAGGAAAATACCCAGAACTCTTTCAAAACAAACTTCTTTCTTATTATTCTTCTTCTTTATCAAATCAAACAGTAGCTTTCCACAGTTAACTAATTTCTTCTCAACCAGAGCACTCATCACTAGAAACTGGTGCCTAGTGATATAGTCGTGGGCTGTGTATTTGCCCAGCAGAACTTTCCCGACAACATCATGATGAATTGTAAATATACCTATTTTTTGTACATTAATTTAGTTGTTTTCATTTATTTTTGTCCTTTTTACTTATTTTTATTCAATAAATTGCTCCTTTTTTGTAAATAATTTTGCTGACTTGCTTTATTTTTATTTTTCAGAAAATATCAAAATCTGCCAAAAAAGTCAAGTCACGCCCGTGACATATTGGTCACGCCCGTGACCATGGCGTGACACGTCAAATTCCAGTCAATCAGCAAAATTTTGAAGTGCAAAGCCTGACACGCCCGGTGTCACGCCCGTGTCACCTGACACGGGGCGTGACCCAAGCCCGTGTTCCCTCCACTCGACGAATTCCTCTCGACGATCGTCGAGTGTCGACACCAACAGTCACGCCCAGCGTCACGCCCGTGACCTAGGGCGTGATACCTCTTTCCGCTCGACGATTTTCAACTCGACACTTTCCGCTCGACATTCGTCGAGTGTCGACACCGGCCGACACGCCCAGAGTCACGGCCGTGACCTGGGGCGTGACCTTTCCAGCTAGCCCGACAAGACCTGCCCGAAGACTTTCGGCGCAACCCGCGCCCAGATCCACCTGCTTGACACGCCCAGAGTCACGCCCGTGACCTGGGGCGTGACCACTGCGAGACCGACACGTGTCCAGCCCGAAGTCCACTTTCCCGTCAAATCGCCGGCCGCCTTCTCAAATAGTACTGTCACGCCCCCTGTCACGCCCGTGACCAAGGGCGTGACCCATGTAATTTTTTTCTATAAATTCAGAGCTTCTGCTTAGGATTTCTGTTCCCCTTTTGGGTTCCATTTTGTAAGGGGAGGTGCTGTGTAGATGGATTTCCAACCTATGGAATGTGGTTTTCTCCTTCTCTCTCTTTTTTATTTTTGTACTAGCCTTGTAATAGTTTTTTTTGACATAATAAAAAATGTAGTTTTCTTTCTCATTTCTATGTTTTGGACTTCATCTATGCGCCCACCCTTTGCAATCTTATTTATTCCTTGTTTTAACTTCTATTTCCTTCTTTTGTAATGGGTGTGTGTGTGTATGAGTATAACTTCATAATTTTATGTTCTTAGTTTTGTTAACTTAGAATTTTTATAGCTTTTTATTTCATTGTTATAAACCCGTAAAAATGATTTCAAGGTGATTTTCATTTCTTTTAACTTAGCTTTTTATTTTTAGGTTGTAAAACTTTTTCGTTCTTTTCGCTTTATTTTCACTTTTAATCGTTTTTACGGAGTTATAGGAATGATAATTTAGTAGTTTTAATTTTTCGTGCACTTCGTTTTTTCGTTTAAACTTTTGCTTCTTTTATTTTTCTGTCTTCATTTTAATCATTTTTACCGCATTCTAGCGGTAGAAATGTATTCGTTTTTATTTTTCGAGCACTTGCATTTTCATTTTTTTTGCAAAACTTTCTTCCCGTTTAATTTTTATTTCAGCTTTTTATGCATTTCTACCGCATTCCAGCGGTAGAAATGCAGTTGTTTTCAATTTTTAGATAACTTAGTTTTTTACATTTTTTGTACTTGCGCATTTATTTCCGCCTACTCGTTAAGAGTTAAATGGCGCCTGCTTATTTTACTTTCTGTAGAGTGCGTGAGTTTGTAATTTTCTTTATTTCCGCCTACTCATTCGAGTTTAATGGCAGGTCTTTATTTTCCCTACTCATTTGAGTAGGATTTGAGTGTGTGTGTTTTCATTTATGTCGAGAGAGCGTGTGCGTGAGTTTTAATTTCTGTCGAGTGTGTGCATGTGTTGCATTTATTTAGTCCTACTCGTTTGAGTAGGACCCGCTTTCTTTCTCCCGCCCACGCATTTGCGCCGGGACTCGAAATTTACAGCTTTCTTCAGTCCTACTAGTTTGGGTAGGACTTGCAATTTTCAGCTTTCCTTTTCTGCTTTATTTTCCCGCTTTCATTTACTGCTTTCCTTTACTGCTTTCTTTTCTGCTTTTTCCGCAAGCCGTCCCCATTCCGATGAGTGGCTAATCGTTCTTAGCCCTCGGTATCGAAGAGCATTGGGACAGATAAAATAGCTTAAAATAATTAAAGGTCTAATTTTTCTAATTAATTAAAAGTACTTAAGGTTTGCCCGGGGTTAACGACGCGTAGGACCACATATCGATGTGTGGGCCCTATTTCCGTTTTCCATACGCTCGCCGAAAGGCCGTGCGTATGGACAGATCACCCCTTGGCGAAGAGAGTTCCGCACTAACCCTCGAGAGAGGAGGCGCGCCAACTCTACCGGATTGGGTTCCCCACCCAATAGCGGGGTTCTTAGCGTAATGCAGGCGTTAAGAGGAATCCTTCATCGGACGAGAGCCCGGTCGAATAGTCTTAGCGTTCAGGTGAGCGATAGTCCTAGAGATAGGTGAGCTCATTTTAGTGGAACCTCCACGGCCAAGTCTCCGCCTTAATTAATTAGAAATTTAGGAGCTTTTTTTATTTAAAGACTATTTTAGTTTAATTGTTTTTTCGGTGCCATTGAGCTAAGCTCTTCATCGGCACCACCTTCATGCTTTCATTTTTTCTTTCTGCCATTTTCTTCTTTTTATTATAAATAAAATATCCCGACAAGATAATTATCGGTAAAATAATAGTCCCCTGCAGGGAAGAGTAGAAATAATCGAACCGGACCCGAGAACAATACGACCTCGATATTCTACCCGGAATATCCTGTACTACTCACGATAGGTGCACTTGCCTCCTTTCGTTAAAACTCGATCTAAACCGTTTTATATCCAAATAAATAAATACGCGCGCCCCGTTTTCTTAAATAAAATCACATCCGCCTTTTTCTCAAATAAAACCGCCGGGTTGTCGCGTGACCGTAAATAATTTTGGAGTTTTAACCACCAAGTTTTTGGCGCCGTTGCCGGGGAATTTTCGGTTCGTTATTTGAAACCCTGGAACTCTATTAATTTTACCTATATATTTATATATATATATATATATATATATATATATATATATATATATAAATATGGCCAATATAATATAATGATAATAATAATAATAATAAAAAAAAATATTACAAAATTATAAAACAAAAAAAAAAATTGAAAAACTTATAAAACTAAAAAAAAAAATTTGCAAAACCTTAAAAACTTAAAAAAACTATAAAACTAAAAACAAAAAAAAAACAAAAAAAAAACAAAAAAAATGAAAAATGAAAACTTAACAATATATTTTCCTTATAAAAAAAAACAAACAAAAAAATTAATAATTTGATTTAAAAAAAAAAAAAACAAACCCAAAAAAAAAGTACGTATCTATTTTGTTTAATTTAATTTAACTTATTTTATTTTGATTCGGCGCGGTTCTCACTCTTATGCGCGATAGGGGAGCGCATTTTTCTTGCACTCATAAGCTAAGACGTCAGCTTCGAGTCCCACGCACTTGTCACCCCCTACCGCCCAAACCCACTCTTTGGCCGAGTGTATCTTTTTTTTGTTGTTTTTATGATTATCTTTTTGCTTTTTTTTTCTTTTCTAAATAATGCAGGGTTTCAATCTGGGCCTCCCGCGCTCGTCTTAGGGAAGCTCCTACCCTCCCTTTTTCTTTTTATACTTATTATATTTTGTATATTAATCGATCGGCAGACTTAGACTGCAACATTGGGGACAATGTTGGGTTTATGTATGGGGGTGTTTTCCATACTGCATTTTTTTTATTCTGTACTCATCAAAACTACAAAAAAATTTGCAAAACTTAAAATCTAAAAAAATTTTTTTACTTCGTAAATATTTTTTGTAAAAAAAAAATTTTTCTTTCCCCCCCCCCATCTTCTTTTTTGTAAAAACTTGCGTCTTGCCTGCCCGCGACGTTCGACTCATCGAACCAACCATTCAACTAAGAGTCTGTTCGCGGGGCCGCAATCGAGTTTTTTTACTTTTTACCTTTTTTATAAAAATCTCTTTTTCCCCCCTATCTTCTTTGTAAATAACTCTTCTTTCTCTCCTCATTCTTGTAAATTACTTATCGAAATACACTAAAAATAAAAAAAAATTAGAAAAATCGAAAATACCAAAAAATGATAATAACTCTAAAAATCTTAAAAAGATAATAATTAAAACACAAAAAAATGATAAAATCCCTAAAAAAATCAAAAAAACATTTTGTTAATTATGAAACAAAATAAATCGAATATACCATATCTTAACCCTTTTTGTTTTCCAAAAATATAGTTTCGAGTTAATTTATATGCGAATTTTAGTTATTCTTTGCTTACTATTTGTTTATTAATTAAAGTTTGACAGATTTAAGTGTCTGGGGTCAAGATTTAAAGAATATTTTATGTCTTTTCCTTATAATAGGGAACTTGTTTTTCACCACCACTTCTAATTTTATAAATAGAAGCTCGTTTTTATGTTAGAAAATAACATCCATGGATTTCAATTATTTCTACTCTTTGCTTTTAGAAACATTGGAACATTCATTTTAAAAAGATTGCTCTCAAAACGTTTTTATTAAAATCTAGTTTTCTTTTTGAAAAAATAAACCCACTTCCTTTTTTTTCATGTCTTACTTTGACATGATTACCCCTTTACCCTTAAAAGATCTTATGTCAATGGGAATAAGATTTCGTTCCGTAAACATAGGCACCCAATAATTTAAAAAGATTATATATGGAGTAAGAGGATAAAATTCATTACTCCTACAAATATACATTGGGTTAATTTTATTCTTATGAAGTTGAAAAAACAAAAATTATCTTGTTAGGAAAATAAGATTTCGTTTTCCTAACTATCCAAAAAAAAATTGGAGGTTCGAGAAAAAATTGCCTCACCTCAATATTCAAGCCTTCTTCATAAACCACCAAACCACTTAGCATATTTCAATGATTCTAGAATTAATTTAAAATTTTTTGAGAGCATAATTTTTAAATTGCATTATTTCCTTTAACTTCTTTTAAGCTAAAGTTTTTTATATAAATCCAATCCATCTTTGTTAAACTAACAAAAATGAATTTTTGCTTTCTATTTTATTTTATCTAGAAGTCTTTTTGAAACTCTTCCTCTATTCATAACATTTCATAAATTAGGATTTAATTCTTTAACCCCGGATGTTTATTTTGATCTTCCTTTTAATTAAGTCAAGCGGTAGCTAAACTTAAGATTTCTTTTATTCCTTATAAGTTCATCTCCAACTTTTGCTCTCGAATAGCAAAAGCTTAAGTATGGGGGTATTTGATGAATTGTAAATATACCTATTTTTCTGTACATTAATTTAGTTGTTTTCATTTATTTTTGTCCTTTTTACTTATTTTTATTCAATAAATTGCTCCTTTTTTGTAAATAATTTTGCTGACTTGCTTTATTTTTATTTTTCAGAAAATATCAAAATCTGCCCAAAAAAGTCAAGTCACGCCCGTGACATATTGGTCACGCCCGTGACCATGGCGTGACACGTCAAATTCCAGTCAATCAGCAAAATTTTGAAGTGCAAAGCCTGACACGCCCGGTGTCACGCCCGTGTCACCTGACACGGGGCGTGACCCAAGCCCGTGTTCACTCCACTCGACGAATTCCTCTCGACGATCGTCGAGTGTCGACACTAACAGTCACGCCCAGCGTCACGCCCGTGACCTAGGGCGTGACACCTCTTTCCGCTCGACGATTTTCAACTCGACACTTTCCGCTCGACATTCGTCGAGTGTCGACACCGGCCGACACGCCCAGAGTCACGGCCGTGACCTGGGGCGTGACCTTTCCAGCTAGCCCGACAAGATCTGCCCGAAGACTTTCGGCGCAACCGGCACCCAGATCCACCTGCTTGACACGCCCAGATTCACGCCCGTGACCTGGGGCGTGACCACTGCGAGACCGACACGTGTCCAGCCCGAAGTCCACTTTCCCGTCAAATCGCCGGCCGCCTTCTCAAATAGTACTGTCACGCCCCCTGTCACGCCCGTGACCAAGGGCGTGACCCATGTAATTTTTTTCTATAAATTCAGAGCTTCTGCTTAGGATTTCTGTTCCCCTTTTGGGTTCCATTTTGTAAGGGGAGGTGCTGCGTAGATGGATTTCCAACCTATGGAATGTGGTTTTCTCTTTCTCTCTCTCTTTTATTTTTGTACTAGCCTTGTAATAGTTTTTTTTGACATAATAAAAATGTAGTTTTCTTTCTCATTTCTATGTTTTGGACTTCATCTATGCGCCCACCCTTTGCAATCTTATTTATTCCTTGTTTTAACTTCTATTTCCTTCTTTTGTAATGGGTGTGTGTGTGTATGAGTATAACTTCATAATTTTATGTTCTTAGTTTTGTTAACTTAGAATTTTTATAGCTTTTTATTTCATTGTTATAAACCCGTAAAAATGATTTCAAGGTGATTTTCATTTCTTTTAACTTAGCTTTTTATTTTTAGGTTGTAAAACTTTTTCATTCTTTTCGCTTTATTTTCACTTTTTAATCGTTTTTACGGAGTTATAGGAATGATAATTTAGTAGTTTTAATTTTTCGTGCACTTCGTTTTTTCGTTTAAACTTTTGCTCCTTTTATTTTTCTGTCTTCATTTTAATCATTTCTACCGCATTCTAGCGGTAGAAATGTATTCGTTTTTATTTTTCGAGCACTTGCATTTTCATTTTTTTTTTGCAAAACTTTCTTCATTTCAGCTTTTTATGCATTTCTACCGCATTCCAGCAGTAGAAATGCAGTTGTTTTCAATATTTAGATAACTTAGTTTTTTACATTTTTTGTACTTGCGCATTTATTTCCGCCTACTCGTTAAGAGTTAAATGGCGCCTGCTTATTTTACTTTCTGTAGAGTGCGTGAGTTTGTAATTTTCTTTATTTCCGCCTACTCATTCGAGTTTAATGGCAGGTCTTTATTTTCCCTACTCATTTGAGTAGGATTTGAGTGTGTGTTTTCATTTATGTCGAGAGAGCGTGTGCGTGAGTTTTAATTTCTATCGAGTGTATGCGTGTGTTGCATTTATTTAGTCCAACTCGTTTGAGTAGGACCCGCTTTCTTTCTCCCGCCCACGCATTTGCGCCGGGACTTGCAATTTACAGCTTTCTTCAGTCCTACTCGTTTGGGTAGGACTTGCAATTTTCAGCTTTCCTTTTCTGCTTTATTTTCCCGCTTTCATTTACTGCTTTCCTTTACTGCTTTCTTTTCTGCTTTTTTCGCAAGCCGTCCCCATTCCGATGAGTGGTTAATCGTTCTAAGCCCTCGGTATCGAAGAGCATTGGGACAGATAAAATAGCTTAAAATAATTAAAGGTCCAATTTTTCTAATTAATTAAAAGTACTTAAGGTTTGCCCGGGTTAACGACGCGTAGGACCACATATCGATGTGTGGGCCCTATTTCCGTTTTCCATACGCTCGCCGAAAGGCCGTGCGTATGGACAGATCACCCCTTGGCGAAGAGAGTTCCGCACTAACCCTCGAGAGAGGAGGCGCGCCAACTCTACCGGATTGGGTTCCCCACACAATAGCGGGGTTCTTAGTGTAATGCGGGTGTTAAGAGGAATCCTTCGTCGGACGAGAGCCCGGTCAAATAGTCTTAGCGTTCAGGTGAGCGATAGTCCTAGAGATAGGTGAGCTCATTTTAGTGGAACCTCCACGGCCAAGTCTCCGCCTTAATTAATTAGAAATTTAGGAGCTCTTTTTATTTAAAGTCTATTTTAGTTCAATTGTTTTTTCGGTGCCATCGAGCTAAGCTCTTCATCGGCACCACCTTCATGCTTTCATTTTTCTTTCTGCCATTTTCTGCTTTTTATTATATATAAAATATCCCGACAAGATAATTATCGGTAAAATAATAGTCCCCTCCAGGGAAGAGTAGAAATAATCGAACCGGACCCGAGAACAATACGACCTCGATATTCCACCCGGAATATCCTGTACTACTCACGATAGGTGCACTTGCCTCCTTTCGTTAAAACTCGATCTAAACCGTTTTATATCCAAATAAATAAATACGTGCGCCCCGTTTTCTTAAATAAAATCACTTCCGCCTTTTTCTCAAATAAAACCGCCGGGTCGCCGCGTGACCGTAAATAATTTTGGAGTTTTAACCACCACATCAGCAAGGAATTTGTATTTAGACGACAAATTCTTCTTTAGTAATTTATTAGGGTTTTCTCCAACATGTCCCATTTTAATCAGCATGTTATCATATTCAATACTATCCATTTCTATATCTTCATCACCATTCATCAAACCGAAAATTTCAGTTAACACGATACGGGTTAGAGAAATCGGGTTACCAGATATAGTCCCGGTCATAGTGTCTGCATCTGGAGTTGAGGAGGTAAATACCCATTGTCTTATCTCTGTTGCTACTATCTTGATTCTATGTGTCATGAAGTTTTTCAGTTGTTGGTCCTCAAACAATTTCAGTATATCCAGAAAAACTTTATCGGAATGTTGGAATGAGTCAAAATCGATGTTAAAACCCATGCCAAACTTCATCGCCGCCAAAGAGCTCGCTGAAATCGCCATTGTTCGCCTGCAAAAGAAAGCAGAGAGATCAAGTGCAAGGGGAACAGAAAGCACGGGATGGAGCTCGAAGAAAACCTAGATATATGGTTTTTAGAATATGAAGCGACAGACTCCGTCCTGTGAAAAATAAAAATTCTTCGATCTGGGTTCGACGGAATATTTTATTGACAAAAGAGTTCGTCGATCTTAGTCAAAATAAGGGGAAACATTTCGTCGAGCTCAGTTCGATGAAACATTTTCTGAAACAATATCGTTGATCTCCGTTCGGTGAATAGAACTTCATGCACAGAGAGTTCGTCGATCTCAGGTCGACGAATTTCTCAAGAATTGTTGTCAGTTCGTCGATCTCCATTCGACAAATTTTGTCAAATTCTTCAACCACATACAGAAAATTAAATTAATGCATCTCCATTGATCATACCTAGCTGATTTATAAAGAACAGATGTTTCTTCTCATCTAAGGGTTTGGTGAAGATATCTTCCTTTTGCAAATCAGTAGAGATAAAGGTGAGATTAATTTTCATTTTGTCTACACACTCTCTAATGAAATGATGTCTTACATCTATATGCTTAGTTCTACTATGATGGACTAGATTATGTGCAATAGAAATTGCACTTGTATTATCAGAAAGTAGAGTTGAATTATTTAAGTTGACACCATAATGTAAGAGTTGGTTTTGAATCTACATCATCTGTAAACAACAACTGCCAACTGCTAAATATTCAGCTTCTATTGTTGAGGTAGACACAGATGTTTGTTTCTTGCAAAACCATGACACTAGCCTATCACCAAGGAATTGACATGTCCCTGATGTGCTCTTTCTGTCAACTATACATCCAGCAAAGGCAGCATCATTGTAACACCCCCTATCCGTCGCATAGCATATAACAGTAGGTCCGGCCGGGGCCCGACGCCATATACCACAGACAGACCGGGTGGTTACTTATGGAAACCATCCAACCAATCTCAACGTCCTACACAGAGCATTCTAGCGGAAGCAGTTTATAAGAGTTGTAAACAAGAACCCAGCATCAAAGCACGAATGTCCACTAATACAAAATAGGAATGTTATACAAAATACCCAAAACAAGCCTTAAGGCCTTACAAAATGTTTCACTTGAATATTACATGTTTTACAAACCACGGCACGCAGGCCGGTCATACATGAATAAAGCAGTAAACATTTCCATTTGGGCCTTCGAGGGCCGGCTTCGCAAAAAGGGCTTTAGCCCGCTATTGACCGCTTGGTCCAGCTGCACCTGCAAGCAACAAACCACCGCACGGTGGCAAAACAAGGCAACGGTCAGCAATGCTGACCAAATTATAACGATCCCGCCCCCAACTCGGGGCGGCGATGCTCCTTCCCTGCATTTCATTAGCATAAGCGAGCAATGTATATCAATAGCCATTTCATCACAGACGTTGGCTCGCACGGCCACACGCCCCGTGCACTCAGGGCACATTCTCGGTGAACCGGTCGATGTCACGTCAATTAAATCCATTAACATTCCGGACTCACCACCGCCACTTAGACGGCCAAACCTATGAGCAATTTGTCTTCCTGGCCTGGGTCACGACATTTTAAGCCATTGACCGCCGAAGACCCTACTCTATGCCAACGGTAAGTGCCACGTGCCTTTAGGTCTCTTTAACCGAACGACATAGAACGGGTACGGTTCCATCTAACCCATGCTCACATCGCAACGACAATTTAAGCCATTTGCGCTGGTCAAACTTCCACCGAGTCCCATTTCCATCACAAGTCACATAACCTGGTTATGTTCAAGTTGGCTCTCAAGCCACCAAGTTGGCAAGATCTCGTATCCGCCCAGTTTTCCGGGTGCAACCTTTGGGTTAGTCCCCAAGGCTCCCTGCTGCAATCTACCGCGTAGAAAACCCGAAAAACAACCAATAGCACGGAGTCTTCTCCGGCATTATGCAATGCAACATCACCGATCCAGACCAACATGTCCGGATAGGCTTCACACATCATGCCTATGTCCGTTCTCGCTTACGGACTCTAAACAACGGGGACTTCACATATCTACCTGAAGGAACGCCTCCAACTCTCCGCAAACTCGCGAGAGCGGGCTTCCTATGCAAAGAAAGAGAGCTACTCATGCTCAAGATGAGGATCGTTACCCTTGAGTTCCTCTTTGGCGCCATTGAAAAGTAATCGGATGGAAATCACCGCACTAGCGTTGCCTCCGTGGATCCGGAGTCGGCTTGCGATTCGGAGCTCCGAAGCTCCTCCAATGGCGGATCTAGCTCCTTCTTCCTCCCTTGGCTCTCCTCTCTCTCCAAGGATTTAGAAAAATGATAAGGTATGAAAAGTGAGGGTTTTCCAAGTCCACTCACGGGTATATCCTCTCCGGAACAACCCCCAGCCGTTGGATCTTCAGTTAAAGAAATGAACGGCTTCGATTCGGGGCTGAAATGCCCAATCTGGACCGAACACGGCCTGGCACACGCCCGTGTCCAGGGCCGTGTGCCTCATTTGCCGTCAAAATCGAATCTCCTGGAACCTCACACGTGTATCGAACACGCCCGTGTTCGAGCTGACACGCCCGTGTTCCACCTCACACGGCCGTGTGGCCGGCCGTGTACCCCATGATTTTTCCCCATTTTCAACCCGAGCACTGCACGGGTTCTAGGACACGCCCGTGTCCTTACCCGTGTCACCTTGACACGCCTGGACCCCAGGCCGTGTACACGGGACCCTTCGTCGAGTGAAGATCGTCGACCTGATGACACGGCCTTGGACACGCCCGTGTCCTAGGCCGTGTGCCTTGTCTCGACGATCGTCGAGACATTCTCGTTGACTCCCCGGGTCGATCGTCGACACGAGTCGACACGCCCTGCGACATTCCCGTGTCGCAGGCCGTGTGCCCACTCTCGACGAATCGTCGAGTAAATCTCGACGTCTTCGCGGCTAAGTGTCGACACACGCTTGACACGCCCTGGGACACGCCCGTGTCCCAGGCCGTGTGCCTGCTGCCAGAACCCAAACTTGCCCAAAACGTCCCCCTTTTGCTCCTTTGAGTTTCTGGGCGTTACAACTCTCCCCCTCTTAAAAGAATTTTGCCCACGAAATTAAATAGAGGAAAGACATGTACAAAACCAAAATTTGTACCTGAGTGGAACAACTCCGGATACTCGTCAAGCATAGTCTGCTCTCGCTCCCAAGAGAGCTCCTCACGACCGCAATTGTCCCACCGGACCTTGACCATCCTGATCTCTTTATTGCGTAGCCGCTTGACCTCTGAGTCCTCGATCCGCGCGGGCTTGACCTTTGTCGTTAGCCCACTATCCACCGACACTTGATCAACCGCGATCACTTGCGTAGGCTCTTGCACCGCCTTCCGAAGCACCGAAATGTGGAATACATCATGTAAACCACTAAGCTCCACTGAGAGCTTCAACCGATAGGCCGCTTCACCAACTCGCTCCAGAACCTCAAACGGTCCAACGTACCTCGGGCTTAGCTTTTTCAATCGCCGCACCCGCGAGACACCCTTGAACGGCTTGATCTTTAAGTATACATAATCGCCCACAGCGAACTCCACGTTCCTGTTCTTAGCATTATAGTACTTTGCTTGCCGGTCCTGAGCGATAAGCAACCTCTCCCGAATGGTTCTCACCAAAGAAGTAGCATCCTCCACTTCCGATCGCTTATACAACTTTGACTCACCCGTTTCTAACCAAGACAACGGCGTGCGACATTTCCTACCATATAGGGCCTCGAAGGGCGCCATCTGTATACTCGCTTGGTAGCTGTTGTTGTATGCGAACTCCACCAAATAAAGGTGGTCTTCCCATTGCTTTCCAAAATCCAAGACACACATGCGAAGCATGTCTTCCATGGTTCTATTGACCCTCTCGGTCTGCCCATCCGTTTGCGGATGGAAGGCTGTGCTGAATTTCAACTTTGTTCCCAACATTTGTTGCACCAGCCTCCAATCATTGGACGTGAACCGCCCATCTCGGTCACTCACGATGCTGCGGGGCACACCATGAAGCCGTACTATGTTATCTACATAGAGCTTTGCCAACTTCTCCACCGGATCATCCTTCCTATGCGGAATAAAATGCGACACCTTCGTTAAACGATCAACAACCACCCAAATGGCGTCGTTCCACTTTTGCGACCTTGGCAAACCGTGCACAAAGTCCATAGAGATGTCGTCGAATTTCCACTCCGGAATAGGCAAGGACTTAAGAAATCCTCCCGGCTTTTGGCACTCCGCCTTTACCAAGGCGCAGGTTTGGCACTTCGCTACGTATAGCGCAACATCCTTCTTCAAACCCGGCCACCAAAACAGTTTCTTCACATCACGGTACATCTTCGTGCTCCCCGGGTGAATCGAGTACTTGGTATGGTGCGCCTCGTACAACAACTCCACCCGTAATTTGCCCACACTTGGGACGCACAGACGACCGTCTTTCCAAAGCAATCCGTCCTCCACGACGAATTGGGAATTTGAGCCATCCAGAGCCTCTACCATGAACTGCTTCATATGAGCATCCATATCCAAAGCCTGTCGAATACGATCAGCCAGGTCATATTGGACTTTAGTCCAATTCAGAACTGCTTCAGCACTTGATTGCCTGTCCACACAAACAATCTCCAAAGCCTCCAACTCCTGCACCAACCGCTCATCATGCACCGATAGCCAATTGGCTTGAGCTGGGGCTCGGCGACTCAACGCGTCCGCAACCGCATTCCCTTTGCCAGGCACGTAGTGGATCTTGAATGTATAGTCCCCCAGGAATTCCATCCATCTACGCTGCCGCATATTCAGATCCTTCTGATCAATTAGATACTTTAGGCTCTTGTGATCGGTGTAGATATCAATCTTCACACCGTACAAATAGTGTCTCCACAGCTTCAAGGCAAAAATCACGGCCGCTAACTCCAAGTCATGGACCGGATAATTCCTCTCGTGCACTTTTAGCTGTCTCGAGCCATAAGCTATCACGCTTCCGTGCTGCAGTAGCACGCAACCCAAACCGCTGCCCGAAGCATCGCTATATATCTCATAGCCTTCGGTTCCACATGGCGAACTCAGCACAGGTGTCGTGGTCAACCGACACTTCAATTCCTCAAAAGCTCGCACGCACTCCGGCGTCCAAACGAACATATGCTCCTTCCTCGTCAAAGTAGTGAGAGGTAACGCTATCCGCGAGAAGTTCTCTACGAAGCGCCTATAATAGCCGGCAAGCCCCAGAAAACTCCGGACTTCCGCTACAGTAGCAAGCTCAGGCCACTCCCGTATCGCAACAATCTTCGCCGGATCCACAGCAATACCCTCTCCACTCACTATATGACCGAGGAACGCCACTGAGGACAGCCAAAACTCGCACTTCGAGAACTTGGCATATAACTGGTTTCTCCTTAGCGTTTCCAACACCAAATGAAGATGCTTGAAGTGATCTTCCTCACTTTGCGAGTACACCAATATATCGTCGATAAAGACGATCACAAAATGGTCCAAGTACTCCCTGAACGTCTTGTTCATCAAATACATGAACACCGACGACGCATTAGTCAGCCCAAACGGCATGACCGTAAACTCATAATGCCCGTATCTCGTACTAAACGCTGTCTTCGGGATATCACTCTCCCTTATACACAGCTGATAGTACCCAGCCTTGAGATCCAACTTCGAGTACACCGTCGACCCGACTAACTGATCAAAGAGATCATCAATCCGGGGGATCGGGTACTTGTTCTTCTCAGTCAGCTTGTTGAGCTCCCGATAATCAATACATAGCCTCAAGCTTCCGTCCTTCTTCTTAACAAAGAGGACCGGTGCGCTCCAAGGCGAAGAACTCGGGCGCACATACCCTTGCTCCAACAACTCTTGCAGTTGAACTTTCAGCTCCGCCATTTCCTTAGGCGCCAGCCGATAGGGAGATCGTGACACAGGCTTTGCACCTGGCACTAGCTCAATCGTAAAATCTATCTACCGCTGAGGCGGGGTCCAGGAAGATCCGCGGGGAACACATCAGGGTATTCCGATACCACTGAAATACAATCCAACGCGGGCTTCGGCTTTGCAACCTCCACTAGTGTAAAGAACAGTTCTGCTCCGGCACGAACCGCCTTCACCACCTGAAGAGCAGACATCAACGTCCTGCTCGACCACTTTAAGCCCGTAAAAGTCGTCTCACGATTTGCTCCCAGCTTGACTTCCTTGCTACCGCAATCTATATGGGCCTGCTGCTCCGAGAGCCAGTCCATGCCAAATATGACGTCGAACTCCGCCAACGGGAGTAAAGACGCCTGCAGGTCAAACTCCTGCTCCCCAATACGAACCTTAACATCGCAGATCCTATCCGCTCGAAAGGAACACCCGTTGCGCAACAACACATCCAACTTATCCTTTGTCATCGAAGAAGGGACTCCGATGCGTGATATAAATCCTTCGGACAAGAAGGAGTGTGAAGCTCCCGTATCGAAGAGTGCTCGTGCCGAATTTTCACAAATCAATACAAATCCTAAACAAGCAGTGGTAAGGTAACATGTGCATAACAAGTATTTAAATAAATTGACTTGCTATAAATTAAACCGTACCTGTCACCACATCAGCTTGTTTGATGGCCTCCTGTTGGCCAAGATTATAGACCCTTGGTTGGGCCGGAGCATAATGGGATGCGGTCGACTCCACCGCCTTTCCCTTCTCTTCATAAGTAGCTCCCGGTCTCCTCTTGGACTTAGGACGTCCGCTCCAACAATCACGGGCAAAGTGCCCCGTCTTTCCACATGTAAAACACGCGCCCGGGGTCCGACTCGTAGTCGCCCCAGAAGCACCAGAAGGAGCTGGACCCGAAGTCCTATGCTTCTTGAAAGCCCTCCGATAGCCGGACTTTGAAGTAGTCGGCACTTTAAACTCAGATTTATTCTCACCCAAGCTTTTCTTCGCTTGTACATTTTTCATGTCCTTCTCCAAGGACCGGGCAGTATTGACCAAGATTAAGAAACCCTGCGTCATCGGCCCCGAGAGTAGTAACCTCAACTCATCTCTCAACCCTTCATAGAAGCGATTAGTCTTGCGCTCCTCATCCATGATGGTGGAGCTAGCATATCGACTCAAATGAGTGAACTCGTGGAGATATTCATCCACGCTCCTCTCACCCTGTACCAACTTCAGGAACTCATTCTCCATCGAAATCCTCTGAGTAGAGGGGAGGTATCTTGCTAAGAACAATCCCGAGAACTCTTCCATCGGAACGTCTACAAGTTGTCTACCTCTCAAATGATGCAGCTCCAATCCTTCCCACCACATTCTCGCTTCACCGTCCAAAAGGAACGTAGCGATGGTGGTCATTTGCCACTCCTCCGTCTCCGTTGCTGTCATGACTCTCTTCACCCTGGAGAGCCAGTCTTCAGCCTGAGATGGGGTTCCCAACCCCGAGAATAACGGAGGGTTAAAGCTCATTACATGCTTTAGTTGCCTCTCAGTTGCCCTTCTTGGCACCACCGGTTCTACCACCACTTGCTCCACCCTCCTCGGCTCAGCCTCTTGCAGAGGTTCTTGCTCCATAACAGGAGCGGGCTGCTGCGCTTGCCTTCCAGGCTACGCATTAATCACGGCCAACACCGCTTCAGCCACCAATCGTATGTTCTCCGCCGACAGAGGAGTTGCGGGAGCAACATCCGGTGCACTACTAGCCTCAGAAACTCGGCGTTCTCACGGCCCAACACCACTTCTGGTCACCTATAGTGGTACAAAACACCGTTAGGCTACCAAATAGTATTGCAAACAGCAATTATAGAAACACGCAGGTTCCTCAAACATGAGTATTTTCATTCCTAAGTGGACATTCATGGGTTCTTTTTACTGTTATTACGATGACGCACACAATGTGCTCACCACCCCTTAAAAAGAATTCGTCCACGAATGCAGTTTAAGCCCAACCAAAACCAGTAGTCTGATACCAAATTGTAACACCCCCTATCCGTCGCATAGCATATAGCAGTAGGTCCGGCCGGGGCCCGACGCCATATACCACAGACAGACCGGGTGGTTACTTATGGAAACCATCCAACCAATCTCAACGTCCTACACAGAGCATTCTAGCGGAAGCAGTTTATAAGAGTTGTAAACAAGAACCCAGCATCAAAGCACGAATGTCCACTAATACAAAATAGGAATGTTATACAAAATACCCAAAACAAGCCTTAAGGCCTTACAAAATGTTTCACTTGAATATTACATGTTTTACAAACCACGGCACGCAGGCCGGTCATACATGAATAAAGCAGTAAACATTTCCATTTGGGCCTTCGAGGGCCGGCTTCGCAAAAAGGGCTTTAGCCCGCTATTGACCGCTTGGTCCAGCTGCACCTGCAAGCAACAAACCACCGCACGGTGGCAAAACAAGGCAACGGTCAGCAATGCTGACCAAATTATAACGATCCCGCCACCAACTCGGGGCGGCGATTCTCCTTCCCTGCATTTCATTAGCATAAGCGAGCAATGTATATCAATAGCCATTTCATCACAGACGTTGGCTCGCACGGCCACACGCCCCGTGCACTCAGGGCACATTCTCGGTGAACCGGTCGATGTCACGTCAATTAAAGCCATTAACATTCCGGACTCACCACCGCCACTTAGACGGCCAAACCTATGAGCAATTTGTCTTCCTGGCCTGGGTCACGACAATTTAAGCCATTGACCGCCGAAGACCCTACTCTATGCCAACGGTAAGTGCCACGTGCCTTTAGGTCTCTTTAACCGAACGACATAGAACGTGTACGGTTCCATCTAACCCGTGCTCACATCGCAACGACAATTTAAGCCATTTGCGCGGGTCAAACTTCCACCGAGTCCCATTTCCATCACAAGTCACATAACCCGGTTATGTTCAAGTTGGCTCTCAAGCCACCAAGTTGGCAAGATCTCGTATCCGCCCAGTTTTTCCGGGTGCACCTTTGGGTTAGTCCCCAAGGCTCCCTGCTGCAATCTACCGCGTAGAAAACCCGAAAAACAACCAATAGCACGGAGTCTTCTCCGGCATTATGCAATGCAACATCACCGATCCAGACCAACATGTCCGGATAGGCTTCACACATCATGCCTATGTCCGTTCTCGCTTACGGACTCTAAACAACGGGGACTTCACATATCTACCCGAAGGAACGCCTCCAACTCTCCGCAAACTCGCGAGAGCGGGCTTCCTATGCAAAGAAAGAGAGCTACTCATGCTCAAGATGAGGATCGTTACCCTTGAGTTCCTCTTTGGCGCCATTGAAAAGTAATCGGATGGAAATCACCGCACTAGCGTTGCCTCCGTGGATCCGGAGTCGGCTTGCGATTCGAAGCTCCGAAGCTCCTCCAATGGCGGATCTAGCTCCTTCTTCCTCCCTTGGCTCTCCTCTCTCTCCAAGGATTTAGAAAGATGATAAGGTATGAAAAGTGAGGGTTTTCCAAGTCCACTCACGGGTATATCCTCTCAGGAACAACCCCCAGCCGTTGGATCTTCAGTTAAAGAAATGAATGACTTCGATTTGGGGCTGAAATGCCCAATCTGGACCGAACACTGCCTGGCACACGCCCGTGTCCAGGGCCGTGTGCCTCATTCGCCGTCAAAATCGAATCTCCTGGAACCTTGTACAGGTATCGAACACGCCCGTGTTCGTGCTGACACGCCCGTGTTCCACCTCACACAGCCGTGTGGCCGGCCGTGTACCCCATGATTTTTCCCCATTTTCAACCCGAGCACTGCACGGCTTCTAGGACACGCCCGTGTCCTTACCCGTGTCACCTTGACACGCCTGGACCCCAGGCCGTGTATACGGGACCCTTCGTCGAGTGAAGATCGTCGACCTAATTACATGGCCTTGGACACGCCCGTGTCCTAGGCCGTGTGCCTTGTCTCGACGATCGTCGAGACATTCTCGTCGACTCCCCGGGTCGATCGTCGACACGGGTCGACACACCCTGCGACACGCCCGTGTCGTAGGCCGTGTGCCCACTCTCGACGAATCGTCGAGTAAATCTCGACGTCTTCGCGGCTAAGTGTCGACACACGCTTGACACGCCCTGGGACACGCCCGTGTCCCAGGCCGTGTGCCTGCTGCCAGAACCCAAACTGGCCCAAAACGTCCCCCTTTTGCTCCTTTGAGTTTCGGGGCGTTACAATCATAGTATCCAGTTAACTCAAATTTTGACTCAGTTGGATACTAGAGTCCTAGATTAGGGCAACTCTTTATATATCTTAAAATCATTTTTAAGAAAATAAGGTGAGATTCTTTAGGGTTCACCTGGAACCTAGCATAAAGGCATGTAACAAACATAATGTATGGTATACTTACTGTAAGATATAATAGGGACCCAACAATGGCCCTATATAATTTCTGATCTACAGTTTTCCCATGTTCATCAGATTCAATTACAGTATTGGTAGCCATAGGTGTTTTCTTTATTGAAGCATCAGCCATCCCAAACCTTTTGATCAGCTCCTTAGCATACTTGGATTGGGATATAAAGATGTCATCAGGAGACTGCTTCACTTGGAGACCAAGGAAGTAGGAGAGCTCACCCATGCAACTCATTTCAAACTTGGAATGCATTTGGTTGGAGAACCATTTGCATAGTTTGGAATCTGTATAACCAAATATAATATCATCTACATATATTTGTATTAATAATATTTTATCATGATGATGCTTAATAAATAAAGTCTATCTACTCTGCCTGTAGAATATTTATGCTCTAAAGAAAGCTAGCTAAGGTTTCATACCAAGCTCTTGGAGCTTGCTTTAGACCATAGAGAGCCTTATTAAATTTAAAAACATAAGAGGGATGAGTAGGAGAAATAAAACCTGGTGGTTGTTCTACATAGAACTCTTTTTTGAGTTCACCATTAAAGAATGCACTCTTGACATCCATTTGATATACAGAGAACTTCTTGTAGGCTGCATATGCAAGGAAGATTTTGATTGCTTCCAGCTTTGCAACAGGTGCAAATGTGTGGTCATAGTCTATGCCTTCCTCTTGTCTTTATCCTTGAGAAACTAGTCTGCCCTTGTTCCTTATGATAAGACCTTGAGCATCTAGCTTGTTTCTGAATACCTACTTAGTTCCAATGACTGGGTAGTCCTTCGGTCTTGGAACTAAATCCCAAACTCTACATCTCTCAAATTAGTTGAGCTCCTCTTGCATTGCAATAATCCAGTCTGCATCTTGCTCAGCATCTTTTATGGATTGGGGCTAAATTTGAGATATGAAGCAGACATGCATCATGTTCTAGTGGAGTTGATGCCTTGTATGCACACCAACTGAAATGTCTCCAATCACTTGAGAAATAGGGTGATCTCTAAGTGTGACAAATTTAGTAGGAGGAGTTGGATGAACAACAACTTGGGGTATTAATTCCTCTTGCAGAATTATAGCTGTTGATGGCTCTACACTGAGTTCAATATCTTCATTTTCACTATCTTCAGCAATATGTGGAGAAGGATGTACAACAACCTCATTGGTGAGGGTTAATGCATCCAAATTCTCACATAAATTTGGTTCCTGCAAAGTATCACTGGTAGAAGGAATCTTCTCCTTGTAAAACATATTAGTTTCATCAAAAGTAATATGAATGGATTCTGTTATTTTCATGGTTGATTTATTATAAACCCTATAAGACTTGCTTACTTTGGAATATCCAAGAAAAATTCCTATTTCAGCTTTGGCTTCAAACTTTCTAATGTGTTTATTATTATTGTTGTGAATGTAACAAATGCAACCAAGCATTTTAATGTAATCTACTTTAGGTTTCTTCCCTTTAAGTAGCTCATAAGAATTCTTATTCTTGAGCTTGTGTATCAGACTACTGTTCAATGCATAGTTTGCTATGCTCACAGCCTCTGCCCAAAAGGATATGGGCAAGTGAGCATCTGCAAATAATGTGCCTACAGATTCAATTAGGGTTCTATTTTTCCTTTCAGCAACCCCATTTTGTTGAGGAGTTCTAGGAGCTGAGAAGCAGTGCCTGATACCATCCTTCTCACAGAACTCTTTCATAAGAAGAGACTCAATCTCAGTACCATGATCACTTCTCATCAATGCAACTGGAGTAGAGTACTCAATTTATATGTACTTTAGAAAATCTATAAGAACCTTGAAATTATCTGACTTAGATCTCAGAAAGAATACCCAAGTGAATCTTGAGAAGTCTCTACAATCACTAAAGTATAAGATTTCCCTCCTAGGCTTTGTACAACAATAGGGTCAAAAAGGTTCATATGTAGCAAGTATAATATTCTAGGTGAGTCACTTTTATTTACAGATTTAAAATGATTTTTAGTTTGCTTGCCGCTAGGCAAGCACTGAAAAGGCTTTCCTTCTTATAGGGGCAAGAAGGCAATCCTCTAACAAGGTTGTCCCTAGAGAGTTTAGCAATATTTTTCAAGTTAACATGTCCTAATCTCCTATGCCAAAGGTCATTATTAATGCTAGTTTGATTAAATAAACATATTTCAGTTTTGGCAGACTCAAAGTTTACTATGTAATTGTTTCCTACTCTAGTTTCTATTAACACTACTAGGTTATCTAAAGAATTAATAATGTAAGAAGTTTTATTAAATGATACCTGAAACCTTTCATCACATAACTGACTTATGGAGATAAGGTTATGCTTTAGTCCAATTACATAAGCAACATTCCTGAAGGTGACTGCTCCAATCTTGATCTTTCCATATCCTTCAGTCTGGCGAGAATTGGAATCACCAAATATTACTTTAGGCCCTAGCTTTGACTTGTAGTTGATTAGGTTGTCCTTATTTTCAGTTATATGTTTTGAACAGCCACTATCCAAATACCACCGTTGCTCTATGGTGGGATAGTCTTTCACTTGTAATAAAATAGATTTGCTATTCTTAACCCAGGTTACCTTGGGTCCTTCTTTCTTTACATAATTAAAATTGGAAATATATGAATATTCATGTTGATTTTTGTAACCTAAGTGATGATATATTCTTGGTGGAATTATCCATTTATTAAATGTGTTAATGGAAGATCTTGGTTGATTATATGTTCTGAAAGAATTAAAGTTTCTGTTAAGTTGCACTGGGTTCGACGAATTCAAGTAAGTTCATCGATCTGAGTTCGACGAATGGGGAAGAGTTCGTCGAACTCCACTCAAAGAATGAAAGTATTCATTCTCTAGGCCACAAAATCATCGATCTCAGGTCGACGAACCATGCTGGTTTCGTCGATCGTAGTTCAACGAATAATTATAATGGAAATTAGCATTCGAAGTTCGTCGACTTGAGTTCGACGAACTGTACACATTTCGTCGATCTGAGTTCGATGAAATATGTTGAACATTGTTATGGTTAGGATTTTTATTATTCTTTTCTTTTTCATATTCTTTTGTTTTACTTATGTTTGTTTAGCATTATCATTGTTATCTATCTTTTCTTTACCTTTTTCTGAAACAAATTTTATAGGAGTTGTTAAGATATTCTTCTGAATCAGTGGGGGTTGGATTGATGAAGCACCTAAGCCCAGCTTACCATTAAACCTGACATTCACTGTGCTTGTGACGTCGATCAACTTGATGCTTCTCCCACTTAGGGATTCTTCAAGTTGCCTTGCCTCATCCAATTCAGTCTTTAATGATATGATTTGTTCACTGGCTAAAGTTAATTCATCTTTCAACTTAATGTTTTCAGAAATAAAGTTTTCTTGCTCAGACAGTTTTTCTCTAAGTGTTTTAATTTCTTTTTCAAAGTCCATTAAATCAATACATAATGATTTGAATTCAGTTTTAAAATTATCTGAATTGTAATCAAAAGATGATAGTGCCTGATCTGCCTCAGATTTTGATGATTCTTCATTGTCTGACTGCACAGCTTCTGATGTTCTGTAGGAGGCATTGATAGCCATAAGACAAACTTCCCTTGCCTTTGCCTCCTCTTCCTCTTCACTGGAGCTAGAGGATGAAGATTCATTTTCAGTGTCATTCCAGGTTTCAGCAACAAAGCCTTTCTACTTTCTTTTATGCTTGCTGGAGGATGGCTTGCTGTAGTTCTGTTTTCTGGAGTCCTTTTCTCTTCTTCTCTCCTTCTTTTGATTTTTTGGACACTCTGTTATGAAGTGTCCTGTTTTCCTGCAATAAAAACAGAAAACCTTTTTAGTGGGTGTCTTGTCATATCTTTTGTTTGTCATCTTGCCTAGATGACTTTCTTGGTAAGTCCTTCGTTGTCATCTTATAGAATCTCTTGGCTAAGAGACTCAGGAGTTCTTCACTCGCTGTTGGAGCATCTGATTCTTCTGAAGTTTGAAATCTATGTTGTGCTCTTTTCTTGTTGCTGGAGGAGACTTCCGCTCTACAGCTTCTCTTGTCTTGATTAGTTGCTCATATGATTTGAGCTTTTCAAGAAGAGATTCAGTGGAAATCTCATTGAAGCTTCTGGCCTCCTTGATTGGCCATATTATGGAATCCCATGAGCTAGGGAAGCACATTAGAATCTTGTCATTCACTTCTGTGAGAGTGATATCGTTGTCCAGAGTTTTCAACTCATTGTTGATTGAGATTAGTCTGTTGTACATATCACTGACAGACTCAGATTCTTCTTTCTTGAAGTTTTCATATTGGGAGATGAGCGTTGATCTCCTATCCTTTCTCTCATCTGCTGACCCAGCAACCATCTGGTTGAGAGAGTCCCAAATAGCTTTGTCAGATGTGCACTCAGCCACCTTTTGGAATATGTCATCTGACATAGTTTGAGCCAGAATATTCATGGCCTTGGCATCTGTTATTTTGGCCTTCTTTTGAGCATCTGTCCACTCAGGTGGTGGAACAGCGTATGTACTTGTAGATGTAGTAGTAGCTGTAGGTTGAGGGGGACCTATCAAAATAGCATTGTATATATCTTCATCAATTGAGTTCATGTAAAGCTTAATTCTTGCCTTCCAGATGGCAAACTTATTCAACTTGCAAACTGGAGGTCTGCTGCTTGCATAATCTTTATTTTGTGACATGCTATGAAATAAATAGAAAAATAACTAAGGAAAAAGATCAGATCTAACAAGGATCTTTTGGTTCAAGTGTTAGCTTGTACAACCAAAGGAACACCCCTCTGATACCAATTGAAAGATAGCGGTAGACCTGATTTACTCTAGAGGGTGGGGGTTGAATAGATTAATTAAAACTTTTGGTTGTTTTCAAATATCAGAGTAATAAAATAGGTGATACTATAATAGTAAGAGAAAAAGGAATGCAGGTAAGCTAATCTACCACATCACAGCAAACTAATCTATCACAGAAAAGCAAGAACAGAAAGAAAAGAGGCAACTAGACAACACATGAAATTTTATAGTGGTTCCCCAACCCGGGTATATCCGCTCTTCTATAACCCTGGTAGGAATCCACTATCATATTTTTGATCAGGTGACTGCCACCACAAGATCTATTTCCAGGGAGATCTCACAACCATTTGAGCTATTGATCATGAAAGATAGGGGATATATCTGATTACTCTAGAGGGGGGGGGGATAGAGTATGTTAAAACTTTTGGCTATTATTAAATACATCAGTGTAATAAAATACATGAAAATATAATAGTAATAAAAAATTAAAAATAGTTTAAGCAAAACTACCACAGCATTCAACACACAGCAATAAGAAAACAAAGAGCAACCAGACGACACAAGAAATTTATAGTGGTTCCCATAAACATGGGTACACCCACTCTTCTACCACTCTGGTAGGAATCCACTACAAGTTTTTGATCAGGTGCACTACCACCAATAGGTTTTTGCTCAGGTGACGGGTCACCACAAGATCTATTTGAAGGGAGATCTCACAACCCTTTGAGCTTTTGATCAGGTGCCCAAAAAACAAGCATAAACTTTTAAAGGGAGTTCGCAACATAAACTTTTGAAAGTTCCTGCTGAACCGGGTATCCCGAGAAGAAAGGAGGTTTTCTCGAGATCAACCAGACATCTCGAGAATAAGAATGCCATTCTCGAGAACAAAATGGAAGTTCTCGAGAGCAAGGAGGCTTCTCCTAAACTAAGACAATTGTCACAATAGCCTCTCTAGAGAAATCTTCCAACGCTAGTGTTTGTAGAGAAATGAATGCATTCCTCATTCTCCATCATGGATATTTGTATGGACAAATTCATGGAGGTAGTTGTGGTAGATGACATGAGATTAATGTTGATGAAGCTTCTCTTGGTCTCTTTCCTGTAAGCTTCTCTTAGTCAAAAACCCATGCCATGTTTTAGGTTCAAAGATAGATACTCTTTTCCCACTTGGTATGAAACACATACTTGTAAAGTATAATCAAAATATGTCTAGCCTCTTTCACACTTATAAGAAAAATATCTCATCAAATCTCCCACATTTTAAATAAGTGAAGGAATTAGTTCTTTTGTTGATTTGCCTCTCGTTAGGTCCTTCATCAATATATCTCCGTATTTGGTCAATTGATCTAACACCACTAAATTCGAGTTTGATAAGACTCGAACCCATCATTTTCTCCCCAAAGAATGGGAATTGTACCCAATAATTTATTTCCCTCTGCTCCTATATGAAAATATCAGCATGGTGGCAATCCTCACATAATATCCAAACTTCCCCCTCGACATGGTCTTCGTAAGCATATCTGCTCCATTATCATTTGTGTGCATAATTCTACAAATCCAGCTCGATCCACTCTAGAGAAACTTTAATTATCTAACAAGATTTTAGAAGAGACTTCAACAACTGCATTATTTTGACCTCGTCATTAAAGGTCACCTTCATAGCAGTGGTGCAGTCAATGACATCCTAGAACTCATTCACATGATCCAGCATAGGTAATCTCTCTCTGTATTTCAACTCCCCCTGCTTTTTTTGGAAGATATAGCTTGTTGATGTTAGTACTCTTGGCATACAACATCTCGAGAGTTTTCTAAAGTATCTTTACATCAATGATACTGACAAATTTATTGTAGAAATTTGGCACAAGGAACCGTCTGATGAATCCACATATATAACTTTTGGTGCTCCAATTTCTACTTATTTAAATAATGTCTTTATGAATCTCCACAAAGATAATAACATATCAGCCCTTTATGTAGATTAGATCTCTCGTCAGTAAGTGTCATGGTGCCAGTTCACACCGTTCAATTTCACCATTTGTTCGAAACTTGAACCTAAAGTACACTTCATAGTGCTCTCAGTTCCCTGAGCCAACTTTCAAAGAAAACAATCAAAGAGGATAATGATCGAATCAATAACCTTCAACTAGCGCCCTTGATAACCAGCCCAAAATATCTGATTGGATTACCTTAAATCTCAAATAGGTCAGCCTGATTCCTGCTCTGCTAAGAACCTACATCTGATACCACTTATTGGGCTAGAGAGCACGCAAGCCTGACTAAAATATCGGGAAATTAGTTTTAGCTAGTGTCTGCATGATCTATTAGTTGTATGTCGATACACAACCAAAATACCTCACAAAATAACAAAAGTAAAAAGTGTCACACAGATTTAATGGGGAAACCCAATATGTTGAAAACCACGGAATGATCAGAATCCAACCCAGAAAGATGCTACTAAGCATATGTAAAATAAAGAGGCAATTACAAGTTTTTCTTTAAACGATCTACACAAGATCTTCTTCAAATTCGCGTCACACAATAATACACAATAAATAGTAGCAGGAAAATTGGAAGTTGTAGACATTGGCGGACGAGACGGATTACACAAATTCCCTCCATGATGTCTTTCAAATCTTTGCCCAAATTTGCTCTTCATCCAATCCGTGTAGGCGAAATATTTCTCATCAAGATCATAAAATGAAGTCTGAAAACTCTGTCAAACTAAGACATTTGTCACAAAAGGGTCTTAAGTGAAATCTTCTAATATTTGTATTTGGAGAGAAGTAGTTGCATTCCTCATCCTCCATCATGGCTATTTATAGGGCTAAATCCATGGAGTTAGTTGTGGTGGATGACATAAGAAAGATGTGGATGAAGTTTCCCTTGCCTCTATCCTGGAAGCTTGCCTCAATCAAAAACACTTGTCAGATTTCATGATCAAAGATGGCTAGCTAATCCTTTTCACACTTGGCATGAAAGACATGCTTGAAAAGCTTGTCAAAAGATGGCTAGCCGATTTCACACTTAGGAGAAAAAAATACCTCACCCGATTGAATTTAGCCACATGTGTAGGCTGGTATCTCAACCCAAGAATTGTAGAAGGGCATAGGCAACACTCGGCATATGTTGCCTTCATGCATGCATCAACAAAAATACTCAAAAAATAAGGAGAATCGGTCGCTTTGCTCCAGAGATAGCAAAATCAAGTGCACAACAATGGAAAATATATGTAATCATAATTTGATATAGATATTATTTGAATATAAATGAGAATTTATTGCATAACACATAGATCGAGCACAATATTAGCATGACAACGTACGAAAAAAAGAAGGCAAACAAATTTTGCAAGGAAAAAAAAGAGTGAGAAAGCACAACAAACATAAAGATACATATAACATTAACAATTTGTATATCCCTAGGGTCCACTCTAGTGGATGAGGTAAGAGTGATGATAAACAGGAAGGATTGTCATGCATTAGTGCCTAAAGTGGCACATGGCAACGCCCGGGCCAGTGCAATACAGAGCAGTGCACTATGTCGGACTGTTGCACACAAAGTTTTAGGTGGTGCACCATGGATAATGTTTCGCTGTTTTTTCGCACACATGGTAATTACAAGGAGCTTCAGGTTATCTATTCTGCATTCTAAGCACCCTCTGCTCACTGCCGCTGCATCACATCAATGTCATCCTCCATGCTATTTATTAATTAATTAATCAGTCTGGCAACTATATATATATATATATATATATATATATATATATATATATATATATATATATATATATATATATATATATATATGTGTGTGTGTGTGTGTGTGTGTGTGTGTGTGTGTGTGTGAAAAAAAGAGGGAGGCTAATTAAATGAATAATCACCTAAACATGAGAGAAGGATTAGGAGGATCCCTTCCAAAATCATTCTTCGGGAGAACTCCATAACCAATTGTGATGGATAAAGCTGCATGCCTCTTATCAACCATTTATAGTTAAACTCTTCTTAGCTTAATTGCCTCATTGACAGCTTCATTGAGGGAGGATTTCTTTCAAGTTTGTCCTCATCTACAGCTTTTTATGTATGTTTTATTTGACTTCTTCCATATTAGCATGCATCTGTATTTCATTTAAATAACAACACACACACATATATATATATATATATATATATATATATATATATATATATATATATATATATATATATATATATATATATCAATTAGCTAATATTGTGATCGATGAAGATCGAGTATAAGACCAAAGACTTTTCTTCGGTTTCAAAGATCACATTGGTCAGGCCAGTTGATTATTATTAAACAGCTCCAAAAGATGTAGATTAGTTATTTTAAATTTTCTTGAGGATTTATTATACCAAAAACATTGTCAGCGCACTTTCAACTTTAGAGGTGCGATTTAGGGTCCCCTTGGCATGGTGGTTGCTGTTAGAAAAGCAACGGTCAACAGTGACAGCCATGAACGTAGTGATTGGAAACGTACTATAGCCACAAATCTAGTTGCACTATTTGGTGAAACTGTGTTTTGGTTCTGTCACGAATTTGAAAGTAGTTTTATATTTTTGGTAACACAGAACTGTGATGACTGTTAGAAGTCAATTTTTGGTTTGTGACTATAGTTAAAATCTCTATGGTATTTAAATAAATCGGGTGATACATTGGGATACATTTTTTTTCCATCTCTAACCGTTTCAACGATAGTTAAATCATGTACAAAATCACATCAAAATGCTTTAGGATTACATATTCTACATATAATTCCATCAAAGTATGAGGCATAATAATCTCATCATGGAAACATTACAGAAAATGATTTTTGACTCTTCTAATTACCAAACATATTAAGGATCTCTCTCATATTTATTTAGACATATTGTTTTGAAAATAATCGCAGAATAGAAGAGGAATCACAAACACAAAAAATCAGGTTTACAAAAGTTCACCCATATCCAGGCTACGACCTCTCTCCCATCGCCTCACTTTTATTATTAAAGAAAAGATGAGTTTACAAGCAAGACTTAGAGTGAGAACTCCTCTCACAATCTCTCAAGAAATTCTCTTCTTCCTCTCAAAGAATAGTGAAACCCCCTCGTGCTCCTTGTGGCTTTTCTAATGAGACTTCTACTGTGCAACTATTTTCAACCGTAATGAACGTAATCTCTTCGAAATGAAGTCCTCTACCACTTTAGGGCAAGAAGGCGAGCCGATATGGAACCTTCAATCAAGATCCAAAGGTATCTAACAGTCACGAATTTAAAAAAATTGGGTTCGTCAGCTACTGATCTCGCCGAAAATCCCATCTCATCGACAGCTCTCGACGACACTGCTATCTGGTCCAGATAATATTTACTTAAGCTCTAGTCGATATCAATTAGAGCTCTAGACGATATCAATTAGAGCTCTGGTAGATATCGACGAGAGTTCTGGTCGATATCGACTAGAACTCCGGTCGATATCGACTAGAGCTCCAGTCCATATCGACTATAGCTCTGGTTCATATCGACACGAGCTCCGGTCGATATTGACTGGATCTTTGGTCGATATCGACTAATTCTCTCATCGATGTGACTAAACTCTGGACAATATTTGGGCCGGGGATTTTCCCTCGATCCACCGCCAGGGACATTGTTATAAAAATTTATAAAACAGGAGGTCGCTGGAACACTCTGTAACACCCCAAAGCCCATGTTGGGTAAAGCTTGGGTGACACGGCCTGGGACATGGGCATGTCCCAGGGCGTGTCGTGTTTGGGCTGAGTAGTTGGTCGAGTGGTCAACGAAATTCGGTCGACGAAGTTTTTGGAGGGAACACGCCCGGTGACACGGGCGTGTCAGAGGGCGTGTCTTCCCCCCTGGTCGACGAAATGCGCTCGACGATCATCGAGTGGTGAGCAAAGGGAGTACACGACCTGTGAAATGGGCGAGTCACAGGGCGTGTGATGTGAGACACGGGTGTGTCCTAGGGTTTACGGCATTAGACACGGGCGTGTCCCGTGGTCGTGTTCTTCTCGGGATAAATGAGCTTGTGCTATGTGAAGTACACGGCTATTGGTCACGGGCGTGTCGGGCATGACACGGGCGTATAGGGTGTGACATGGGCATTTCACACGACCGTGTACTGGTTGGATTTGAGTCAGTTGCTGATTGTCTCTGAAGATATCTGCAAGGAGAAAATAACCAAACTAACAATCCAACAAGGCAAGTATACCTATCGAAATGCAGCTAGGGGACACAAGTGTCGTATTAAAATCCGGGAACAGTTGAGTAAGCTTACTCACACGAAATCTATTATTTTATCGACGGAAAAATTAGGGTTTAGAAGAAAGCTAAGCGTATTAAAGGAAGAGAACTAGTTGCAATGAAAGAGAGCTACTTGCATGAGAAGATAAAGAGAGCTAAAAGAGCGATTATACCAAAGCTTAGTAACGATGAGGGGAAAATGCACTCGATCAGAAATCACCTCGGCAAGAGTGGTTAGAAAAATATGATAAATAAACCTAAGCTAATTAGGGTAAGGTCCTTGACCATGGAGGTTCCATGAATATTGACACGCTTCTCTCGAAGGTCGTGCCTAACTGAGTTTAGGAAGGTCCGACCGACTCTCGCCTAAATCGGAGGCCTAAAACTCTCTTTACGCGGTGAACCCCACTATTGGATTTTACTCCAATCCGGGAGATTTGAACGTCTGCCTCTCTCGAGGGGTGCGAACCACTCCCTTTACTCTTGAGTGCTCATTTCAAACTTTCGGCCTCTCGGCTAGCCCAGAATGAAAGCAAAGGTGGAGAGTATATATCGATGATATACCTCCAACCCGTGATAAATCAAGAGTAATTCAAGGCTAAACCCTAAAAAGAAAAGGTAAGATTCAAAGCATCATAACCTAATCACTCGAACCTCGGATCATCAAGATCGAGTACATGGAGGATTAGTTAATCATGGTGAGGTGGAAGAGGGGGGATGAGTAGAAGAAAAATAATGAAAACAGAGCAGAAACGAAAAAGAAAACAACACTTTTTATTAATGGAAACAGGGATCTTACAACTTGAAAACCAGAGATTACAAGTGCATGGAAAGTAAACTACACTATCATTAACATTATACTACAGAAAGAAGCTAGGAGCTAATACAGAGAAAGCATAAAGCTAGAGCTAAGAACTAAAAATGAAGAGACATGCTTGGAAAAAAGTTCAAAAATACAAAGGACAGAACCTCCCCTCTCAATGCAAAAGGTGTCACTGAACCCTTAGAGTTGGGCTCTATTTATAGATTTTTTCGGGTCGGCTCACGCCCCCTGTTACGCCCGGGTCGGGCGTGACCCTGGGGCGTGACACATTCGGTGCGACTTTTTCGGGCTGGAATTTAATTCTGGAGATGTAGCTGGAGTACACGCCCACATGTCACGCCCTGGTAGGGCGTGTACCTGGGGCGTGTTCTTTGCGGCGTGACTTTGTTGAGCTGAAATTGAATGCTGGAGGTGACGGGAGGAATTGCTGAAGTACACGCCCATATGTCACGCCCGGGTCAGGGGTGACCCTGGGGCGTGACACTTTCGGTGCGACGGTGGAGCGGGAAAAACGAGCGCGTTGCGGCGATTCCTCGGAACCTAGGGACACGCCTCTAGAACACGCCCGAGTCGAATGTGACACGGGCGTGACAGAGGGCGTGTACACTAAGTTTCCACGGAATGCAGTTTCGGACCAATTGCTTCATTCCTCTGGGTTACACGCCCTAGGGACACGCCCAGGTAGGGCGTGAACTTGGTGCGTGTCACAGCAAAATTCGGCTGAAAGCCGTGAAAACCTGCAAAAAGCAGAAAAAACCCATTAGCGACAAAAATATATACAAAGGGGAATCAAAATAAGTACTTTACAAGACATGATTTGCTTTAAAACCCCGAAAATATCCTAATAAAATTGACTGCAAACCGTATTATCAAATTCCCCCAAGCTTAAGTTTTGCTTGTCCCCAAGCAAAGATATAAAGACTAGGTAATCATAAAAAGTGACTAATTCAAAAAGTTTTAATCATACTTACACAAGTACTATGCGAAATTCTAAGTAGGGAGAATGTAAAACGCAAATCTAATACAATTATTTTGGTATGGTTTAACTTTTATAAACTTTACTTAATAAAAATAAATCATCTAGAATTTTGACGAAATTTTTTAAATAGATTTAAGCAAGGCAATGAAAATGAAAAGAACGTATTGAGTTATTACTAGATCCAAGCAACGCATTATAATTATATCAATTAAATAACAAAAATCTAAGTTTAAATCCAAAACTAAAACTGCTTTACTTTTCTTCTTTTCTTAGTTGTTAAATAAAATTTAAAAAAGGCGTGAATCAAAAGGACTTAATGGGACCGAAACGTTTGGTTTAGGATTATGAATAGGAGTGGAATTCAAATATAAACATGGAGGCTTAAAAATCACACTAAACCAAAACAACGAGTTTCAAAAAAAACAATTTATTTTAAACAAAATATGTATATATATATAATGTTTTCTTCTTCTTTTTTTTTCTTTATTATTATTTATTTTTTATTTTTTTCATCATTCATTTTTTTCTCTTTTTTCAAAACATTGCTTTTGAGTACACTTTTTTCAACAATTTCTCCAAAGATAACACAAAATTTCCAATCATGGAAATTTTAGAATGAAACTCAAAAAAAATTTAGCGTGATTAGATAGGTAGGAATTTGGGCTTTGGTGAAAATGAAATGCTATGTGGAGTTATCAAATGAATTTGGAAAAAAGGCTCAAAAGCGGCTAACTAGTGGTAAAAGATTTTAGATTGGCAGGAAAGCTCAAACGTAAACAAAAATGGCCTAAATCATTTTCACGCTTTTTTAAATTTATTTAAAACATAGACTTGATAAATTTCAAAAAGCAAGTTCGAGATAATAAAAGAAGATTGATGAAATTATCTTGAAAATAAAAATAATATGTGACTTGAATCGTTCATATCTACTACGTTATTCAAAATTTATTCTTACAAAAATTATCTAAAGACGAAAAGGAAAATAGTGGATGATAAATTTTTAGAGAAAGTAAAGGAAATAAAGAACGAAAAACCATAATAGAAATGCACGTTTTAGAGAAATATTTCATCTTAACATGCTACCGTGAATTAGAAACACAACATGACCAACATTTTACTTGTGAAATATGATAAAAAAATGATTAGAAAAATTATAATTAACTACGTTGTTTATAAAGAAGTTTGAGAAAAACAAAACATAAACATGGGGTACTTATTGAAATACCAAAATGCAGCTATATATATATTTTTTGGATTCTTTGGATTGGATTCTTTGGATTTTTTTGGATATTCACAAAAAGCAAAAAGAAGGACGAAGTCCTCCCCCAAGCTTAAAATCTACATTGTCCTTAATGGAGAAGGAGGTTGGAGAACGAGAGAAAATTAAAGGACAGAAATGAAAGACAGAATTGAAAAACAGGTACTTCCCCGGTTTTATTTTGCAGGGAAAGCTGAGTGATGCCGCTCCTCCATGCTGGTGTCCTGGATCTGCAGGAAACCTCGTCTGGTGGACTTGGGCATGGAAGCAGAACCGTTGGAGCAGGAGAGCGCAGAAGGTTCAACTTGCCGGAGCCATTCGGGGCAAAAATTGTGAAAGAAAGAAAACAGAAAAAGATAACTTGGGTTGCCTCCCAAGAGCGCCCTTTGTTTAAAGCATCGTTTGAGCTCGACGCATCAAAATAAGATTGTCCCAAATATTGTTTAAAAAAAATAAAGTTCGAATAAAGTTCAAAGTTTTTAAGAAAAATAAAGTTCAGATTAATCAAATGTCAGGACAGGAAAGATAGAGTTAACAGGGTTGGGACTGACATCATCACAGAAATACAGTTTAGGACGCTGACAATTCACTTTGAAAGTACCCTTATCAGGGTGGGAAATTAAAACAGTACCATAAGAAAAGACTTCTAAGACAGTAAAAGGTCCCGACCAACGTGATTTTAATTTACCCGGGAATAAACGTAAACGAGAATTATAAAGAAGAACTTGGTCGCCCGGCTTAAAGATTTTTGGGTGCCTAAGATGTCAATTATGCAAACGCTTCGTCCGATCTTTATAAAGTCTGTTATTTTCATACGCGTAAGAGCGCCACTCGTCGAGTTCGTTAAGTTGAAATTTTCTAAAATCGCCGACAGAGTGGGGATCGAAGTTTAAAAATCGTAAGGCCCAAAAGGCACGGTGTTCTAACTCTACGGGTAAATGACACGATTTTCCATAAACCAACCGATATGGCGTACATCCGAGGGCGGTTTTGTACGCTGTTCGGTAGGCCCATAGAGCATCGTCTAATTTGGATGACCAGTCTTTTCTAGATGTGGAAACAGTCTTTTCTAAAATTCTTTTTATTTCTCTATTCACTACTTCGACTTGTCCGTTAGTTTGGGGGTGGTAGGCAGTGGAAAGCTTATGAGTAACGCCATATTTAGTTAGGATTTTTTAAAATTGCGCGTTACAGAAATGGGAACCCCTATCACTAACGATAGCGCGCGGCGTACCGAAGCGAGAAAATAATTTTTTTAGGAAATTAACTACCACTCGGGCGTTATTTGTAGGAAGAGCTTGGGCTTCGGCCCAACGCGAAACATAATCAACGGCAACTAAAATGTACTTATTCCCGAAGCTTGAAGGAAAAGGGCCGCCAAAATCAATCCCCCAGAGGTCGAAAACTTCGCACTCTAGGAAATAATTTTGTGGCATTTCATTTTTATTCGAAATATTCCCCGACCGTTGGCAACTATCACACCTACTCACAAAGGCATGCGCGTCTTTAAACAGGGTAGGCCAGTAAAAACCCGCGCTTAACACTTTCTGAGCGGTGCGAGTAGCTTGATAGTGCCCACCTGTCGGTCCTTCATGCAAATGTTTAATAATATCTAATCCTTCATCAAAAGAAACACACCTCCTGATCACTTGGTCGGCACAAATTCTGAAAAGATGCGGGTCCTCCCAAAAATAGTTTTTCAGCTCAGAAAAGAATTTCTTCTTTTGCTGAGATGAAAACTCTTTTGGGAGCACACGAGCCACTAGATAGTTGGCGATGCGGGCAAACCAGGGAGAAGTAGATGTGTTAATTATGAACAGCTTCTCATCAGGGAAATAGTCATTAAAAGAATTTTCGTCTAATTTTTTTATAAACGGGTTGTCTAGGCGCGAAAGGTGGTCGGCGGCCAAGTTCTCGGACACCTCGCTTATCACGGATCTCTAAGTCAAACTCCTGGAGGAGTAAGACCCAGCGAATCAAGCGAGGCTTGGCATCCATTTTAGAGAGAAGATATTTGAGGGCCGAGTGGTCCGTAAAAACAATAATTTTCGAAAGAGTAATATAAGGGCGGAATTTGTCAAAAGCGAATACTACAGCTAAGAGCTCCTTCTCGGTTGTGGTGTTATTTTCCTGTGCAGATGTGAGTGTTTTACTAGCGTAATAGATGGGATGGAAGTTTTTGGAAATACGTTGACCTAGTACGGCTCCCACCGCATAACTACTCGCATCACACATTATCTCAAATGGAAGATCCCACACCGGAGCTATCATGATTGGGGCATTAACTAATTTTTCTTTTATTAAGTTGAAGGCAGCTAGACAGAGGTCATCAAAGATGAATGGGGCGTCTTTTTCTAAGAGATGGGTAAGGGGCTTGGTGATTTTAGAACAGTCCTTTATGAAGCGGCGGTAGAAACCCGCATGACCCAGGAAACTTCTTATAGCTTTTATGTTCGTAGGTGGCGGCAGCTTCCCGATAACTTCTATTTTCGCAACGTCTACTTCAATACCCCTTTCAGAAATTTTATGTCCCAAAACTAACCCTTCCCTCACCATAAAATGACATTTTTCCCAATTTAAGGCGAGGTTAGTTTCTTCGCATCGCTCTAAGACTTTTTCAAGGTTCTCTAAGCAACTATCGAAGGAATTCCCGAACACGGAGAAATCATCCATGAAAACTTCCATAATGCTTTCTACGTACTTGTCAAAGATGGCGAGCATACATCGTTGGAATGTAGCTGGCGCATTGCACAATCCAAACGGCATTCTTCGGTAGGCGAAGGTGCCGAAGGGACAAGTAAATGTAGTTTTCTCCTGGTCCTCGGGGGAGATGGGGATTTGAAGATACCCCGAGAGGCCATCGAGAAAACAATAAAAGCTATGTCCGAAAAGTCGTTCTAAAATCTGATCAATGAACGGCAAGGGGAAGTGATCCTTGCGGGTGGCGTCATTCAACTTACGGTAATCTATACACATTCGCCATCCGGTCACCGTCCGAGTCGGGATTAATTCATTATTTTCATTACTTACTACCGTTATCCCTCCCTTCTTTGGTACTACCTGTACTGGGCTAACCCACTAACTGTCGGATATAGGATAGATAATTCCTGCGTCTAACAATTTCATAACCTCGCCCTTAACTACGTCTTTCATGTTTGGGTTTATACGGCGCTGAGGTTGTATAGAGTTACGTGAATTATCTTCCATTAAGATTTTATGAGTACAAAAAGATGGGCTTATGCCCTTGATATCAGATATTTGCCAAGCAATAGCTTGGCGATGCTTTCGTAAAATTGAAAGAAGTTTATCCTTTTGTGCATCCGTGAGGTAGGCCGAAACTATGACAGGCAGCTTGGAGTCCTTTTCTAAGAAAGCGTATCGAAGGTGCTCTGGTAGTTCTTTCAGTTCCAAGGTAGGGGGGTCATCATACGAGGTTTTAGAAATTTGTTCTTTTTCAAAAACTATGTCCTCGTACACTTTTTTATATGTAAAATTAAAAGGGGTGTTGCTAGCGGCCATGGCGGCTTCGTGCAGCGATTCAGTTGGAAAAGTAGAAGAGGAACAGAAATCAAAAAATTCTTTTTCAAAATCAGAAAGGCGGGTGGAGGATTCTTCACTTAGGTGTAGAGATTCAGTTGGAGGAGTAGGAGAGGAACAAAAATTGGAAAATTCTTCTTCAAAATCAGAGGTGTGAGAGGAGGATTCTTCACTTACGGTATCTATGAAAAAACAGGAGTCATCATTAGCTAGTGTGTTCTTCATCGAGGGGGTGATAGAGAAAGTTACCTCATCGTCGCCCACTCGAAGGAAGAGCTTACAATTGCTTACGTCAATGATAGCTCGGGAGGTGGCAAGGAAGGGTCGGCCAAGGATCAGGGGAACCTCGACGTCTTCTTCGATGTCCAAAATGACAAAGTCCACCGGGAAGATGAACTTGTCAACTTTGACTAGGACGTCCTCCACTATTCCTAACGGGTATTTGACTGATCTGTCGGCGAGCTGGATACTCATGCGTGTGGGGTTGAGACTACCAATTCCTAACTTTTTAAACAACGAGAGGGGCATAAGATTAATACTCGCACCTAGGTCGGCTAAAGCGTGTTTGACAAAGAGATCACCAAAGACACACGGGATAGAGAAACTACCCGGGTCACTGATTTTCTTCGGTAATCCGTTTGTCAAAACCGCCGAGCACTCGGCATTTAACGTGACATGCGAAAGGTTCTCTAACTTCTTCTTGTTGGTCAGGAGGTCCTTAAGGTATTTTGCGTACTTCGACATCTGGGATATGGCTTCGTGGAAAGGCAGATTTATGTGGATTTGTTTAAACATTTCTAAAAAACGGGTGTATTGATCGTCCTGTCGTTGTTTTTTAAGTTCGGAAGGGTATTGCGGGGATGGATTATTTTTAAAGGTGGGTGGTGGAGTGAGTTCTTTTTCTAAAATAGGGGTGATAATTTCTTCGGCAGAGGGCGGGATTTTTAAAACGGGAGCGGAGCTTTGATTTTTTAAAGCGGGAGCGGAGCTTGCCTCGGGTTCTTCACTTACCATACCAGGAACTTTCTTCCCACTCCGAAGAGTTATAGCTTTCGCTTGCTCTCTCGGGTTCGGCTCGGTATTAGAAGGAAGAGACCCTACGGGTCGCTCAGAAATCATTTTAGCGAGCTGTCTTACCTGATTTTCTAAATTTTTAACACTTCCAGTTAAGGTTCTAATCGTAGCGTCATTAGCATTCATGTATTTTGAAAACATTTCCTCCAAATTTGGAGGTTTTGGAAAACTTTGAGGAGGTGGTGGTGGTGCAGAAAAATCACTTTGCGGTGGCGGGCGCACAACATTCGATGGATTGCTCCACGAAAAATTCGGATGATTTCTTAACGCAGGATTATAACTATTCGGAAAATTAAAACCAGGAGGATGAAAATTTGCAGCAGAAAAATTATTAAAAGCAGTTCTAGGCATATTATTTACATAATCCAAATGTTCGGCGGGAGGAGTTGCAGATTCCCATACCTGAGGGGCGGAGGCAGCAGTCATCTCCGTAATTTTTTTGCTTAATATTTCGACTTGCAGTGCGAGTTGGGAGACGTTGTCCACTTCAAAGAGACCTGCAGGTTTGTTTGGGCGGGTCCTAGGCACATTACACTGGTAAGTGTTCATGGCCATGTCCTCAAACAGCTCAAGAGCTGCTTCCGGGGTCTTATGGTTTAAAGTACCGCCAGAAGCTGCGTCTATTATTTGCTTAGTGCTTTGATTTAGCCCATTATAGAATGTCTGCACCTGCAACCATACAGGCAGAGCGTGATGTGGGCATCGTCTTAATAATTCTTTAAATCTTTCCCAGGTTTCGTAAAGGGTCTCAGAGTCTATTTGTCCAAAGGCAGAAACATTCCTAAGTTTTGCAGTTTTAGCAGGCGGAAGATACTTGGCCAAAAATTTTTCAGTTAATTGCGTCCAAGTAGTTATGCTATTTTTAGGAAGGGTGTTCAGCCACTGCTTAGCCTTAATTCTAATAGAGAATGGAAATAATCTTAGCCTAATAGCATCATTTGTGACACCATTTATCTTGAAGGTGTCACAAATCTCAAGAAAGCTGGCTATGTGTGCGTTCGGATCTTCATCTTGAAGCCCGTCAAATTGCACATACTGCTGCACCATTTGAATTATGCTAGGCTTCAGTTCGAAATTATTATTTGCTATTGCAGGGTGAACTATACTAGATTCTGTACCCTCGAGATTCGGTCGTGCATAATAGGACATAGGCCTTTGCACGGCTTCCTCCACGTTGTGTTCTTCCATTCTTAAGGTAGAAAATGACTCGGAATCCTCAACCGGCACTTGGGTAGTAGGGCCTTGAAATCGCGATCTTCTCCGAAGAGTACGCTCAATTTCGTGGTCCAGGTCCAAAATAACCGACGGACTTCCGCGGGTCATACACTAGAAGAAGAGAGGAGAAGAAAGACTAGAAAATAAAAGAGCTAATGAAGTTTGTTTTTTTTTTGAAATAGAGTTTTTTATGTTTTAACTCCCGAACTTCCCAAGGGCTACCCGGTGAAGGGTTCGCAAGGTACTAGACAAGATAGTGGCATTTAGAGCCACTTTGCCCTTTTCGAGAGAGTTGGGTGGTGTAGAAAAATTTGTGATGTGGGTTTCTATTAAGTAGGCGGTAATTAAAATCCAGTCATTTAACTCCGAGCGAGTAGGCGGAAAATAAAAGCTAACACTCACGCACTCTACAGAAAGTAAACACACTCTACAGAAATAAAATTCTGCCAATTAACTCAAGTGAGTAGGCGGAAAAATAAAAATACGCACACTTGCTTGAATAAAATCCTGCCAATTAACTCAAGTGAGTAGGCGGAAAAATTAAAAATACGCACACTTGCATGAACAAAATCCAGCCAATTAACTCAAGTGAGTAGGCGGAAAAATTTTAAGAAGGAGGGTGAGAAAGAGAAGTGATAAATTAATATATTCGTGTTTTCAATTTATCAACGAGCGTTGCGTCCCCTGCAACGACGCCAAATACTTGATTGTCTCTGAAGATATCTGCAAGGAGAAAATAACCAAACTAACAATCCAACAAGGCAAGTATACCTATCGAAATGCAGCTAGGGGACACAAGTGTCGTATTAAAATCCGGGAACAGTTGAGTAAGCTTACTCACACGAAATCTATTATTTTATCGACGGAAAAATTAGGGTTTAGAAGAAAGCTAAGCGTATTAAAGGAAGAGAACTAGTTGCAATGAAAGAGAGTTACTTGCATGAGAAGATAAAGAGAGCTAAAAGAGCGATTATACTAAAGCTTAGTAACGATGAGGGGAAAATGCACTCGATCAGAAATCACCTCAGCAAGAGTGGTTAGAAAAATACGATAAATACACCTAAGCTAATTAGGGTAAGGTCCTTGACCGTGGAGGTTCCATGAATATTGACACGCTTCTCTCGAAGGTCGTGCCTAACTGAGTTTAGGAAGGTCCGACCGACTCTCGCCTAAATCGGAGGTCCTAAAACTCGCTTTACGCGGTGAACCACACTATTGGATTTTACTCCAATCCGGGAGATTTGAACGTCTGCCTCTCTCGAGGGGTGCGAACAACTCCCTTTACTCTTGAGTGCACATTTCAAACTTTCGGCCTCTCGGCTAGCCCAGAATGAAAGCAAAGGTGCAGAGTATATATCGATGATATACCTCCAACCCGTGATAAATCAAGAGTAATTCAAGGCTAAATCCTAAAAAGAAAAGGTAAGATTCAAAGCATCATAACCTAATCACTCGAACCTCGGATCATCAAGATCGAGTACATGGAGGATTAGTTAATCATGGTGAGGTGGAAGAGGGGGGATGAGTAGAAGAAAAATAATGAAAATAGAGCAGAAACGAAAAAGAAAACAACACTTTTTATTAATGGAAACAAGGATCTTACAACTTGAAAACCAGAGATTACAAGTGCATGGAAAGTAAACTACACTATCATTAACATTATACTACAGAAAGAAGCTAGGAGCTAATACAGGGAAAGCATAAAGCTAGAGCTACGAACTAAAAATGAAGAGACATGCTTGGAAAAAAGTTCAAAAATACAAAGGACAGAACCTCCCCTCTCAATGCAAAAGGTGTCACTGAACCCTTAGAGTTGGGCTCTATTTATAGATTTTTTCGGGTCGGGTCACGCCCCCCTGTCACGCCCGGGTCGGGCGTGACCCTGGGGCGTGACACATTCGGTGCGACTTTTTCGGGCTGGAATTTAATTCTGGCGAAGTAGCTGGAGTACACGCCCACATGTCACGCCCTGGTAGGGCGTGTACCTGGGGCGTGTTCTTTGCGGCGTGACTTTGTTGAGCTGAAATTGAATGCTGGAGGTGACGGGCGGAATTGCTGAAGTACACGCCCATATGTCACGCCCGAGTCAGACGTGACCCTGGGGCGTGACACTTTCGGTGCGACGGTGGAGCGGGAAAAACGAGCGCGTTGCGGCGATTCCTCGGAACCTGGGGACACGCCTCTAGAACACGCCCGTGTCGGATGTGACACGGGCGTGACAGAGGGCGTGTACACTAAGTTTCCACGGAATGCAGTTTCGGACCAATTGCTTCATTCCTCTGGGTTACACGCCCTAGGTACACGCCCGGGTAGGGCGTGACCTTGGGGCGTGTCACAGCAAAATTCAGCTGAAAGCCGTGAAAACCTGCAAAAAGCAGAAAAAATGCATTAGCGACAAAAATATATACAATGGGGAATCAAAATAAGTACTTTACCAGACATGATTTGCTTTAAAACCCCGAAAATATCCTAATAAAATTGACTGCAAACCGTATTATCAGTTGCCTGTCGCTTAAGTGACACATCCTGTGACACGGGCGTGTCACAGGGCATTTCAGGCCGTGTTTAGCTTATTTTTGGACAAATCTGAGCCGTTCATTTCCCTTATCCTGAATCCAATGGCCAGGCTCCTTCCATGTGGTTTAAGGTCGAGAAATGAGGATAAAAGCTCTTTATTTCTCTTTCTCTTCTTATTCTCATTCCCAAGAGAGAAAGAGAGAGAGAGGCCAAGGGAAGGAAAGGAGGAAGGAAACCAGCTGCTGGAGGAGCTGCGGAGTGCGGAGCGAAGATCCGAGATCCGATTCGTGAAGTCAAAGCCGAGGTGGTAATTTCCATCGGGCTATTTCATGGCTCCGAAACGATCTTGAAGGATAACGATCTCCTTCTTGGACATCGAAGTCCTTTCTTTCTGCATGTGCATGGGATCCTCCACCAAGAGGTGGATATCACAAGAGATTCCTTGGTTGAGTCTGCATCTAGAGCCGGAAGTGTGATGTACGGCATAGGCATTGTGTGAAGCCCATCTGATTGTTAGTTTGGATTGGTGATGAATATGGGTAAACCGGAGAAGACTCTGTGGCTTTGATGATATGAAAGGTTTATGCTTTATGGTATGGTTGTGTGATTGTATGGATATTGATGAATGAATGTATGGAGGCTTTGAATAAGCTCCTGGTTATGGTGAGAGATCAATTGGTAGTACGCTTGGGAAGTGCGAGATAGCCCTGGCTTGTTACACCATATGGTCTGGGTTGATCTATATTAGTGGGGATCGATGGGTGGTAATGTTTGGGAGGAACTGAGGTGGACCCTACTTACTGCACCACATAGTGTGGGTTGATCGGAAATAGGTGAGGGGTCGATGAGTAGTAATATCGGGGGATCCTCGAGAAACCTGGCTGCTACACCACATGGTGTGGGTCGATCTGCTCTGGTTGTTTGTGGATGCCATGAGGTAGTACCTCTGAGTGGTATGGATGGAATATCGCCAACAGGGAGATTGGTGGACTAGGATGGAGCCGGCCAACCAACAAGTGAAAAGCCTTGGATCGGCGGTGTACGACTGGTATATCCGGTACACCAATAAGGTGCCCTGAGTGCACGAAGCGTATGGTGAATACTGGTATTTGTGATATGTTTGTGATTGGTAGATTGCTCGCTTGTGATGGCAATGCATACAGGGAAGGAACCACTGCCCCCGGTAAGAGGTAGGGTCGTTATAATTGGTCAGCTAATGCTGACCGTTACTTTGTTTACCGCTCTTGGCTGGATGGCTAATTGCAGGTGCTGATGATTGAATTAAATTGCTTGAGCGGAATGGAGGCTTTCTGCTAAAGGCCCTAGAAGTCCGTGCGAAGCATGGTTGGATTTCATATGTGGCCGGCCTGCGTGCCGATGTATGAAATGTACATTTGTGTAAAGAGAAACTTGTAAGGCCATAAGGCTATGGGTGTGTGTGTTGTATACATTCCTGAGTTTAATATATAAATGTGGAGTTTGTATATTAGTGAACATTCATTGAACTGAGTTCATCCAACGTAAACTGCTGCGTTATAATGTTTTGAGTTAGGGTACGAGTAGAATTTGATTTCCACACGTAATTCCACCGCTTGTCTGTGAGATATGGCGTGGGGCCCCGGCTGGACCCACCGTTATATTCCATATGACGAGTGGGGGTGTTACACACTCAACCGTCCAAGTTAAATAAACCAGTAGCAAGCAAAAGAACAAGCATTGTGATTGTATTACCAATCTTCTTTACAATGCAAGACATGTATTGCGAGACATGATTTCGCAATGCACCCGATGGAAATCACAACAAAATAGAAGAGTACAAAATTGGCAGATAGAGCACTGTAACAGCAAAATCACCTACCTGCCCTGCTAACCGCAAAACAGCGCGGACTCCTACGTATTGCTTGCTAAAGCTACACATGTACGCACTTCTTGGTTGACTGACCGCAAGATCACCTAACCGCAGAAGTAGCAGTGAACAGACACAGTTCTACTGAACTGGAACTGAACTATCAACAGTTCGCACTTAAGGTTGCCTGACAGCAAGGATCACTTGATCGCCAAACTTACTGCGAATATCCTTTATTTGAACTGCTAGTCAGCGCCCCAGAGGCGAACTGATTTATCCATTCTAGGAAAACTACCAAGGAAGTAGACCGTCTAGTCGCCGAATCTGCGACCTGCTGCTAACATCTGATTGCTACCTACTATCCACACGAGCTCCCCTGACTTCACCATCAGAACCAGTTTCCTGGTTGCACAGTTCTAGCCGCATAATCTGCAAACACAGCAATAGATCAGGTCACTTCTTCTTGTCGCGTGATTACAAAAGATTAACCGTCGTGTTTAACTCAAGCTACAGTTCTTATAGTTCTTGTTAATAATGATGAGGTCAGCACCCCTATTTATAGGCGAGCAAGTAGATACCTATTCATGTGGAGATTTAAATTGGAATCATCCATGTGAGTTATTTTGGAAAATGATAAAAGGAGACATATTCTCCTGTTCATGATGAAATAAAATAGCCTCTTGTTCACTGTCAAATAGAGCTGTCGAGGGGAGTTTTGAACTCCTGTTCGTCGTGGAAGAGAACAGCGCAGCCTCCTGGAGTAAAGAAGGTGTCGCCCCTGTTCACGGAAAGGAGGAGCCACCGCGTGAAGGAGTTCGCGCCGCCTCGGGCTCGCATTGAAGAAAGGCCACAGCTGCCACCGGTGGTAGCCGGTGGTGCGACCTCGTATGGCGGCATCGGCATCATTGGTGCCAATCTCGTCATTCTCGCATTATTTATTCCTCCCATGTGGAACCCTTGACGCATCCCCAGACTTTGGAAATGATAACCAACGATCTTGTAGGAGGGTGTTTTTCGGTTTCGGAGGAAATGATGTGATGTGGGCGTGACAACGAAGGCTTGCGGTGGTGCGGTGGCCTTGACAGAGATTCTCTTCGGCAGTACAGGCATGGCGGAGAAAGCATACGAGAGTGCAGTGATATTGATGGTGTTTATCTCTGGTGGTGCGGCTTGGCGTTGATGGCATGTGTGAGTGCAGTTGGCATCGACGCTGCTTCTCCGGTGGTGGCAAGTGGTTTGGTCGTCATTAGACGACGAAGGTCCTTGGTGAACCTTGTGCGTCTGCTGTGATAGCAGATTGCAGTCTAGATTATTCTCTCTCTTGTGGATCGAGCTAGTCCGGCTCCTCCGCTGTGTATTCTGTAACAGATATCAGTACATTTCTTCATGTATTATTTTTACAGTTGTAGTATTTGCATATGAATTATTTTTACAGATATCAGTCAAGTGTGCCTATCGAGATATAGTATAGAAAATGTCGTATTTAGACTCGTGGACCATTGAGTACTCGTACTCACAAGGAAGAGCTATTATCTTATCGGACAAAAGTTGATTTTGCAATTTTGGAAAAGAAAATGTTAAACTACTAAGGGAAAATTCGATGATGCGAAAGCTAGCACTTGATCTAGAATCCCCTTGAATTAAAAAAAACCTTCATGAACATAAAGTACGCAAGCCTCTTAAATTACTCACTCGACCGTGGAGGTTCCTAAAGTACAAAAGCATCTCTCTCGAGCTCATGCTTTTGACTAACCTTAGGTTGATCGATTAAGACCTCTCGGCCAGTCAAAACCCCTTAGCTTGCTTTAGGCGGTGAACCCCTCTATTGTCTTTGACTCCAATCCGGAAGATTTATGTCGTCCTCTCTCGAGGAGTGCAATCAACTCCTTTTTTCTTTGAGTGATCTCCTCGTATCCGCAACCTCTTGGTCATTTAGGATAAAATTCTTAGATCGAAGAACATATCCGCGAAAAATAAATTTGACACGTTAAAAATCAAAGATAAATCGTTAGTGAGTAAAGTAAATAAATTGACATTATTGATAAAGTTGAAAGGCTTATTTTATTCCAAGGTTCATCACGATCAAGTGCTAAAAGAAGTTTAGCTACTCATCATGATGGTAGAATTACACAATAGGGAAGAGAGATAAATGATTAAATGAAAAACTACTTAAGTTAAAGCTTACAAAGTAAAAGATCTAGACTATGAAATGGAAAAATGCAAGAAATTAAGCATAAAATACAGAACTCTAACTCCCCAAAAATCTCCTCCATCTTCTGAAATTATCTGGAATTTATAGGCAAGTTTGCTGGAGGATCACGCCCCTAGGTCACGCCCGCTACCTAGGGCGTGTAAGGTTTGGAAACGTCGTCTTCAAGTCCAGGGAACGTTTGAGAGAAACCGCCAAAAATTGTTAAGTGGTGGGTCATGCCCCTAGGTCACTCCCGTGACCTAGGGCGTGTCTTGTCAGTCGTTGGAAATGGCAGGAAGCAGAAACGACGGGAGTAACTCTAGCCGTTGTTGGAAGGGTCACGCCCGTGACCAGTGCGTGAATCCTGGAACATCCTGAAACTGTAACTGGCCTCTTAAAGCAGTCGACACGCATGAGTGTCAAGCCATATTGACACGCCCGTGACCATACGGTCATGCCCGTGTCATAGGCGTGTACTTTTTATCCGATATGGAACTGAAGCCTAGAACTCCATCAGCAGGTCACGCCTGGCTGACACGCTTGTGGCTGCATGGTCTCGCTTGTGACAAGTATGAGTGTAATTTTAATTGATACGACAATGTACTCTAGAGCCCATGCAGAGGTTACGCATGCCTGTCACGCCCGTGACCTGTCTGTCACGCTTGTGACCGTAGGGTGAAATTTGCATTTTTCCAGTTTTGTCCATCTTTTTCTCCTGATCAATCCTGTAAACTCCAAATTGAAATTGGCAGCCCAGATTGAACCTAAAATAAGAAATTAGATAATAAATTCATAAAATATATTTATAAATTAATTAATTATTAAATAAAAAATATATAAATATTTGGATAACATTAGAGTTATCAAATACCCCCATACTTACTCGTTTGCTCGTCCCAAGCAAACAACTTTCCATAGTGAGTATGAAAGTTTTAACACTATAAAAGAAAATTGAACGTAGGAGTAGAATGTGAAGTCTTATGCCTATGTATGTAGTTATTTTTGCAGAAAAACATGCTCAGCATACAAATTAATTTTTACTTTTCTAAAATATGTTTTCACTTATTATTTTTAATTTGAAAATGAAAACCGGTAAATCTAAAAATCACATTTAGGGAGAAAGTTGCGTTCTTACTAAGATAATATTGCCCAAATAGAAGATCGAGATACCCTCCAAAGAAATCCATCAATGTCGATGGCCATAGGCTTGTCCTTTCACACTGTCTCCACGGCACTAGTTTTACTTATAAGCACAAATCAATAGAACTTAACTAGGTTGAAACATAGGCTTAGGTTTTTTTGGTTTGGAAAATCCAAGATAAAATGATGGCTGGTAAACACAGAGCGCAGGAATGCAGGAGAAAGTAGTGGAACCGTGTGTTTTACTCGCGTACGGGCGTTGTTGCCCGTGCGTGAACAAATCACACGATTAACCACAGAATGAAAAAAATAAGAAGCTATAAGAAAACCGTGTGTTTCCTTCGTGCACGGTCCCGAAGAAACTGTGCGTTAAGATCCTCGAGCTCAGCTCGACGTTGCTCATGCACAAACAAAATGCACGATCACAAAGGACCGTGTGCTAAGAAAACGCACGACCGTGCATTTTCCTCAAACCTGCATTCCAGACATGGGGAAAATGCACCACCTGCACAGAAAAACCAAAACATGGAGCACCAGCATCTAGCAACAATACACAACATAAAAATAAACAAAAATAACCATGGGGAGCACCATGTGCTTACCCCCAACAAGAGAATGCGCAATTGCACACCCATGGGCCAAAACAGAGAACTTAGCGTGAAAAACTATATAAATGGAATATCAACAATAACATACTAAAATTGAAGTGCAAGTGCGTGAAAACTAGCCCAGATGAGTCCGAAAAACACTATATAAATCGGACTCATCACACCCCCAGACTTACCTGTTTGCGCGTCCCGAGCAAACAAAATCTATGCAAATAAGGAAAATAAAATAGCTAACACAGAGATTAAGATACGGAGTACCATGCGAAGTATCATGCTCGCACGTGTAAAAATATAAATAGAGGAAATTTCTAAATATGCAAAATAATTTACATTTTTCACAATGCGTATCAACATTTTATTACTACTCAAACATGGAATCACGGTGAATATTTTGGTCACACGTACGGAGAAAGTAAACTAATCGCTAGGCGAGCATTGCCAAAGATGGGGGCTCGGGATAACCTCCAAAGGAATCGACCAATGTCGGTGACCATATGCTTGCCCAATCGCACTCTCTCCCCAACAGTGGTTTGGTTCACACACAAATCAGTAGAACTTTAGGTGAAGAGACGGGGCTTGGGTTTCGGTGAGGTAAACAAAGATAAACAGAAAGGCTACACACCAAATCCAAATGAGCTAGCATAAAAAGGATCTATCTGCTAACAAAATACATGTGGGCACACCACACAACCAGACTTAAGTTTTTTTTAAAATATGGGTGTGTGCACCGCCTACTCAAAATACAATCTCATCTCAAATAGAATTTTCAATTATACTTTTTCTTTTCACTTTTTTTTATAATTCATTTTTATACATTATTTTTCAAATCACTTTTCTTTTAACAATTTCAGCAAATAAATCTTTGGAGCATAACCACATATTCCTAAAGAATATCACCACATCAACACCCCAGCATGGAAATATATGACACTACAGCTCAACTTGGGTGTGTAACTAGGATCGTCTATGAGGCTTTGGTGAAGTAATTGTGGAGCTGAATCAAAAGAATGGGTAGGCACAATGGGGCTAGCAAGGACAAGACGTTAGGAACGGTACAAAGCTCAACAGGGCCAAAATGATGGCCTACATCACGTTCATATATGACTAACCTATACCCATGCTTCAAGAATAGCTTGGGGCAAGTTCTTAGCCAACGAGAAAGACTATCCTTCCTCCCGACTCGAGCAATACGAAAATAACGATCGTCTACACACATCCCTAAGCTACCGTCAGATTCGCACCGGATTCAGCAATTTTTGAGTAGAATAAAAAATCTTTACATAAATAGAAAAATATAAAAACTATAAGCATACAGAAAAATTAAATCTACTCCAATTTTTACACGAGACGAGAGCAATTGACTAGGCGCACAACAAGATCAACATTTTACTCCGTCTCACAATCCTATGCCAGCACAAAAATTTTCCAAAATCATACAAAAGAAATGAGTTTAACTCGTAGCACGCTAACAGCTAAGCATGCGCTCATGTGGGTGCAGTGATGTGCGATGCGATGAACTAATCAAAATAAAATAATAAAAACTTCTATTATGCATAAGAAATGTGCGCATGCAAAAGGTAACTAATAATGGCTCTCCCCCAGACTTAAACTAAGCTACACAACAAATGATATGGAAATTTAAATCAAATAGAGACAAGGGAAGAGGTCACCCAATGCTCAGCTAGTGAGCATACCAGAAGACGCGTGAAAAACCTGAAGCAAGCCCGCCATACGAAGAATCAAAACTCCGCCAATACGAATTTGTCAAGAATACCTGCAGGGTTGAGCTCCGCAAAAACAAAAGAGAAATATACAAAAAGAAATTCTAAAACTAAAATAGACATGAAAATAAAATACAGAAAATGAAAGATAAGTACTGGGGTTATTGTCATCCCAGCACGACTTATTAAATTCTATATAGTTCTAGGTAATGGGCCTATGAAAGGAAAAGTGCACAGGTAACTTTTCCATATTCCGTTGCTATAACAAGTACTGATACGACGATAAAACAGTTACTCCACTACCTAAATAAGAATACCTTCCCAACACAGGTAGAGGAAATAGAATGTAAGATGAGGATGAGGCCTGGTCCTCACTCATCTCACACAAAAAATCCTTGCCCTACAAGGTATCATCCATAGCAGGTCTACAGGAGGAGAAGACAACGAATGAGGCTTCCTCAATGGAGGAGGGATCAACCTCCTTGCATATAAGGATGCTGTGATCATTGACTTGAGCAGAGTGCCCCAAGTCCTCCTCAAGTACCTGTGGAGATTCAACCTGTACAGGCTCAGATAGAGAAGGGGGATCAAGAAATAAAAGAGACAAAGAACATAAGGAACTAATCGGTGGAGTGATCCTGACGTAGCGGTCATTCAGAGAGCGTCACAGATACATGTAACCCAACCAATCACAACATGCCTTAGATCTACCGCTCCTACACAAGCATCTAGCGACTCGTTACGGTTCGGATTAAACGCAGCACATAAAACAACAAGGAGGAGTGATCGACTCTAAACAACGATCGAGAAAAAGAGTCGGATGATTCCCCAAATTAACGCAATGGTTGCCAGTCCTTTTTGAGAGAAAAATCAAGACTATAGGCCAAGATTCACTCAAGCAAATTGGATCTACCCGATTCGGATTTAAAGAAGTGTGAAAATGATGAAATCGAATTAGAAATGGCGAGCGATTGAATTTAAAAATCACGGAAACAACGGTTGTTCAACCTCCACAATACTAGCAAGAAAACACAAAGATGAGAGGGGAGAAATTACCCAACCCAGTTATCATGAACACACATGAAAAGGTGGGAGAATCACCCTCTCTACGGATCCACCGACGTCACACCGAATGGGGCTGCAACCTTCTTCCTTGGAGTCGCACCGAAGGAAGCCACGTCGGCGTCGCACCGAAGAGGGGAGGAAGCAAAGGGGCGGCGGCTTCACACCTTGGTCGGCGGCTTTGGGGGGAGAAACTCCACTTGGCCGAAATCTCTCAATGAGGGATAAATTTAGGTTTAAGCAAATCTTATCTAATATTCTCATCAAAGGTTCTCCTTAAATAGGAGTTACAACACACATCTAGCCATCCAATTTGGAGATGAAATCTCATCCATCCGGAAGGCTAAATACACACCAAAATGTTTAAATGCAGGAAATAATAAAATAAAAGGTCCTCTCATGAATATAAAATTATTACCCAAACATGGAATAATTTTATATTCACAAAAATAAAATAACGTAAGTGCATAAATTAAAATAAGCCTTCAAGTGGGCTTAGCACGCCGCGGGCAAAGGTTATAACGCTTTCTTCCGTTAGCATCATCATGTCTTTCGTTAGCATCATCATGTCTTCCGTTAGCATCATCATGACTTTGAAAGTCTTTATGTTGTACGCCTCGGCAACCGGATCATCATCAAGTAGTGGTGGCGAGGCAGCGGCATCAATCCTTCCCCGCTCTAAATCACGTATCTGTGATGCGTGGTCCAAGAAGTAGCGGTGGAGAAGAGCGACATCCAAGCGTCGAAGCTCCGTCTCGAGTACCCATGAGTCGTCCGAAGTGGGGCGGTCACTCCAACGGATGAGGAAGTGGTAGGTATCACCATCGGTAGTAGCTAGTGCCTCAGCCGCAAGTATCCTTTCTGGAGTAAGAAATGTCTTGGGAAACCTGGGGAACATGTTAGCAGTAGGAAAGGTATAGGCTCAAATTGGCTTAGCAAAGATAAAACGTTAGGTACGGGTGAAAAATCTCAAACTTGCCAAAAGATATGCCTAAATCATATCTATGCTAATGAGTTTAACTTATGTAAAATCTTGAGATTCGCTAGAGGGAAAGTTCTAGACATCGAGAAAGAATACATCTTTCTTGATCCACGAAATATTTCTCTAGTAAACTTCTACACACTGTCCTAAACTATTATTAGATTTTAACGGTTTCAAAGTAAAAGTAAAATAAACTGTTTCTACGCATTTAGAAAAACAAAAACTCTAATTGTATGCTAAATTTTTAATTCTACTTAAATTCTACTTACATGTGCACTTAACTAGAAACACCGCAGGGCCAACAGTTCTACTCCAAAATTCAAAATTCAATTAAAGCATGAAAAGTCTCTAAACACTATGCATAATTTGAATGCTATGTATTTTGCAAATGAATAAATATAGAAATAAAGAATTCTCTAATTAAAAATTAAATCTAATTTTTTTGTTATTTCTTAGACTTCTCGAGGTATACCCTGTGAAGGGCTCTCACCGGTTCTTGGAGGTAAGATGGGGTGATATCCCAAACGTCCCATACTAAGAATTTTAATTTCAATTTTCTAATGTTTTGCAAAATTTTATTATTTCTGTTCTCTTTTTTTCAATTTTTTTCTATTTTTGTGCAGACCAAGTAAAAATAAAATTTTAAATTTTTAAAATTTTTATGATTTTTTGTATGTTTTGCTTGAGAAATATCCACCCACACTTAAGCAATGGAAAAATAAGTAACGAAGTGAAAATGAGACTTCCCTAAAGAGGTCAAATCAGCACCAAGGTTTACCTGTAAGACATGATTGAAGCAAAACATAATTTTGATATATTTTTTAATAAAAACAAAAGATACATAGAAACTGAAAATAAAAGATACAAAAAAGCGATCGACTATAACTCCAAAGGGAAGGAGGTGTGATGGATGGTGTGGAGGAAACAAACGGGGAGAAATCCTAATTATAGGATTTTTCGGGTGGGTCACGCCTCTCGGTCACGCCCGTGACCGGGGGCGTGTACTAAAAAATTTAAAAAAAGGGAATCTCAGGCTTCCTATCCCTGATTCGCGTGTCATGCCCCAGAGTCATGCCCGTGACTCTGGGGTGTGTCACATAAAATACTAAAAAAGGAATCTAAGGCATTGACCTGGGTCATTGTCTCGGATTCGTCGACACAGCCCAGGGTCACGTCAGTGACCCTGGGGCATGTAACTGAATAAGATAAAACTAAAATTTTTAATTGTTTTTTTTTGGGGTTTCCTGGGAAAGTCACAGCCGTGACTTTCCTATGTCACGGGCGTAACATAGAACGTCACAGGCGTGCCTGCGAAAATAGAAGATTTTCTTTTTTTTTTCTAATTTTTTTTCGTCGAACGGGATTCCGCGCCTGTCACGCCCGTGAAAAATAAAGGTCACACCCGTGACATAAATGGAAGTTGAACTAGAATGACTGCGATCGACGAAACCAGTGTTGGCCTCTGTCACGCCCGTGACCAATAAAGGTCATGCCGTGACATCAATGGAAGATGAACAAAAAAACTACCCTCGACGAAACCAGTCTCGGGTTTCGCAAGGCGAACAAAACATGCCTCTGTCACTCCCGTGACCCATAGGTCATGGCTGTGACATGGTCGTGTACGAACAGAATTCCAGAAAAATTGTTTGGGTCTTTGTTTTTAAATTTCATATTTCATGTTTTTTTATTTTTATCACAAAAATAAAATAAACTATGTAAAAATTACTGACATGAAGGAATCACATGAAATTGACGTTCGAACCCGATAGATCGTCATGCCGCTATGATCCTTCAAACCTGTAAAAAATCAAATATAAAACGAAAATAAAAAGTAAGGATAACCATGGGGTGCCTCCCACGAGCGCTTTGTTTATGTTCATTGAGCTCGGCCAAAGTGAGGCAATAAATTATGGGTTTCTGGAGGGTAATTTCCTCTTGGTGCTCATTAGTAATATCGCCGGAAAAAATATTTTCAGCCGGTGCCCGTTCACTTTGAATTAGCCTTTTTCCGGGTCGGAGATAAGGACTGTCCCGTAGGGCCACACCTCTTTTACAATAAAAGGTTCGGACCAACAGGACTTGAGTTTTCTCGGAAAAAGACGTAGGCGTGAAATTATAGAGGAGATCTTGGTCTCCCGGTTTAAATTCTTTGGGGTGCTTAATTGTTTTGTCATGTTAAACTTTTTTTTGCTCCCTATAAAGTTTATTATTTTCGTAGGCAAAGGAGCTCCACTTATCGAGCTCGTTAATTTGGAATTTCCAGAGCTCAGATGACAAATTTCCATCTACATTTAAAAATTTAAGAGCCCAAAAGGCACGGTGCTCAAGCTCAACCGATAAGTGGCATGCTTTCCCATTGACTAATCTTTGAGGCGTACAACCGATAGCAGTCTTGTACGCTATTCGATAAGACCAGAGTGCATCATCAAACTTAACCGACCAATCCTTTCTATTAGTAGAAACCATTTTTTCTAATATTTATTTAATCTCACGGTTTACAACTTCTACTTGGCCACCAGTTTGAGGGTGATAGGGGGTGGCCAACCTATGTGGAACACCATATTTAGATAAAACTTTGGCAAATTATGCATCACAAAAGTGAGTTCCCCTATCACTCACTATCGCCCGCAGTGCTCCAAATCGTGAAAAGAGTTTTTTGAAAAATTGGGTCACGAATCGAGCATCATTGTTGGGAAGGGCTTGTGCTTCCACCCACAGTGACATGTAGTGGACCGCTACCAAAATATAATGATTTCCAAAGGAAGTTGGTAGCGGGCCGACAAAGTCGATTCCACATAAATCAAAAACCTTAATTTCTAAAAAAGAATTTAAAGGCATTTCATTGAGGCGGGAAACATTACCTGAGCGTTGGCATTGTTCACAACGACTAACATGCGCGTGAGCGTCTTTGAAGATGCTCGGCCAATAGAAGCTCACATCAAGTACTTTTCATGCCGTCTGATTTGCTTTGTAGTGCCCGTCGGCAGGTCCCTCGTGGCAATGTTTCAATATTTGGGTGCCCTCCTTATGAGCAACACACCTCCGCACTACTTGGTCCGTACAAACTCGGAAAAAAACAGATCCTCCCAAAAATAGTTTCTCAAATAAGAAAAGAATTTCTTCTTTTCTTGATAATAGAAACCCTTTGGGAGAAATCTCGAAGTAAGGAAGTTTGCGAAATCGGCTAACCAAGGAGTGGGGAGAGTCATTACCTTATATAAAGCGAGGATGCGCTCCTTGATAAATGCATCATCAATGTCTTCTTCGATAAGCTCCTCCAAGTTGGGGTTCTCCAACCGAGAAAGGTGATCCACCGCCAGATTCTCCGCTCCTTTTTTCCCGGATCTCCAAGTCAAACTCTTGAAGGAGTAAAATCCGTCTAATCAGTCTTGGTTTGGCATCTATTTTTGTTAGTAAATAGCGCAAAGCCGAATGATCGGTAAAAACGATGACTTTGGACAGAGTGAGATAAGAACAAAATTTATCTAAAGCAAAAATAATGGCAAGAAGTTCTTTTTCGGTGGTTATGTAATTTTCTTGTCCGTTGGTTAGTGTTTTGCTCGCATAATAGATAGGATGAAAATTTTTATTGATGCGTTGTCCTAAGACCGCACCAACGGCAAAACTACTAGCATCGCACATGATATCAAAAGGAAGATCCCAATTGGGAGCTATCACGATAGGCACGTTTATTAATTTTTCTTTAATGACAGAAAAAGCGCGCAAGCAATTTTCATGTAAAATAAACGGTGCATCTTTTTCTAAAAGGTGAGTGAGCGGCTTGCTAATTTTTGAAAAGACTTTAATAAACCGGCGATAGAAACTGCCGTGCCTAAGAAAACTACGAACGACTTTAATGTTTGAAGGGGGAGCTAGTTTCTCTATTGTTTCTATTTTGGCTTTATATACCTCTATGCCCTTACTAGAGATTTTATGGCCTAAAACTAAACCTTCCCATAGCATAAAATGACACTTCTCCCAATTTAACACTAAATTGGTCTCCTCACATCTTTGGAGCACACGAGAGAGATTTTCTAAATATATATCGAATGAATCTCCAAAGATGGAAAAGTCGTCCATGAAGACTTCCATTATATCCTCCACTAGCTTGTCAAAAATCGCTAGCATACACCTTTGAAAGGTTGCTGGCGCATTGCATAAACCAAAAGGCATCCTCCGATAGGCGGAGGTGCGAAATAGACAAGTGAACGTTGTTTTCTCTTTGTCCTCGGACGCGATTGAGATTTGAAATTATCCCGAGAGACCATCAAGAAAACAATAAAAAAGCATGCCCGGATAGCCTTTCAAGGATTTGGTCAATGAACGGTAAAGGAAAATGATCCTTTCAGGTTGCATCATTTAATTTGCGGTAGTCGATGCAAACCAGCCATTCGGTAATGGTTTTAGTAGGGATTAATTTGTTTTTATCGTTTAGCACTACCATTAATCCTCGTTTCTTGGGCACCAATTAGACCGGACTAACCCAAGTGTTATCCAAAATCAGATAGATGGTGCCCGCATTTAATAATTTAATAACCTCTGCCTTAAGTACCTCCTTCATATTAGGATTACCCGGCGTTGAGGTTGAATGGTTTTATGAGAATTTTCTTCTAATAAAATTTTGTGCGTACAAACGGAGGGATTAATCCCTTTTAGGTCCGTAATTTTCCACACAATTGCGCGGCGATGATGTTTTAAAACATTAAATAATTTTAATTTTTCTTCAACGCATAGGTATGCCGACACAATAACGGGAAGTTTTGAACACTCCTCTAGAAATAAGAAATCTAAATGATTTGGCAATTGTTTTTGTTCTAAGGTTGGAGGTTCATCATAAGAGGTTTTTAATCGGTCACTACCTAGTTCTAGAATTTCGAAAATAGGCTCATCTGTGACCGAGTTATTATCACTATTTTCATGAGAAATGAGATCTAAACTTTCAAAAATTTTGTCGTGAACAATAGGTCAATAAAACTTTTCAAAAAATAAAACAGAGTCCTCATCGGGAGAAGCCTCCAAAAAGAAACATGATTCGTCATTAGCAAGCGTATTTTTCATAGATGATCAGATAGTAAATGTAACTTCTTATCCGACTCTAAGGAGAAGTTTACCGTTACTAACATCTATAATGGCGCGTGTGGTGGCGAAAAAAGGGCGACCGAGAATACGCGGAACCTCGGTGTCCTCTTCTACGTCAAGGATGACAAAATCTAACGGAAAGATAAATTTGTCAACTTTGACAAGCACATCCTCAATAATACCCATAGGGTATTTTATAGAAAGATCCGCCAATTGGATGCTCATTTTGGTGGGATTAGCCTCTCCTAATCCCAACTTTTCAAATAATGAATAAGGCATCAAATTAATCGAAGCGCCTAGATCGACCAACACATATTTTACAAATAAATCGCCAAATAGACAAGGAATGGAGAAACTAACCGGATTGGTTATTTTATTAGGCAATTTATTAAGTAAAACCGCCGAACATTCCACGTTCAATTAAACCGTGGAGATATCCTCAAGTTTCTTTTTATTTGTTAAGAGATCGTTGAGATACTTCACGTACCTCAAAATTTGCTCCATTGATTCGCAAAACGGTAAATTTATTTGAATTTGTTTAAACATATTTAAAAATTTACTGTGATGCTCATCCATCCGGTCTTTGTGCATTCTGGACGGATAGGGAAGAGGTGGTTGATAAGTCTTTAATTTATTATCTTTAGAAGGCTTAGGAGGAGGAGAAGGTGAAGAAATTAGTACATCTGTATCATCCGGATTTGAAGAAGTAGTTACCTTATTCCCGCTCCATAGAGTGATGGATTTAGCTTGCTCCTTTGGGTTGGGCTCTATATTGCCCGGTAATGCTCCTTATTGTCGATCGAAGAGCATCTATGCTATTTGCCTAATTTGATTCTCCAAATTGCGGATAGATCCAGTAATATTGTGGATATTGGCATCATTGGTAGCCACATATTTGTGGAAAGCCTCCTCAAGAATGGAAGGTTTGGGAGCTTGTGGTGGAAATTATCCGGGTGGAATTGTGTTTGGAGGGCGAGCCGCATTCCCTGGATTACTCCAAGAGAAGTTGGGGTGATTCCTTAAACCCGGGTGATATGTGTTACAAAAATTATTACCCGAATTGAAAGGTGGCCAATTCGGATTACCCATGTAATCCACATGTTCTTCAATGGTGGAAGGTTCCCTATATTGGGGTTCACATGTAGGTGTAGACGAGGAAGCAGAGATCTCGTCCATTTGTTTTTGTAGTTTCTAAACCTAGAGAGAAACTTAAAACCGTATCGATTTCGTACATATTGGCTGGTTTAGGTGGACGAGACAGGGGTGTACTCCACTGATACATATTCATGGCCATACCTTCTATAAGTTCTTGGGCGGCCGCTAGTGTTTTGTTGTTTAATGTTCCACCGGCGGCGGCATCAATATGTTGCCTCGTTTGTTAATTGAGGCCATTATAGAAGGTTTGCACTTGCAACCAATCAGGGATTGCATGATGCGGACAACGACGAAGCGATTCCTTAAATTACTGCCAAGTATCATAGAATGTTTCCATATCAACTTTGGAGAAATAGGTACTATCATTACACAACTTGGTTGTTTTAGCGGGCGGAAAATATTTCATAAGAATTTTTTTCGTCATCTTGCCTCACGTAATGATGTAGCCTCTTGGTAGAGAACCCAACCACTACTTGGCTTGGGTGCATAAAGAAAAAGGAAAAAGCCTTAGCCAAATAGCATTATCGGAAACCCCGTTAATTTTAAAAGTACGGTATATTTCTAAAAAGTTAAAAATATGCACATTTGGGTCCTCATCTTGAAGCACGTCAAATTGTATAGATTGTTGTACCATTTGAATGATGCTTAGCTTCAATTCAAAGTTATTATTCGCAATAGCGAGTCGAACAATACTTGATTGCGCCTCCTCCAAATTTGGTTGGGAAAAATAGGACATAGTCCGTTGATCGGCCATTTTTTGATTTGGGTTAGCCAAAATAGAAGAAAATTGAAAAGATGAAGTAGAAGAAGAAGAAGAAGAAGAAGAAGCGGAAGAAGAAATGTCACCTATGGATTCCTCAACCAAGTCTGGAGAATTGAGATCGCGGAGTCTTAGGCATCACCGCAAGCTTTGCTCGATCTCCGGATCCAAATCAAGTAGATTTGATGGATTCCCTCGGGTCATACATCAAGACAAAAAAATGATTTTGATTTTTTAAAACAAAAACAAATGAAAAAATTAATAGATCCTTGCTTCCAAAATATCAACAAAAAAAGTGTCCCTGACAATGACGCCAAAAACTTGATGTTGGTTTTTATAGTTTTAAAAAAACTCCAAACTATAATACAAAATAGGCAAGTGTACCTATCAAGATATAGTATAGAAAATGTTGTATTTACACTCAGGGACCGTGGAGTACTCGTACTCACAAGGAAGAGCTCTTATCTTATCGGACAAAAGTTTATTTTGCGATTTCGGAAAAGAAAATGTTAACCTACCAAGGGAAAATTCGATGATGGAAAACCTAGCACTTGATATAGAATCCACTTTGATTAAAATAAAGCTTCATGAACATAAAGTACGCAAAACTCTTAAATTACTCACTCGACCGTAGAGGTTTCTAAAGTACAAAAGAGTCTCTCTTGAGCTCATGCTTTGACTAACCTTAGCTTCATCGATTAAGACCTCTCAGCCAGTCGAAACCCCTAAGCTTGCTTTAGGCGGTGAACCCATCTATTGACTTTGACTCCAATCCGGAAGATTTATGTAGTTCTCTCTCAAGGAGTGCTATCAACTCATTTTATCTTTGAGTGATCTCCTCATATTCACAACCTCTCGGTCATTTAGGATACGAATCTTAGATCAAAGAACATATCATCGAAATATGAATTCAACACGTTAAAAATCAAACATAAATCGTTAGTGAGTAAAGTAAAGAACTTTACATTTTTGATAAAGTTGAAAAACTTATTTTATTTCAAGGTTCATCGTGATCAACTGCTAAAAGAAGTTCAGCTACTCATCAAGATTGTAGAATTACACAATAGGGAAGAGAGAGAAATGATTAAATGAAAAACTACTTAAGTTAAAGTTTACAAAGTAAAAGATCTAGACTAGGAAAGGGAAAAATGCAAGAACTAAAGCATAAAATACAGAACTCTAACTCCCCAAAAATCTCCTCCAGCTTCTGAAATTGTCTAGAATTTATAGACAAGCTTCCTGGAGGGTCACGCCCCTAGGTCACGCCCGTGACCTAGGGCATGTAAGGTTCGGAACCATCATCTTCAAGTCCAGGGAATGTTTGAGAGAAACCACCAAAACTCATTAAGTGGTGGTTCACGCCCCTAGGTCACGCCCGTGACCTAGGGCGTGTCTTGTCGGTTTCTGGAAATGGCGGGAAGTAGAAATGGCGGGAGTAACTCTAACCGTTGTTGAAAGGGTCACGCACCCTGGTCACGCCCGTTACCAGGGCGTGAATGCTGAAACGTCCTGAAACTGTATGTGGCCTCTTAAAGAAGTCGGCACGCATGAGAGTCAGGCCTTATTGATACATTTGTGACCATACGGTCATGCCAGTGACATAGGCGTGTACTTTTTATCTGACGTGGAACTGAGGCCTGGAACTCCATCAGCAGGTCATGCCTGGCTGACACGACTTTGGCTGTATGGTCACCCCCGTGACATGTAGGCATGTAATTTTAATTGACGTGGCAATGTACTCTGGAGCCCAAGCAAAGGTCATGCCTGCCTGTCACACCCGTAACTTGTCTGTCACACCCGTGACCGTGGCGTGAAATTTGCATTTTTCCAATTTTGTCCAGCTTTGTCTTATGATCAATCCTGTAAACTCCAAATTGAAATTGGCAGTCCAGAATGAACCTAAAAAAAGAAATTAAAGAAATTAGAAAATAAATTCATAAAATATATTTATAAATTAATTAATTATTAAATAAAAATTATATAAATATAAGGATAACATTAGAGTTATCAGTTATATCCCTACAAGTGGTATCAGAGGGAGATTTTGCAGGCGATTAATTGGAGATTTAAGGAATGGGTTGACTATGGTGGGTGACGACTAGGTCCACTCCCCATCTTTTCAAATCTGACCATTGAATTCATCAAATCTCCTGGTCATATTGTAGGGCACCCATAACATGGAAGAACATGGATCTACATAGTTTTTATTTGAAGAAGTGCAAATGTGGTAGGTGTGACCTATGATAGACAATACTGCATGAGATAGTCAAGATAACCACTGATACGTTACAAGGAGGTGATTTTCTATGCGAATACAAGGCGTGTTTAGACAGTTTTTGTGTCAGTTAGACTCAACTGTTGCAGAGATGGAGGAAGACGTGAACACCAGTTTCACTTCTTACCTCGTTCACTTTATTTTGCCTGACCTTAGTGACAATGCTGTGTCAACCTCCCAAACCCTACCCCTAGAAGAGAAAATGGCCTTCTTGGCAAAGGATATGCTAGATCATGACAATCTATTCTATGATACCCTGCTGATACAAACTGTAATCAAGAACTTCACGATCGTCAAGATCTTTGTGAATGTGATCATCAAGAATGATTTTGATGAGATGAAGGTAGAGGAAAAGAGGGTGATGGCATTGGAAGGACAAATCTTGGGGTTCTTCGGAGAGAGGAAGGAAGTAGAGGGAGGAGTCAGGCTCTTCATGACCTTGGGAAGAATGTCTAAGAACTGTTGGTACGTCATTGAGAATGCTCCGAGCAGATACAATGCCATATTTGGACGACCCCTCATAAACTTCATTCGGTGTATACCCTCTTCCTTCCACCAACGCTTAAATCCACTTGACAAATTCCAGGGGTTTGTCTTTCTTTCTGACGTTGAGGCAAACTCGCAAAGAGCGGTGATTATATACAACCCCGTATTTGTCGAATGGGCTCGTCCAACCATCGTGTAACCAGGGGGGACTGTGTTTGGGGGAGTGGAATGGAAGAATGGGAAATCATCCTGCTCATGCCTTCAGCCCTAGAGTAGGGGCGAGTGTTGTTGAAATTTGTGAAGTGGAAGTGGGTGACGGGATAGGCCGCGCGGCCTGTGCGGACAGCTTTGGCGGACTGGGCGGACTGGGCGGACTGTGGGTTGCGGCCTGGTGAGAAGTCTGGTGGAAGCCGGCTGTGTTCTGAGCGGGTTGTTGCATGGTGTCCGCGGTTTGGTGCGGCCTGGTATCTGCGGATAGAGAGGCTTGCGGACTGGTGCTTTGCTCAGTGGTCGCGGGTGCAAGTTTGCGCTGTTGGCGGGTTGGTTCATGTTCGCGGAATGCCTTGCGGACTGGTGTGTCCGCGGTTTGGGCTGTTGCGGACTGGGCCTTGAGCTTGGCTGAGGCCTTGTCGAGCTCAGGTGTTACAGCAGGTCTTGCTGTGGAGACCGGTTGGCGGACTGATGTTTGGAGTCCGGGAAGTAGCTGCTGTGTTGGACAAGTGCGAGGAGCTCGCGGACTGGTTGCGGTCTGTGCTAGGGTGTTTGGCGGACGGGACTTTGTGTCCGCCATGCTCGCACTGGCCCTTGATGGTTTTGGACTTGGTCACACTTGGTGTCAAGTTCATGGCATCCGCCGTATCCGCCAAGTCCGCTGTGACCGGGCGGACTGTTGCTGTTTGCCTTTGGTCGTGGACTTGTGGCGGATTGAGGTGTGAGTCTTGCGGACTGCCTCGGGTTGGTGCGGACTGCCATTGAAGAGGGTGCTGTCCTGAAGCAGTTGGAGCTTTGCGGGCTGGTGCCTTGTCCGCTTAGCTTGGGCGGACTGGAGAGGGTTCGTCATTGGTTGCCTTGCTCCTGGCGGTTTCCCTTGGTGACTGGCTAAGTCCTCGCGGACTGAGCGGACAGTCGTTTTGTGTTCGCGCGGGCTGGGGCGGTGTCGCTATCTCATGGGCGGTGACCACACTCCTCACCTGGCCTATAAATAGGACCCCCCTGGCACATCTACAGTAACCTAAGTAACGTGAGTGAACAGTATTTTGGGTTGGGCGAGTGCTGCGGTCTGTGTTTTTCAGTCCGCGCGGATTGTTTCAGGCTGACGGTTTGCTGTGTGCATGTCGCGCGGATAACTTCAAGGAGCCTGGAGTTTGGCTGTGACTTCGGTCAGTGCTTGGAAGTGTGCGGTCTCTGCGGACTCAGCAGGAGGTCGCTCTGCGGCTTGTCAGTTCTGTTTCAACTTTCCCAGCTTCAATAACCTGTCCGCCGGCTTCAGGCGGGTAGGGGAGTTCCTCAGTTCGGGTTCAGCAGGAGGCGAATAACGGTCTGTCCGCGCGGCCTCGCGGTCTCGGCGGACTCCGTGGTATTCGGCGGGTTGCAACATAGCTTGGGCGAGCTCAGCGGTCTCGGCGGTCTCGGCGACCTCGCGGTCTCGGCGGACTGGAGTGCTGTCCGCCCGGCTTGTTTTTTGGTTCTTTCTGTTTACAGCTGTAATACTAGCGAAATCATGTCTCGCTATGTATGCCTCGGATTGTAAAGAAGTGAATGCATAATAAGATCTTCTTGTGCTTCCATTGTTTTGTTGGGTGCAACCTCTAGTCCTTGGGTTTCCGCAGGTTCAGCGTGCGAACTGGGTAGTTCCGAAGATATTAATTTGGCGTTTGGGCTATCTTGCTGACCACGTTGAGAAAATTTAACATGGTATCAGAGCGAGGTTCCTGAGGTTGCGGAGGTTCAGTTGCGTGAGCGGAGGTCAGCCAGTGTTGTTACTCAGTGATTGAGTGGTGTTCAACCTGTGTTGTTGCTCGGAGCTGCTGAAGGGTACCAACAGGTGGTTGCAATGGAAGGAAGCTTAGCAAGAGGTCTGGGCATTGAACTCTTAACGCCGACTAACTATAAAAAGTGGAAGTCGTGCATGAAGAGTTATCTTCTAGGCGAGGAGCTGTGGGAAGTTGTCGGTGGAGACGACAGACAGGAAGTTACTGCTTCTTTCGGTACTGCTGAACAGGTGAGGCTCTGGAGAAGAACTAATGCTAAGGCAGAGTTCGTTCTGAAAAGAGCTGTCTCTCCGGAACTGTTTGATCACATCATTGGATGTGAGTCGGCTGCTGATATTTGGACGACCATTGATGAGTTGTTCAATAGGAAGAATGTGGCGCGGCTTCAGTTCCTGGAGAATGAGTTGGCCAGGGCAACTCAGGGAGACCTTTCCATCTCCAGGTACTTCTTAAAGATGAAGAGCTTGTGTGCTGAGCTGTTGGCGCTGGATCCTGATGAGCCTATCTCTGAGGCAAAGATGAAAAGGCACATTTTCCGCGGCTTGCGGAAGGAGTATGTGGCCTTTGTTACGTCTGTTCAAGGGTGGGCTACTCAGCCGTCTCTGCTGGAGCTAGAGAATCTGCTTGCCTCGCAGGAGAGCTTAGCAAGGCAGATGGCTGGAGTGAATCTGAATCAGGAAGGCAGCGAGGCTCTCTTCTCAGGCAAGAAGAAGGGATGGGAAGGGAAGAAGAAGAAGAAGGTGCAGGCCGCTGTTGAGAAGGAGACTTCAACTTCATATCCGCCGGAGAGGAGCAATGCTCCTAAGGACTGGAAGAAGAATCTGAAGTGCTACCGGTGTCATCAGCGAGGGCACTTCAAGCGGGACTGCAAGGTCAAACTGCAGCCTGGGCATGCTGCGGGAAAGGAGGAAGCTTGCTCGCGAAGTGAAGAAGCAGAATGGGGAGGTGCTTTCATGACGGGCACTTGTGTCCGGGCTTATCTGCTGAGGACTTCAACAGCGAGTGGATCGTCGACTCCGGGTGTGGTCATCACCTCACCGGAGACAAGTCGAAGTTCACCTCCATGCAGGCTTACTCAGGTAATGAAGCTATTATCACTGCTGATAATACTGTTTATGCAGTAGAGAAGGAGGGGGTCGTGTCTTTGGGTAGTGATCAGGGGCCACTCACGTTAAGGAGTGTGTATCACGTGCCGGGCATGAAGAAGAACCTCTTCTCGGTGACCAACGCGGTGGACGCTGGGTATCACGTTCTGTTTGGGCCAACAGACGTGAGGTTCCTTCGCAACGTATCAGCGGTAAAGGCTGATGTTGCTCATGTTGGGAGGAGGGTGAAGAACTTGTTTGTTCTTTCCACCAGTGCCTATGTTGATAGGATGAGAGTCAATGATAGTGCGGCTATCTGGCATGAGAGGCTGGGGCATGTTGGCATGGACAAGCTAAAGGCAATGGCGAGTAGAAGTCTGGTGAGGGGGTTGCCGATGTTGTCCTCCTTTGGTGATGGGCATGTTTGTGCGGGCTGTCAATACGGTAAGGCACATCGCCTTCCGTTTGATAAATCTCAAACAAGGAGCAAGAAAGCATTGGAGTGTATTCATGGCGACCTGATGGGACCGACTGTTACTGCCAGCCTTGGTGGAAGCAAATACATGCTTGTCTTGGTTGATGACTACTCAAGGTATACTTGGGTGTACTTCTTAAAGGAGAAGTCGGATGCCTTCCGTTTGTTCGTGGAGTTCAAGGAGTTGGTAGAAGGCCGGCTTGGCTTGCGGATTAAGAAGTTTAGAACTGATAACGGGGGGGAGTTTGTCTCTTCCGAGTTTTCTAACTTCTGCAGGAAGCACGGGATCCAACGGGAGCTTACATGTGCTCACACTCCACAACAAAATGGGGTAGCGGAGCGGAAGATCCGTCATTTGACGGAAACCTGCAAATGCTGGCTGCATGCGAAAGATATCCCGAGGTCTTTTGGGCGGAGGGAATGTCTTGTGCTGCATATGTTATCAACCAGATGCCACTCAGCCCTATCAACATGAAGACTCCTATTGAGCTGTTGCTGGAGGAGAAGCCGAGTGTTGGACACCTTCGGGTGTTCGGTTCAACTTGCTACGTGCATGTCCCGGATGCTTCACGGACAAAGCTGGATGCGAAGGCAAGGAAACTTGTCTTTGTTGGCTATGATGAGCGGAAGAAGGGATGGAAGTGCATGGACCCTGTGACGAAGAAGTTCGTGGTGTCAAGAGACGTTGTCTTTGACGAGCTGACGTCATATGGAGGTGGCTCGGTGGAGCCTACCGGAAGTAGCAAAGTTGAGGAAGCACCGGTGGAAGCTGCTGAAAGCTTGGAAGAGGAGCTTGCTGTTTCACCAGCAGCTCCTGTTGCTTCGAACTCCGAGGCTGAGCCTTCTAGCTCAGGAAGCAGGGGGAGCACTGCTCAATGCTTGCCCCAGGTAGGAGTGGAGCCTGAAGAAGCAACGGAAGCCGTGAGCAAGGAGCCGTGTCTTCGGAGATCGAAGAGGGTGGTTAAGCCACCGGCTCGGTACTGTGATGGGAATGCAGTGAGCTTTGTCTCCTGTTTCTTTGCTGGTCCTCTGGATGAGCGAGAGCCTGCAAACTTCAACGAGGCCACTGGAGTGAAGGAGTGGGAAGGTGCCATGAAGGAAGAGATTGATGCTCTGAAAAAGAATGAAACCTGGGACCTTGTGCCCAAGGTTGATGGCGTTACTCCGGTTACTTGCAAGTGGGTGTATAAGTTGAAGAAGAAGGCTGATGGGAGCATTGATCGGTTCAAGGCTCGCCTGGTCGCTAGAGGATTCTCACAGCAGTATGGAGAAGACTATGAGGAGACATTCAGTCCAGTTGCGAAGATGACGTCTGTAAGAGTGGTGATCGCCTTGGCTGCCTGCAAGGGATGGAGGTTGTGGCAACTCGATGTGAAGAATGCCTTTCTTTACGGAGAGATTGACAAGGACATCTTCATGGATCAGCCGCTTGGTTTCGTCTCTGAGAAACATCCGGACTATGTCTGCAAACTCAGGAAGGCTCTCTATGGGTTGAAGCAAGCTCCTCGAGCGTGGTATGGGAAGATTGCAGAGTACCTGCAGTTCTGTGGATACCTGGCTTCTAACTCGGATTCAAGCTTGTTCGTCAAGAAGAAGGGAGAGCTAAGAGTCTTGGTCCTGCTGTATGTGGATGATATGATCATCACAGGGAACTCGGAGGAGGAAGTAGCAAGGCTCAGGGGAGAGCTTGCTATACGCTTCGAGATGAAAGACTTGGGAGAGTTGCATCACTTTCTTGGTCTGGAAGTGGAGAGGAAGGAGTGTGGGATTCTCATTAGCCAGAAAGGGTATGCTGATCGCATTGTGAAGCGGTTTGGCATGGGCGAAGGGAAGAAGTGCTCTACTCCACTGGAATCTGGGCTAAAGCTTCGACGAGATGAGGGAAGGGTGCTTAATGATCCCTTGGTGTTCAGGGCTCTTGTTGGGAGCTTGATCTATCTGACGATTACAAGGCCGGATATAGCTTATGCTGTTGGCCGAGTAAGTCGGTATATGGCTGAACCTAGGCATTCTCATCTAGTGGCGGCGAAGGGAATTCTGAAGTATGTCAAGGTGACTTCTGAGATGGGACTCCTCTATGGAAGGGATGCGGAGTTTGCGTTGCTCGGGTACACGGATGCTGACTATGGCGGTGATTCGGATGATCGAAGGTCTACTTCGGGTTATGTGTTCACTTGCGGTTCAGCTAGCATCTCGTGGTGTAGCAAGAAGCAGGACTCGGTGTCGGTTTCAACCACGGAGGCGGAGTATAAGGCTTCGGCCTTGGCTGCTCGGGAAGCTGTTTGGTTGAGGAGACTCATAGAGGATGTTCATGAAGAAGTGCAAGGGCCTACTTTACTCCGGGGTGATAATGAGAGTGCTCTCAAACTGGTAAACAATCCAGTGTGTCACGCCAGGACCAAGCATATAGAGATTGATCACCACTTCATCAGGGAGAAGGTGTTGGAGGGGTCTCTGCTGGTCGGGCATGTTCGGAGTGAAGATAATCTTGCTGACATCTTCACGAAGCCGCTGTCGAAGGGGCCCTTTGAACGCTTGCGCAGCTTGCTGGGCTTGGTCACCACTTCTCACTTCAAGGGGGAGTGTTGAAATTTGTGAAGTGGAAGTGGGTGACGGGACAGGCCGCGCGTCCTGTGCGGACAGCTTTGGCGGACTGGGCGGACTGGGCGGACTGTGGGTTGCGGCCTGGTGAGAAGTCTGGTGGAAGCCGGCTGTGTTCTGAGCGGGTTGTTGCATGGTGTCCGCAGTTTGGTGCGGCCTGGTATCTGCGGATAGAGAGGCTTGCGGACTGGTGCTTTGCTCAGTGGTCGCGGGTGCAAGTTTGCGCTGTTGGCGGGTTGGTTCATGTTCGCGGAAAGCCTTGCGGACTGGTGTGTCCGCGGTTTGGGTTGTTGCGGACTGGGCCTTGAGCTTGGCTGAGGCCTTGTCGAGCTCAGGTGTTACAGCAGGTCTTGTTGTGGAGACCGGTTGGCGGACTGATGTTTGGAGTCCGGAAGTAGCTGCTGTGTTGGACAAGTGCGAGGAGCTCGCGGACTGGTTGCGGTCTGTGCTAGGGTGTTTGGCGGACGGGACTTTGTGTCCGCCATGCTCGCACTGGCCCTTGATGGTTTTGGACTTGGTCACACTTGGTGTCAAGTTCATGGCGTCCGCCGTATCCGCCAAGTCCGCTGTGACCGGGCGGACTGTTGCTGTTTGCCTTTGGTCGTGGACCTGTGGTGGATTGAGGTGTGAGTCTTGCGGACTGCCTCGGGTTGGTGCGGACTGCCATTGAAGAGGGTGCTGTCCTGAAGCAGTTGGAGCTTTGCGGGCTGGTGCCTTGTCCGCTTAGCTTGGGCGGACTGGAGAGGGTTCGTCATTGGTTGCCTTGCTCCTGGCGGTTTCCCTTGGTGACTGGCTAAGTCCTCGCGGACTGAGCGGACAGTCGTTTTGTGTTCGCGCGGGCTGGGGCGGTGTCGCTATCTCATGGGCAGTGACCACACTCCTCACCTGGCCTATAAATAGGACCCCCCTGGCACATCTACAGTAACCTAAGTAACGTGAGTGAACAGTATTTTGGGTTGGGCGAGTGCTGCGGTATGTGTTTTTCAGTCCGCGCGGATTGTTTCAGGCTGACGGTTTGCTGTGTGCAGGTCGCGCGGATAACTTCAAGGAGCCAGGAGTTTGGCTGTGACTTCGGTCAGTGCTTGGAAGTGTGCGGTCTCTGCGGACTCAGCAGGAGGTCGCTCTGCGGCTTGTCAGTTCTGTTTCAACTTTCCCAGCTTCAATAACCTGTCCGCCGGCTTCAGGCGGGTAGGGGAGTTCCTCAGTTCGGGTTCAGCAGGAGGCGAATAACGGTCTGTCCGCGCGGCCTCGCGGTCTCGGCGGACTCCGTGGTATTCGGCGGGTTGCAACATAGCTTGGGCGAGCTCAGCGGTCTCGGCGGTCTCGGCGACCTCGCGGTCTCGGCGGACTGGAGTGCTGTCCGCCCGGCTTGTTTTTTTGGTTCTTTCTGTTTACAGCTGTAATACTAGCGAAATCATGTCTCGCTATGTATGCCTCGGATTGTAAAGAAGTGAATGCATAATAAGATCTTCTTGTGCTTCCATTGTTTTGTTGGGTGCAACCTCTAGTCCTTGGGTTTCCGCAGGTTCAGCGTGCGAACTGGGTAGTTCCGAAGATATTAATTTGGCGTTTGGGCTATCTTGCTGACCACGTTGAGAAAATTTAACAAGTGTCAATCTTGTCAGGGCCTTACCAAGCTAGGCGAGCGGGCACGAAATGCCCTCTGCTCGCCCATAGCAAGTAAAGTAATTTTCATCCAGAAGTGTTAGGTTGGACTGTCATTAGCCATTCCAAACAGCAAGATTTCGTTATTAGCAGACAAAGCTGGTCTGCGATTAGTAAAACCATAAGGTATAATTGTCCTATCTGCAGACCACTCTAAAAAAAATATAAATAGACCCCAAAGGGCACCATTGGAGAAGATTTCTTTTCCGCAACTCTCTCTTTTGGTTAGCTTTGGTTTGTAAGGGCTCCAACTCACTGCTCACTGTGGTTTCTGGGTGTGTAGTGAGGAATTATCAAGACCCTCCAAGGTGGCCAGACTCAGCATTGACTTGAGAGGAGAAGCTCTCTTAGATCTTTCGGTTATGTGGAGGAACCTCCTCATTATAGCTCGGGGTGTGTTTCTAGTTTTCTGTCATTTGTGGTTAAGGTTCCTTGCTTCAGGAGTCTGTCCTAGTGTTCTATCTCGGGATAAATAAGCATAGGTTACCACCCCCGGTACAAACTCCACTTGACACGTAGTGTAACGACCCGAGTTTAGGCCCACTAGGTTGCACCACGGCGTCGCCGGCCTACCAGCAACCCGAGTTTATACCTCAGAGGCCGACCAAAACCCTTCCTGGGCCTGACGACTTGTCTCTCCCAACAACACCACTAGTAGTAAGCCTAAACATCAAGTCCTGCATGCCCAATGCACCCCAACCAAATCTCCACGCCTGTTTATAAGCAGTGGTAGGTTGTTGCCACGGGTTCCCGGACCCACAACCTTGATTAGAGAGTCTTATTACAACTCCTTATCACCAACTGAGCTGCAGTTGAGTTGGTGATGAGGACTGTAGCAGGTGCCTTATCAAGGAGATGTTAGGTTCGAAACCTGGCATGCTCAAAAACCTGCCGTGTTGAGAAACAGGCCGGAAATGTGTTTGAGTGGAGCGGACTGCAGTCCTATAGCGGGGCACTAGGGCGAGACAAGCTGTAAAGTTACGATGTGTGTCTCTGAGCTCTAAACTTGGGCTGATGCTAGTCCGGTGATGCCGTGGGGTGGCCTAGGGGCCTAAACTAGGGTCTTGCACTTTTTTGTAACGACCACAGTTTAGGCCCACTAGGCCGGCCCACGACATTGCCGCCCTACCAGCAACCCCAGTATAGAGTTCAGAGGCCCACCGCACCCTTCCTGGGCTGGCGACTTTCCTCGCTCCACATCACCACTGGTAGTAAGCCTAAACATCAAGGCCTGTAGGCCCAATGCACCCCAACCAAATCTCTGCGCCTATTTATCAGCGGCGGTAGGTTGTTGCCACGGGGTCTCTAACCCGCAACCTTGATAAGAGAGTCTTATTATCACGCCTCATCACCAACTGAGCTGCAGCTTAGTTGGTGATGAGGAGTGGTAATAAGAGTCTCCTATCAAGGTTGCGGGTTCGGGACCCTACGGCAAAAACCTGAAAGATGAGGGTTAGATCTGATTTACTCTAGAGGTGGGTGAATATAGTAATAAAACTTTTTGGCTATTTTTTAAAACTATCAGAGTAAAGAATGATACCAGTAGTACTAATAGATAAAAAGAAAATGATCTAAACTAAACTACCACAGTACAGCTAGCCTATCACAGCCACAATAAGAACAAGAAGAAAAAGGGCAACCAGACAATACAAGAAATTTTATAGTGATTCCCCAACCTGGGTACATCCACTCTTCTACTACCCTGGTAGGAGTTAACTAGCAGGTTTTGATCAGGTGATTACCACCTTTAAGCTTTTGATCAGGTGCCCAAAACCAAATAAACATTTGAAGGAATTTAATAACCCTTTATACAGGAGGGCGGAGAGAGATTGATAGTGTCTTCTCTTTCTCAAACAATTGAGAAGATTAGTGGATTGTTGTTGTCAAGGCTTCTCCAGAAATCACTTGAAGCCTTGCACAGGGTGTAGTAGGTCTTCAGCCTTGACTTGAGATCATCCAGGAACTTCTGACTGATAGAGATTTGTTGTCCTTGAAAGCTCGTTGAGTTGAAGTCGAAGAAGACTCTTGATTTTGTGTTTGTTGTTGTTCTTCTTCTTCAGAAAGATCAAGGTGAAAACAAAGTGTTTTCTTTACAGAGAATGTCTGAATATAATTTATGTATTCTTTGGTTATGTATCATTGTGTCTCTAATGCTTGTATCTATCGACTGAAAAGAAAATCTCTTTTATATATCTCTGTCAAATTCTCCTTTGAATTTTGAATTGTCTGCCTTTATTGGTGATGGCCTGAAGAATGAAAATCATCTGGAGAATATTTGCATTGATGAGTTTCCCCAATTGTCCTAATTAATTAAACAAGTAATTAACCTGATGAAGACCATAATCAATGCTGCCAGTAACGGCTATATTCAGAGAATATAAGCATTAATTACTTCAGGAAATTATTGCTAAATAATTTAAGGAATATGGATAGAAAATAAGGAAAACTCTAAGTCAGGATCTGCACAGAAATCGTCGACCATAGAACAAATTTCGTCGACCTGAGATCCAAGTTCTTCGAGCTAAGAAATACTGTTCGTCCACCAGAGAAAGCTTGTTCGTCGACCTGAGATCCAAGTTCGTCGACATGAGAAAACTTGTTTGTTGACTCGAGATCCAAGTTCGTCGACCAGAGCTCATCTAAATGCATTCTGTGAATAACTTGCCAATACTGTGGTACAAGTTCTTCGAGCACAGATTCTGTCTTCGTCGAGCTGAGTTCAGAGAAAATATTCTGTATTGAAATTGAGATCCAGACTTCGTCGACTTGAGCTCGAATATCATCGAGCTCAACTCAAAGAATTAACTCTGAGTTCGTCGATCAGCGATCGACGATCGTTGAGCTGAGTTCGACAAACGTCGAACTTATTTACTGATCATAATTTTCACTAAGTCTTGAGTCATCTGAGATCTTCTGCTAGCTGATCCATGTATGGTTTAACCTAAAGACTTATACTAGACTCTAGGACTCAAAACACATGACCATGGATATACATTATAGGTCAGACATCCTAGTTAGTGAACCTAGCCCAAATCCAACTAGGGATCCAACAATCCCCCCCTATTTGGGTGAGGTCACTAATAATACAAAAAAAATGCTCACAAAGCATAGTAAATATATCTGGCAGAAATTTTAAATGATTCAGCAGATATGTACATAATCAATAGCTTTGTGACAATTGTAATCAAATAAAGTTCAGACAAATGAAAACTAAAACAGAATAGATCATTTCTTCTTCTTTTGCTTGTCATCTTTGTCTTTCTCAGAGGGCTGTGTAAATTTGATTTCTCTTTTTGGATTAGTTGCATCACTTTTGGACATGGTCATATCAGTAGCTCCAATAATATTGAGAGAAGTGGCTTTAGGAACAACAGCCTCTGGATGCAGATTCAGGTAAGCATCAACATTGAAAAATCTATTATCTTTTTCATACCTTTTCAATTCTTCCTTTTTGTATGATGACATTGTTGACTATTGGGAAGGATCTCTCCCTTCAGCCTTCGCTTTATTAATCATTGATAATCCAACAAGCTCCTAGAATGTCGCCATTCTTGAAGTGTTTTCAGTTTCAGGATCCACAAATGGAATAGGTGGAGATTCAGGCCTTTTTGGGATTTCAGCTTTTTCTGTTTCAGAAGCTTGTTGTTATTGTCTTCTACTATTGGAATACATTTTCTTACTGCTTTCTTGATATCTTGAGGATCTAACTTGATGTCTTTGATAAGATTGAGCATAGGAGGTAGACCTCTAAAGACTACTTCCTGAAGCACCAGCAGCAGGTGGAGGAGGAGGAGGAGGACTGGTGGGCCAAAACCCGAACAAGCAAGCGTACCTGTCGAATTGTAGTACCAAGGTCGTATTTAAACACGGGGTTGTCAAGTACTTCTACTCACGCTCTAACTATTATCCTACCGGAAAACTAATGGGATTTGAGAATTTTTTAGAATAAAACAAAAGACAACTTGCGAGACGAAAAACTTATAATAAAAAGCTAGCATTCGATCAATGATTCACCATGAAATTAGATGAGAGAGATAAAAATAAAGATAGTTTTAATTTTGCAAATCATACTCGACCGTGACGGATCTGAAAATAAGTCAATATCTCGCTAGAGCATTAGGTCTCCTAACTTATAGACTCTTCGATCGAAATCTCTTTACAAACCAAAGAAGCCTAAAGTTGCATTATTGAGGTGATCCGCAATATTGGATTTGACTCCAATCCGGAGGATTTACGTCATCCTATCTCTAGGATTGCGTTCAACTCCTTCCTTCTTTGAGTGATCTTTCACATTCATGAGCCTCTCGGCTACTCAAATATGAGATCCCAAGCCTACAACCTTATACCGGAAATACGGAGTCGACAGAATAATAAATCAAAGAAGGATCGAGCATGAAATAACAAAAATAAAACTAAGAAAGAAAATAAACTCTCATCTCAATTCATGGATCCTCACAATCGAATGTTATAGGAAATTAGCTACGCATAATTGGAGGGGAAGACAAAACAAAATAAGAGAGAAACATTTTCATTATTATGCAAAAAGAAGTACACAAAATATAACAAAGACAAGATTATGCTATGAAGAAACTTGCACTAATGGAAAAGAAAACTAATATAATAATGAAACTAACAACAACTCACAAGCACTGTCCTCTCTCCAACTCAACACTCACATTCAACTTGAAACTTTACTTCTCAAAATTTTCTCCCTTTGGCTTGAGGGATGGGGTGGCTTTTATAGGAGATGGAGAAGGATCTAGAATGAAATGAAGAGGAGGAGGCCAAGGGGGGTGGCCGGCCATGTAAAGGGGAGAGTGTTCATGCATGTTATTAAATGAAGGGGAAGAAAAGGAGGTGGGTTCAATGCATTGGTGGCAAGGTGCATGGATAGAGAAATTAATAAGAGAGAGTGGATGAGTGGGGGATGCATGAGGAATAAATGGAAGAGAAAATAATAAAGGGGAGGGTGTGGGAATGAAAGAGGGGATGCATGCATGGCAGTAAATGAGGGAGAGAGGAGAAAAAATAATAAAAAGTAGAGAGAGGGACATAATATGGGTGGCCGGCCATGCAAAGGCAAAAGTGGGCTGCTAGTTTGGGCTTCATGGGCTCGGGTAGAGCTAGGATTGCATGTAGGGGCTGCTCTTGAGGGAGGGGCTGCATGGGGCTGCATGTATCTTTGAAGTGGCTGCATTTTTGAAGGAGGGCTGCACTTGGAGAGGGGCCGGGCTGCTACATGAAGAGGGCTGCATCATGTGGGCTTTATGGATGTTGAAGGGCTGCACCATTCTTCAAGGGCTGCATGTAGGGGCTGCACCATGTTGTGGGCTGCATGTAGGGGCTGCACCAAGTTGTGGGCTGCTCCTTGTTGAAAGCTCGGGCTGCATGGGCTTTGAAGCTTGGGCAAGAACCTAAAAAAAAGAGACAATACAATCATGGATTAGTCTACATAAAATAACAAAATTAAAACAAGATTTAAAACATAATAATAATAAAAACATTACAACATAAAATTAAAACATTAAGACCTATCATTAACTACAATTATTATACATAACATAACATAATAAATAATAACATAATACATATAATAAGACTATATAGATTTTTATATCAAAACTCTAATAATCACTAGGAATTAATATATTGCAAAGAGACATTAAAACATGAAATAACAATCATAAAATATAAATAAAATTAGGCATTTTGAATACTAAATTACCCCCAAAAAGGATGACGAAAACTAGTCATCAAATTCCCCCATGCTTAGACATTTGCTTGCCCTCAAGCAAATAGAAATAAAAACTAGGGAGGAGCAAAAAGAAAACAAAAGATATATATATTTTTAAGTTCCATAGTTAAGAAAAACAAAACATGAAAAATTAAACTATCCTAATATTCATATTATCCAACTAGTGGGGTGAGAAGTGCACAATAGAAGATTTGAAAATGGAACCATAAAAATCTCATTAAAACATAAGAAAAGTCTACTAATTTCTAAATCTTAAAACAAGGCATCCAAAATAAATGAAAATAAGGAAAACAAAAGTAGAGGTTCTAAATAAACGGCGCATTAACAAACTACTCGGTTGCTAGATAAACATTAACCCTAAAACACTCCAAGATAACCTCCAAAGAAATCCATCAATGATGGTGGCCATAGGCTTGTACGTTCACACTTTCTCCACTACGCGAATTTAAGTTCTAAGATCATTAGGACTTCTACTAGGCATTAAAAATTGGCTTAGGTAAATGATTAGGAAGTGGAATCAAAGATAAACATGAAGGTTTTAGGCACTAAACCAAGGTGAGCTCAAAAATAAATAAGGCATAATAAAAAATGAGAAATAACAAGTATGTCATTTTTCCAATATGAAACTACAAAAACAAGGCCATGAAAATTTTTCTTTATAAACTTGGCCAAACATAAACTTTTTGCATTCATTTTTTGATTTTGTAATGATATATTTTTTTTTCTCTCAATTTTTTTCTTTTGAATAACATTTGATAAGAAAGCTCCAAAAATAAGCTTGAGAATTTCCTATTCATTTCAAAAATAATACCCTTCCCACAAAAATAATTTTTAAGCTCAAATTTATAGTGCAAAAAATAGGAAAGATATTTGGCTTTGGTGAACATAATGAAATGAAAGGTGGAGCTAAAAACAAAGAAAAAAGGAAAAAGCCCAAAATTGTTTTGCAAGGGTTTTGTTTTTGGTGGGCAAGAAAAGCTCAAACTATTCAAATGGTGGCCTAAATCATTGCTAAAGAACGTAAAAACGGCGCAAATGCTTCGAGAGTAGCTTGGTACAAGTTCTAGACACAAAGAAGGACTACCCCGCAAATGAAAAAGAGATAACATTACCTAGCAACCATTCGTAAGCAACTAACCGAATAAAAAGACATAACTACAAATTGCTAACTTAAAACGTAAAAATCGGATGCCTATATTTAAGAAAAAGAAACTAGTAGAACTAAACTATGCTAAAATGATAAGTTTAGAAAACATTTTCAAAGGATTCTACATAGAACTACAAAAAACCGCACGGGCCTACACTTCACTAGAAGAAACATAAAAATAAAGATAGAAATAATTTTAGGTTTTGTTTTTCAAATAGATTTTTTTTTTTTTTTTTGTTTTTCTAATTTTTTTTTTGGGTTTATATTTTATAATTTTTTTGGATTTTAGATTTTGATGACATAAAATACTATACTAATTTAAGACATAAAGTTTTTTCTTTTGAAAGAAGAAGAACAGAAAAGAAAAGACCAAAAGAAACTAGACCCCCCCATGCTTAAATCCTTCATTGCCCTCAATGAAGAAAACATAAAGAAAAAGAGAAGGGGACTGAGAAGAAGAGAAAAAGAAAAATGCTGGAAAAATAAATAAATAAGAACAGGACTTCCCCGGGTTCGTGAGATGAAGGCGGATGTCGCACCCCCATGCTTGCTTTTTAGAGTACTTGATCGTCAGCAGGTATGACTTGATACATCTGATATCAGCAACGGCGGAGCGGCGACCACGAACATGGACTTGATTGGCCTCCGGTAGGAAGAGCAAAATAAAAGCAAAAAATAGATAGAGTCCATGGGCAGATGCCCGATAATGGTTTTTATATTACAACAGTCCAAATAAAAGAGTTTCATAAAATAGTAGTCCAAAAATAAAAATGTCCATCAGAAAATAATAAACTAAGAATCAAAAAGAAGATTTTCCTTTGCAGGAGTCACAAAATCATTAGAGAAATAGAGTTTAAGTCTATGACCATTAACTTTAAAGTCCCCTTATCGGGGTGTGAAAGTAGCACAGTGTCGTAAGGAAAAACATCCTTGAGCGTGAACGGTCTAGACCATCTAGATTTAGATTTTCCAAAGAAAATACGTAAACGTGAATTTAAAAGAAGAACCTGATCGCCCGATTTAAAATTTTTATGCTGGCGGAAGTTCTTAACATGATAATTTTTTTCTGCAGGGTCAGGTGGTTTTTCAAAATAATTTGGCAAATTTTTATCATTTTCAAAAATAAGATTTTGTTGTCCAAAATCAGAGTCATTTTCGAATGGTGCTTGTACGGACATAACAGTGTTTTCAAAAATAGTTGATGAGGGTCCAAAAAAGGAAGAAGAAAAATCATTTGGAGGGAAATAGGAGTCTTCTTTTAAATCATCAATGAAAAAACAAGAGTCATCATTTTGTAAAGAGTTTTTCATCGATTTATTAATATCAAATATTACTTCCTCATCTCCTACATGCAGAAAAAGTTTTCCCTCACTCACATTTATAATTGCGCGAGCGGTGGCTAGGAAGGGACGACCAAGGATAAGAGGGACCTCGACGTCCTCTTCAATATCAAGAATGACAAAATCCACCGGGAAGATGAATTTGTCGACCTTCACTAACACATCTTCAACGACTCCTAACGGATACTTAATCGAACGATCGGCTAACTGAATACTCATGCGCATAGGGTTGAGAGTGCCCAAACCTAGCTTTTTAAATAAAGAAAAAGGCATCAAGTTGATGCTCGCTCCTAGATCCGCTAACGCGTGTTTAACGAAAAGATCACCAAAGACGCAAGGAATGGAAAAACTACCCGGATCGTTTATCTTTTTAGGAAGAGTAGAGTTTTTAACGACCGCCGAGCATTCTTCATTTAACGTTACATGCGATAAATGTTCTAATTTCTTTTTGTTCGTTAATAAATCTTTAAGATATTTGGCGTACTTAGGCATTTGGCTAATCGCTTCATGAAACGGCAAATTAATATGAATTTGTTTAAATATTTCAAGAAAGCGTTGATATTGATTATCTAATTTTTCTTGCCTAAGTCTAGCCGGATAAGGAGGTGGCGGAAATTCCTTTAGAACAATTGGAACATCATTTTGAAAACCATTTGTCTTTTTTTCAGAATCAGAAATAATAGAGCTATCCTTTTCTTTTTCAAGTGTAGATTTTTCTTTTTTAAGATCTAAGTTGTCATTTTCCATGTGGGTAAAAACAGGAGGGAAAGTCACCCTTGGCTCTTCCCTTGTGGTGAGCTCGTTAACAACTTTACCGCTCCGAAGGGAAATCGCATTTGCGTGTTCCCTTGGGTTAGGCTCAGTGTTCGAGGGAAGAGTTCCAGGTGGTCTCTCATAAAAAGCCATGGCGAGTTGGCCGACCTGATTTTCTAAATTTTTAATTGATCTCGTTATGTTTCTAATAGTAGCATCGTTTGAGCTTATATACTTAGCAAAGATCTCTTCCAAAGTGGAAGGTTTTTGAAAATTTTGTTGTGGTGGTGGTGGTGGTGTAAAATCGTGCGGTGGGCGTACTACATTAGCATTATTACTCCATGAAAAATTAGGATGGTTACGCCATCCAGGATGATAAGAATTCGTAGCAGCATTAAAACTAGGAGGAGAAGAAAAATTCGAAAAAGTAGAAAAATTATTGGCAGAATTATTTTGAGCAGGCCTGGGTATGTTCCCCAGATAATCCACCTGCTCGGCAGCAGCAGCATTTTCATATACCTTAGCGGCGGAGGGAGCAGTCATCTCCGAGATCTTCTTGTTCAGCATTTCCACTTGCATCGCCAGTTGCGTCACCGAATCCACTTCATAGATACCTGCAGTTTAGATGGGCGAGACCTGGACGAATTCCACTGATAAGTATTCATCGCAATGTCCTCGATAAGCTCAAGAGCGGCTTCCGGAGTTTTGCGGTCTAAAGAACCAGCGGAAGCGGCATCTATCATTTGCTTTGTCTCTTGGTTTAGCCCATTATAAAATGTCTGAACCTGTAACCATACAGGCAGAGCATGATGTGGGCATCTTCTCAAAAGTTCTTTGAACCTCTCCCAAGTGTCATAGAGGGTCTCAGAATCAATTTGAGAATATGAAGTTATATCATTTCGAAGCTTAGCAGTTTTGGCGGGGGGAATATAACGAGAAAGAAATTTTTCAGTTAAAATGTTCCAAGTAGTGATTGATCCTCTTGGAAGAGAACTCAACCACTGTTTGGCTTTAGTCCTTAAGGAGAATGGGAAGAGTCTTAGCCTAATAGCATCGTCTGAAACACCATTAATTTTAAAGGTGTCACAGATTTCAAGAAAATTGGCAATATGCAAGTTTGGATCTTCATCTTGTAATCCGTCGAACTGTACATATTGCTGCACCATTTGTATGATGCTAGGCTTAAGCTTGAAGTTATTGTTCGCAATTACAGGTCGAACAATACTTGTTTCAGTCCCCTCCAGGTTGGGTCGAGCATAATCGGACATAGTCCTTTGCTGAGCCATTCCTGGGTCGGGATCTCCCATTTCAGAATAATTACAATCCCCGAAGGAATCCTCAACCGCTGTTTGAGAAGTGGAAGCCCCGAATCGTAGTTGTCTCCGAAAGGAGCGTTCGATTTCTGGGTCCAAATCAACAAGTAGCGACGGATTCGCTCGGGTCATGCACTAGTAAAGAAAACGAGGGGAGATGAGAATGAAAGCTTGGAAAAGAAAGAAAAAAAGAAAAAGAAAGGAAAAATTTTTTTTTTGTTTTGTTTTTTTGAAAAAAAAAGATTTTTTTAGACGGCTTGGCTCTCGAACTTCCCGAGGACTACCCGGTGAAGGGTTCGCCCGGTACTAGGTAAAATGGTGGCGCTTAAAGCCCCTTACCCTTTTCGAGAGATTTAGGTGGGGTAGAAATAAGGTGAAGTGGGTTGATTATAAATATTTAAATATATAAATTATAATTATTTTTTTTTTTTGGAGAAGTAATAGCGCAAGCATTTTCAAAATATTGACGAAGAAAATTCACCGGCAACGGCGCCAAAAACTTGGTGGGCCAAAACCCGAACAGGCAAGCATACCTGTCGAATTGTAGTACCAAGGTCGTATTTAAACACGGGGTTGTCAAGTACTTCTACTCACGCTCTAACTATTATCCTACCGGAAAACTAATGGGATTTGAGAATTTTTTAGAATAAAACAAAAGACAACTTGCGAGACGAAAAACTTATAATAAAAAGGCTAGCATTCGATCAATGATTCACCATGAAATTAGATGAGAGAGATAAAAATAAAGATAGTTTTAATTTTGCAAATCATACTCGACCGTGACGGATCCAAAAATAAGACAAAATCTCGCTAGAGCATTAGGTCTCCTAACTTATAGACTCTTCGATCGAAATCTCTTTACAAACCAAAGAAGCCTAAAGTTGCATTATCGAGGTGATCCGCACTATTGGATTTGACTCCAATCCGGAGGATTTACGTCGTCCTATCTCTAGGATTGCGTTCAACTCCTTCCTTCTTTGAGTGATCTTTCACATTCATGAGCCTCTCGGCTACTCAAATATGAGATCCCAAGCCTACAACCATATACCGGAAATACGGAGTCGACAAAAAAATAAATCAAAGAAGGATCGAGCATGAAATAACAAAAATAAAACTAAAAAAGAAAATAAACTCTCATCTCAATTCATGGATCCTCACGATCGAATGCTATAGGAAATTAGCTACGCATAATTGAAGGGGAAGACAAAACAAAATAAGAGAGAAACATTTTAATTATTATGCAAAAAGAAGTACACAAAATATAATAAAGACAAGATTATGCTATGAAGAAACTTGCACTAATGGAAAAGAAAACTAATATAATAATGAAACTAACAACAACTCACAAGCACTCTCCTCTCTCCAACTCAACACTCACATTCAACTTGAAACTTTACTTCTCAAAATTTTCTCCCTTTGGCTTGAGGGATGGGGTGGCTTTTATAGGAGATGGAGAAGGATCTAGAATGAAATGAAGAGGAGGAGGCCAAGGGGGGTGGCCGGCCATGTAAAGGGGAGAGTGTTCATGCATGTTATTAAATGAAGGGGAAGAAAAGGAGGTGGGTTCAATGCATTGGTGGCAAGGTGCATGGATAGAGAAATTAATAAGAGAGAGGGGATGAGTGGGGGATGCATGAGGAATAAATGGAAGAGAAAATAATAAAGGGGAGGGAGTGGGAATGAAAGAGGGGATGCATGCATGGCATTAAATGAGGGAGAGAAGAGAAAAAATAATAAATAGTAGAGAGAGGGACATAATATGGGTGGCCGGCCATGCAAAGGCAAAAGTGGGCTGCTAGTGTGGGCTTCATGGGCTCGGGTAGAGCTAGGATTTCATGTAGGGGCTGCTCTTGAGGGAGGCGCTGCATGGGGTTGCATGTATCTTTGATGTGGGCTGCATTTTTGAAGGAGGGCTGCACTTGGAGAGGGGCCGGGATGCTACATGAAGAGGGCTGCATCATGTGGGCTTTATGGATGTTGAAGGGCTGCACCATTCTTCAAGGGCTGCATGTAGGGGCTGCACCATGTTGTGGGCTGCATGTAGGGGCTGCACCAAGTTGTGGGCTGCTCCTTGTTGAAAGCTCGGGCTGCATGGGCTTTGAAGCTTGGGCAAGAACCTACAAAAAAAAAAGAGACAATACAATCATGGATTAGTCTACATAAAATAACAAAATTAAAACAAGATTTAAAACATAATAATAATAAAAACATTACAACATAAAATTAAAACATTAAGACCTATCATTAACTACAATTATTATACATAACATAACATAATAAATAATGACATAATACATATAATAAGACTATATAGATTTTTATATCAAAACTCTAATAATCACTAGGAATTAATATATTGCAAAGAGACATTAAAACATGAAATAACAATCATAAAATATAAATAAAATTAGGCATTTTGAATACTAAATTACCCCCAAAAAGGATGACTAAAACTAGTCATCAAGGACCTCTCCAGTTCCTTTGAGGGGGAGGAGCAGAGTACTTCCTGCTTTTCTTTCTGGATTTCTGCTCATTCTTTGAAAGCCACATCCATGTTCGCATCCCAGGATATGGAGTGATCTTCTATAAGATATAATGTGGTGTATCATGAGTAGGGTTTGGTTTGGGAGCAACAATGGGAACAACTTTTCTCTTCTTTTATACGTTCTTCTTGGCAGTGGAAATCTCATCATCATCATCTTTATCAGAAGATCCCTGAGGATAGTCATATAGATCATCCAGTGCTTTCAGAAGATTTTTTTGATATTTGCTTTTCTGCTTGAGGCTCCACTGGAGGTTCGGGAGTTTCAATTTCTAGAGCAACTATTTCAGCAACCTTTTGAGACATTAACTTATTTTCTTCTTCAATATCTGCCATAATGATTTCATCTAGATCAGGCATGGGGCTGTCATCCATCTTGTATGTGGGAGGTGAGATGGCCTCTGGAGAAGAAATATCCTTGGGAACTGATACTATTGGAATCTCTGTAACTTCAAAACTGGCCTTTAGTTGCTCGGCAACTGTGGGGCTTAATGGTGAAGTATATGGAACTATAGCCAAAGAATGCTGATAAATGAGAACTAGGTAGAGTATCTCTATAGACAAAACTAAATAAGTCTACTAAGAATTCAGATTAACCGTGGGATTTATAATATAATCACCAATAATATTTATTTGTGGCATAACTGAATCATCCATATCTGTATCAGAGTCAACTAGATCAATTATTTCAGCTGGAATAGCTGTGTCTTCTGAGTCATCAGACATCACAGAATCTTCTGCTGCTACTGCTACTATTACTGCTGCTTCTGCTGCAGTCAGAATTGGAGCTTCTTCATAGAGCATCTCCCCCTGACTAGTTGCAGGGACCCCTGAAGCCAGTCCTCCAGAAGAAGGGACATGAGAGAAAGCAGCAATTCTGGATGAAAGATTAGTGATGGAGGCAGAAAGAGGAGCTATAACATCAGTTATGAGCTTATTAAGGGTAGGAGAAATGAATGCAACAAGATCTTTAGCAATATCAGAAAAATTTAGATACAGAGATTCCGTAGCCGTGGAGGAGTAAGGAGTGTGATGTCCACAATTTGAACAGACAGAGAATGCACTGGACATATTTGTATGTGTGTAATATGGAGCAGTGAATGGAATGTCAGTGTGGTTGAGTGGAGGAATAGGAATAGAGGGAGTTGTAGCAGTATTAAGAGGAATTGTGGTTGTGGGGGAAGAGATAAGTTCCTGAAGGGGAGAATTATGTGGAGATGGTATTGGAGTGGAATGATCATGTACAGGTGAAGTAGATGTAGATGGTAAGTCAGAAATACGAATTTGAGGTGAAGAATGTTGAGGTGGATATGGAGTAGTATGTACTGGAGATTGAACTGGTTATGGAGCTGGTGTGGGTAGATGTTGTCGTTCTTATTGAGGTTAATGAGGAGAAGGAATGTTGGTGGAGGAAGGAAATTCTTCTAGAGGTGGAGGAGTGGCTGTTACGGCCCTGGTGCTCTCAGAAGTCCTTGAAGAGGATGAAGCCTCGGATGGCTTGGTGATTTTCCTCTCCCATCTGCCAAAAGGTGCAGAGGTAAGCCTTTTGGAGGCATTTATGAACACTGTCATGGAGACCAGATGTTCAGGAGCCTTTTCTTGAAAGACGATTCCCAGAATCTGTCCAGAGCACACTTCCTTCTTAATGTTTTTCTTCTTGATTAAATCAAATAGCGGTTTGCCCCAATTAACTGCTCTCTTCTCTACCAGAGCACCCATCACCACGAACTGGTGCCTGGTGATGTAGTCATGGGCGGTGTGTTTGCCCAGCAGCACTTTGCCAACTATATCAGCTAAGAACTTGTATTCAGACGATAGGTTCTTCTTCAGTAGTTTGTTCGGGTTTTCTCTAGAGTGGCACATATTGATCAGCATATTCTCATACTCATCACTATCCATCTCTATTTCTTCATTTCCATTTAATGGACCGAAAACTTCAGTTAGTATAGAGGGGGAAAGGGCACTTGATTACCAGATATTGTTCTCATTAGTGTATCTTCCTCTGATGTTGTAGATGTAAACACCCATAACTTAATCTTGATCACTACTATCTTTATTCGTTGACTCATGAACTTTTGCAGATTTTACTCTTCATATAGTTTCAGAATTTCCACAAAACTCTGATCAAAATGCTGGAACGATTCGAAGTTGATATCAAAACCCATGTCAAATTTCATTGCAGAAAGAGTGTTCGTCGGAATCGCCATTATTTGCCTGCAAAAGAAAAACAGAGATCAAGTACAAGAGAACTGAAAGCGTGGGATGGAGCTCGAAGAAAACCTAGATATATGGTTTTCAGAATATAAAGCAGCAGTCTCCGTCCGACGAAATAAATAAAATTCTTCGATCTTAGTTCGACGAAATATTTTATGGACAAAAGTGTTCGTTGATCTCAGTCAGAAGAAGTGAAAACATTTCGTCGAGTTCCGTTCGATAAAAATTTTCTGAAGCAATATCGTCGATCTCCATTCGACGAAAAATGACTTCACACACAGAGAGTTTGTCGATCTCCGTTCGACGAATTTCTCTAAAACGTTTCACAGTTCATCGATCTCTGTTCGACGAATTTTGAAAAATTCATCGACCATAGACAGAAATTAAATTAAGGCTTCTCCATTTATCATACCAAGTTGATTTATAAAGAACAGATGGTCTCTTTCATCCAAAGGTTCAGTGAAAATATCTGCTCTTTGCAAATCAGTGTAGATGTAAACGAGCTTAATTTTATTTTTGTCCACACACTCCCTAATGAAATGATGTCTAATGTCTATATGCTTGGATCTACTGTGATGGACTGGATTTTGTGCAACGAAAATTGCACTTGTATTGTCACAAAGTAAAGTTGAATTATTTAAGTTGAACCCATAATCTAAAGTTAATTCTGAATCCACAGCATCTAGGAATAGCAACTACCAGCTGCTATATATTCTGCTTCAACAGTTAAAGTAGGCACAAATGACTGTTTCTTGCAAAACCAAGACACTAATCTTATACCAAGGAACTGGCATGTCCCTAAGGTACGTTTTCTGTCTAGTTTATATCCAGCAAAGTCAGCATCTGAGTATCCAGTTAACTCAAACTCTTACTCAATTGGATACTAGAGTCCTAGACTAGGACAACTCTTTATATATCTTAAAATCATTTTTAAGAAAGTAAGGTGAGATTCTTTGGGGTTCACCTGGAACCTAGCACAAAGGCATGTAACAAATATTATATCAGGTCTACTTGTTGTAAGATATAATAGGGACCCAACAATGGCCCTTTATAGTTTCTGATCAACAGGTTTGCCATGTTCATCAGAGTCTATTACAGCATTTGTAGCCATAGGTGTTTTCTTGGATGAGTCATCTGACATCCGAAACTTTTTGATAAGCTCTTTAGCATACTTAGATTGGGATATAAAGATGCCATCAGGTAGCTGCTTCACTTAGATACCAAGGAAGTAGGAGATCTCACCCATGCTACTCATTTCAAACTTTGAATGCATGAGGTTAGAGAACCTCTTGCATAGTTTGGAATCTGTAGACCCAAAAACTGATGTCATCTACATAGATTTGTACTAATAAAATTTTATACTTAAGGTGTCTAGTGAATAATGTCCTATCTACTATGCCTCTAGAAAATTTATGCTCTAAAATAAAGCTAGCTAAGGTTTCATACCAAGCTTTTGGAGCTTGCTTTAGACCATAGAGAGCTTTATGAAATTTAAAAACATATGAGGAATAAGTAGGAGAGATAAAACCTGGAGGTTGATCAACATAAACCTCTTCTTTAAGTTCACCATTCAGGAATGCACTATTGACATCCATTTGGTAAACCTTGAATTTCTTGTAGGCATCATATGCAAGGAAGATTCTGATTGCTTCCAGCCTTGCAACAGGTGCAAATGTCTGGTCATAATCAATCCCTTCCTCTTGCCTATAGCCTTGAGCAACCAGCCTTGCCTTGATCCTTATTATGACACCTTGGGCATCAAGCTCGTTCCTGAATACCTATTTAGTTCCAATGACTTGGTAGTCTTTTGGTCTTGGAACTAAATCCCAAACTCTGCGTCTCTCAAATTGTTTGAGCTCATCTTGCATTACAACAATCCAGTGGGGATCTTGCTCTGCATCTTTAATGGATTAAGCCTCAATTTAAGATAAGACGCAGGCATACATCAAGTCTTGGTTGAGTTGATGCCTAGTCTGCACACCAGCTAAAATGTCTCCAATCACTTGAGATCAGGGTGATCTCTAAGTGTGACAAATTCAGTATGTGGAGTTGGTTGAGCAACAGCTTGGGGAATAAATTCCTCTTGTGCAATTATGGTAGCTGTTGTTGGCTCTTCACTATTTTTAGTGTCTTCATCTTCATTGTCTTCAGCTTCATTTTCTTCAGTAATGTGTGGAGGAGGATGGCTAACTGCCTCATTGGTGAGGGTCAGTTCATTTAACTTCTCACACAAATATGGTTCCTGCAAAGAGTTACTTGTAGAAATTTTTTTCTCCTTATAAAACATGTTAGTTTCATCAAATGAAATATGTACAGATTCTTCAATTTTCATGGTGGATTTATTAAAGACCCTATAAGCCTTCCTTACATGGGAATATCCAAGAAAAATTCCCATTTCAGCCTTGGCCTCAAATTTTCTAATGTATTTCTTATTATTTTTGTGAATGTAACACATGCAACCAAATATTTTAAAGTAGTTTACTTTAGGTTTCTTTCCTTTAAGTAGCTCATAAGGAGTCTTATTCTTAAGTTTGTGTATAAGACTTCTATTCAGTACATAATTTGCTGTGCACATAGCCTCTGCCTAAAAGGATAGGGGCAAATGAGCATCTGTAAGTAATGTGCCTGCAGATTCAATTAAGATTCTATTCTTCCTTTCAGCAACCCCATTTTGTTGAGGTGTTCTAGGAGCTAAGAAGTAGTGCCTAATACCTTCCTTCTCACAAAACTCTAGCATAAGAAGAGACTCAAACTCAGTACCATGATCACTTCTGATAAATGCAATTGGAATAGAGTACTCAATCTGTATGTTGTTGAGAAAATTTGTAAGAACCTTGAAGTTATCAGACTTAGATCTCAGAAAGAATACCCAAGTGAATGTAGAGAAGTCGTCTACAATAACTAAAGTATAAGATTTCCCCCCTAGACTTTGTACTGTAATAGGGCTAAAGAGGTCCATATGTAGCAAGTACAGTATCCTGGGTGAGTCACTTTTATTTACTGATTTAAAACTATTTTTAGTTTGCTTTCCTAATTGATAAGCCCTGCAGAGGCTTTCCTTCTTGTAGGGGCAAGAGGGCAATCCTCTAACAAGGATGTCCATAAATAATTTGGCAATGTTTTAAAGTTTACATGATCTAATCTCCTATGCCAAAGGTCTTTGTTATTGCTAGTTGAATTAAATAAGCATATTTTTGTTTTGGCAGATTTAAAGTTAACTATATATGTATTTCCTACTCTAGTGTCAGTCAAAACTACATGGTTGTCTAGAGAAGTAATAATTCAGTAAGTTTTAGTGAGTGATACCTGAAACCTTTCATCAAATAATTGACTTATGGAGATAAGGTTATTCTTCAGTCCAGTTGCAGATGCTACCTTCCTGAAGGTGACAGCTCCAATCTTGACTTGTCCATAGCCTTCAGTCTTGCCATAATTGGAGTCACCAAATATTACATTGGGTCCTAGCTTTGACTTGTATTAAGTTAAGTTGGCCTTATTTCCAATCATATGTTTAGAACAGCCACTATCCAAATATCATTGTTGCTCTATAGTAGGATAGTCTTTCACCTGCAAATAAATAGATTAGATTTTCTTAACCCAGGTTACCGGGTCCTTCTTTCTTTACATATCTGAAACTGGAAATAAAGGAATATTCAGGTTGGCATTTGTAACCTAAAGGGTGATATCTTCTAGGTTGTATAATCCATTGATTAAATTTATTATTAGAGTTGATTATAGTTTTTAGAAGAATTAAAGTTTCTGTTATATTGAACTGTGTCCGATGAATTCAAGTGAGTTCGTCGACCTGACTTCGGCAAATGGGGGTGAGTTCATCTAACTCCACTCAGAGAATGAGAATATCCATTCTCTGGGCTGCAAAATCATCAATCTCTAGTCGACGAACCATACTGGTTTCATCGATCATAGTTCAACGAATTATTATAATAGATATCTGCGTTCGGAGTTCGTCGAATGAAGTTCGACAAAATATACACATTTCGTCGATCGGAGTTCGATGAAATCTGTGGAACATTGTTATAGTTAGGATTTTTCTTATTATTTTTCTTATTCTTATTCTTTTGTTTTAATTGAGTTGGTTTATCATTATTATTATTATCTATTTTCTCTTTTCCTTTTTCAGAAACAAACTTAATTGGTGTTGTCAAAATATTTTTTTGAATTAGTGGGGGTTGGCTTGATGATGCACCTAAGCCCACTTGCCATTGAGCCTGACATTAACTGTGCTTGTGATGTCCATCAACTTGATGCTTCTCCCATTTAGGGATTCTTCAATTTTCTAGCCTCAGTTAATTCAGATTTTAATGATATAATCTTTTCTTTTGCTAAAGCTAATTCCTCGTTTAACTTAACATTTTCAGAAATATAGTTTTCATGTTCGGATAATTTTTTCCGAAATATCTTAATGTCATTTTCAGAATTTATTAAATCTATACAAAGAGATTTAAATTCAGTTTTAAAATTATCAGAATTATAATCAAAGGATGATAATACTTGATCAGCCTCTGATTCAGATTCTTTATTATCTGATTGTTCTGCTTGTTTATCCGCATCAGATGGACTACAAGATGCATTGATGGCCATAAGGAACACTTCCCTTGCCTTAGCTTCTTCTTCACCTTCAATGGAGCTGTAAGATGAAGAATCCTCTTCAGTATCACTCCAGATCTCAGCAACAAAGCCTTTCTCCTTTCTTTTGTTCTTATTGGATGAAGGCTTGCTGTAGTTGTGCTTCCTGGAGTCCTTCTCTCTTCTTCTTTCCTTCGTTTGATTCTCAGGACACTCTGAGATGAAATGTCCTGCCTTCCTGCATCCAAAACACGCAATTTCTTTAGTGTGTGTTTTGTCAAACCTGGTTTTGTCATCATGCCTGGATGACTTTCTCCTAAAGTCTTTCTTTGCCATTTTATAGAATCTCTTGGCTAAGAGACTCAGGTGTTCTTCATTTGATGTTGGAGCTTCAGTTTCTTTAGCAGCTTTAAAAGCTCTATTCTACTCCTTTCTTGTTGCAGGAGGAGTTCTTTGTTCTGCAGCTTCTCTGAACTTGATCAACTGCTCATAAGAATTGAGCTTTCCGAGGAGAGATTCTGTGGAAATCTTATTCAAACTTATGGCCTCATAAATTGGCAATATCCTAGAATCCCATGAGCTTGGGAAGTAGATGAGGATCTTTTCATTGATTTCAATGAGAGAGATGTCTTTGTCCAAGGTCTTCAGTTCACTGATGATTGCACTTAATCTGTTGTACATGTCACTAACAGATTTTGTCTTTTCCTTCTTGAAGATCTCATACTGGGAGATGAGAGTTGATCTTCTATCCTTTCTTTCATCAACTGAGCCAGCATACATCTGGTTTATAGAGTCCCAGATTGCTTTTGCAGAAGTGCATTCAGCCACTTTTTGGAATATGTCATCCTACAAAGTTTGTGCCAATATGTTCATGGCTTTAGCATCTGCAATCTTTGCCTTTTCCTGTACATATGTCCACTCAGGTGGTGGAATAGCATGAGTTCCTGATGTTGATGTAGATGCAGCAGCTTTTGGTTTAGGCGGACCTGTCAAAATAAAATTATAGATGTCATCATCAATAGAATTCATATACAGCCTAATTTCTGCCTTCCGGATTGCAAATTTATTCAAATTACAGACTGGAGGTCTGGTGCTTGCATAGTCTTTGTTCTGTTTCATGCTGTGTAATAACCAAAACTTAAGAGAAATACAAATCAGATCTAACAAAGGATCTTTTGGTTCAAGGGTTAGCTTGTACAACCAAAGGAATACCCCTCTGATAACAATTAAAAGATGGGGGTTAGATCTGATTTACTATAGAGGGGTGAATAGAGTAATAAAACTTTTTGGCTATTTTTTAAAACTTTCAGAGTAAAGAATGATACCAGTAGTAGTAATAGATAAAAAGAAAATGATCTAAACTAAACTACCACAGCACAGCTAGTCTATCACAGCCATAGCAAGAACAATAAGAAAAAGTGCAACCAGACAACACAAGAAATTTTATAGTGGTTCCCCAACCTGGGTACATCCACTCTTCTACCACCCTGGTAGGAATCCACTAGCAGGTTTTGATCAGGTGACTGCCACCCTGGGAGCGAGATTGATGGTGTATTCTCTTTCTCAAACAACTGAGAGGATAAGTGGATTGTTGTTGTCAAGGCTTCTCCAGAAATCACTTGAAGCCTTGCACAGGGTGTAGTAGTTTTTTAGCCTTGACTTGAGATGATCCAGGAACTTCTGACTGATAGAGATTTGTTGTCCTTGAAAGCTCGTTGAGTTGAAGTTGAAGAAGACTCTTGATTTTGTGTTTATTGTTGTTCATCTTCTTCAGAAAGATCAATGTGAAAACAAAGTGTTTTCTTCAAGAGAATGTCTGAATATAATTTCTGTATTCTTTGCTTCTATATCACTGTGTCTCTATTTCTTGTGTCTATCGAATGAGAAGAAAATCTCTTTTATATATCTCTGTCAAATTCTCCTTTGAATTTTGAATTATCTGCATTAATTGTTTATGGCCTGAAGAATGAAAATCAGCTGGAGAATATTTGCATTGATGAGTTTCCCCAGCTGTCCTAATTAATTAAGCAAGTAATTAACCTGATAAAGACCATAATTAATGCTGACAGTAATGGCTATATTCAAAGAATATAAGCATTAATTACTTCAGGAAATTATTGCTAAATAATATAAGGAATATGGACAAAAAATAAGGAAAACTCTAAGTCAGGATCTGCACAGAAATTGTCGGCCATAGAACAGATTTTGTCGACCTGAGATCCAAGTTCGTCGAGCTGAGAAATCCTTTTTGTTGACTAGAGAAAGTATGTTCGTCGACCTAAGAAAACTTGTTCGTCGACCTTAGATCCAAGTTCGTCGACCAGAGCTCAGCAAACTGCATTCTGTGAATAACTTGCCAATACTATGGTCCAAGTTCGTCGAGCACCTATTCTATCTTCGTTGAGCTGAGTTCAAAGAAAATATTCTGTGTTGAAATTGAGATCCAGTCTTCGTTGACCTGAGCTCGAATATCATCGAGCTCAATTCAGAGAATTAACTCTAACTTCGTCGATCAGCGATCGACGATCGTTGAGCTGAGTTTGACGAACGTCGAACTTATTTACTGATCTTGATTTTCTCTAAGTCTTGAGTCATCTGATGTCTTCTGCTGGCTGGTCCATGTATGGTTTAACCTAAAGATTTAGCCTATACTCTAGGACTCAAAACACATGACCCTGTTTATACATTATGGGTCAGACATCCTAGTTAGTGAACCTAGCCCAAATCTAACAAGGGATCCAACACAACCTACCGCCGCTGATAAATAGGCGCGGAGATTTGGTTGGGATGCATTAGGCCTGCAGGCCTTGATGTTTAGGCTTACTACTAGTGGTGCCATGGGGAGAGACAAACCGCCGACCCAGGAAGGGTACAGTGGGACTCTAAGCTCTAAACCCAGGCTGTTAGTAGGCCGACGACGCTGTGGGGCAGCCCAGTGGGCCTAAACCCGTGTCATTACACGCAGATTCCGGGTTCTACATTAATGATTTTATGAAATATATTCAAGATGCCGAGTCTACATATGTCAACCATAGGTGATAGAAATATTAAGAGAAAATGAAAAATTCTGAAAAGAGCGTAAGCTAAAATATAACCTATATATAAAAGATTAGAATAATAATGGCTAAATGAATGTAAAAGAAATTCAGATGCATAAGGACAATGTTAAGGTTTATAAACTCTTAACGGAGGGTGGGGATAGAATTATTTATCAATGATGAGATGTCGGTTCAGGTGTTCCATGGAGAGTTCATGCTTGTTTGATAGCCTTGAACAAATTTGATGATGAGACTTTGGTTCAGCTTGCCCATAAGGACTGCAAGCTTATTCAATTGCTCTGAACCAATTAATGTAATCATGTTTAGTCACCCCAAAAAGGAAGTGCATGAAAATAAATGATTTATTTATCCTTAACCTTGTCAAATGAATGAAATAAAATGAACAGTAGAGAGAAGATGATACTAATGATCATGACTATTAGATAAGCAAGAATAATATGAATACATGCCTAATATGTTATGCAAAAATAAAATATAAGTAAAATTTATAATGAGCATATAAGCAATACTTGTTAATGTTTCGTTGAAGTTCAATGATTATTTATTACTGTTTATTTTTTTCCTAAAGTGCTGCACATTTCTTATCTACTTTGCCAATCTTTTTTAATTTTGTAAGTAGTTAAAGAAATAAGAATATCTCACCTAGTTATTATGAAAGAATATCTCAGTTAGTTATTATGACCATCCATTTATATTAAATACACTTTTTGGTTGATGGAAAGGAAATTGAAGAAATTTCTCACAAATTGTCTGAAAAAATAAAATGACAACTGAAGGAACGTAAGTATTGACTCTGAATTAAGGTCATCACGGAGGCACTCAAGAATATGGATGATCGTAACAAGGGAAATGGCCCCAATGGGTCAGGGTTCTTATATTTGAGTTATTGTAGTTTGTGGGATGAGATAGATTCTTTCTAGAGACTTACCATGTCGGGGAATTGAATGGTATTTTTATTGAGGCAACCAACTGCTCAGTTTTTCTATTGTATATTTTACAGAATATAAATATATATGAACAAGTTGTAATGTACAGTTGCTATAATAACAATGTTCGTTTATTTCTCTTTGCATTACACAGTGCTCAGTCCATATTAGATATATGATAATAATTCTGTTGCATAATATAATTTCTAGTTGTTTCAATTTTATATAATTTTTTATGGTAATCCCTTCCTTTGATGAAAAATAATGCTTTCAATTATGACAGCCTAAATAGGTTATACTAAGAGAGGATTATAGAGCCTCAGCTTTTGAATCCAAAAAAAAAATCAAAGAGTGGGGATGAGGAAGAACCGCATATATCACAACAATCTTAACTTTTGAATTCAGAGGCCAAAACAAAAGGTCCACAAAAGTCAGAAAGAGAGAAAAATATCAAAAAATATAAGACCAGAAGGCTAGAATTCAAAAGATAAGAAATCAAGGGAAATGAGCAGAGAGAAAGATAACGTAGGAATCAGAACAAGAAATACACGAGTGATAGAAGAAGAATTAGGGTCATGAAAGTGCCACAAAGGACAACAAGATACATGAGAAATCGATAAGGGGACATCCATTACAACTTAGTTGTAGTCTTCTTTAGAACTTGTCGATATTATCTATTCTTTTGAATAATTTTCTATTTTATTATTAATCTTGTTTGACACACACACACACACACACACACACACACACACACACACACACACACACACACACACATATATATATTATATATATATATATATATAATATATATATATATATATATATATATATATATACACCTGATGGGGATGAGCTCCCTTTTAATAAGATATGGGGTGCACATAGACATACCCCCATGATCTCCATCCAAAAGTAGTGGGGTCATGGGTTTGACCGCATGCGCAATCACAGCGCCCGATCCCCCCGCACACTGATCCCATCACAAATAGCCACGGACGTCACCTCGCCGCCGTCGGGCGGCCGACCACATCCCCAGACACCGACCGCCTTATTAACACGGAATCTGCGACTAGTTCTCGCGGCTTTCATTACCGGGTGGCCTGAGTTTTCTAGCTGCTACACACAGCAAGTCGGCTGGTTGTTAGAGAAGCCATGTGGTCTTCATTTCAGGCCGCTGTCAGTACCGACCCTACTCAATACAAAGTCCTAGGGCCCAGACGCTCAGCTCTCCAGGAGGAATTCTCCAGGCTGTGTGGTTTCCCACCTTTCTCCTTTTTTGTTTATTTGTTTCCCATCACCTCTGCTCGGTTCTGCTGTACACCATCATGCTGGTAACTTTAGCCCTACCCGTTTGGGCATGACCCCGAGCCTATAAATAGGGGGAGGTAGCACTCCCCAAAGCACGCTGACTCGTATCCCGGAGCTCGCTTGTTAAGAGTTGCAGTCTCGAGCGTAGTGCCTTGCGGCCTACTGTCCGACAGGCTTCCCTTTTTCTCCTTCTTGTAACTGCTTCATTTTTAATAAAAGGAAAGCCCGTCACAGGAGTGGCATTCATGCCGCGGCGGGCAAACTCTACTGTTGTCGCTGCCACCGGCCTCTCTTTCTGTCCCTCAACTATAACCAGTAGTAACTGATTATTTGACAATCTCCGCTTGTTTTCTCTTCACGGAACCCGGAAGTGCATTTCGTGCATCAACAGACAACACAGAGCCTTCAAATATCAATTAGTCAAGGATATCAGTGGACCAGTGTTGTCAGATCACTCTAGCTGCTAGAACTCGTTGTTCTGTCGTGCAAGCCGCGACTTCGCTGGTTAAGGCTTTCAGCCCGGCACCAGCATTATAAAACCTGTCGTACTAATCGCCAGCTTTACCTTCTGTCTTCCTATCGGTTTGCCCCACCATCTAACTGCAAGTTTAGGTCGCAACTGTTCAGCGTTCTCTATGTACATTTTGGTTGTTTTCTCCTATTCAAAATGAATCTTGCGAAGGAATGAGGTGAATCTAATTTCTCATCGACTATGATGGATATCTTGGAAGGGCAAGGTGGTTCTCATCTTAGTGATGTGGCGCTTGACAATAATAATAAATTTTCTGCCAATAGAGTGGAACACATGTCACAATCTATTGCAAGAGAGCCCCCTTTTAAGGAACAAGAACAATTTCCTTCACTATTCATTAACCGGCTTCATTGGGATACCATCTCCGATGATTTCAGAGTACCTAGTCTACCAAAATATTCTGGATGTAACGATCCGTTTCTCATCAACAAGCCTTTGAATCAACTGTTTCACTAAGAAAAGTGTTAGACGAAATCAAATGTAAACTTCTTATTATATATTTTGGCGATCTTACTAGAGAGTGGTTCTATAGTCTGCCATCTCGATCGATCACCAGCTTTAAAGATCTCCGAAGGCAATTCCATTCAAGGTTTACTACCTACAAGAAGCAAAAAAGAGACGCAGGAGCTCTCTTCTGAATCAAGCAGGGGGATGACGAGCCTAATCCTGACTTTGTCGACCGATTCCAAAAGGAAATTCTGGATATTATTAGCGTTCATCAAGATTATTACCTATGTGCTTTCATAAACGGACTTCGGGAAGGCCCTCTAAGGTTTGAGCTCACTGTAAATGACCCCCAAACTTATGGATATCTAATTGATATTGTTAATAAGTTCATAATGGGCAAAGAAGCGAACAAACACTACATCTCATTTTTGAATCAGAAGGCTAAATAACCACATGGGACTTCTTGTGATCAACAACCTAGTTCATCGCAAAATATTTCACAATTCAAAAGTTACAAGTCTCCTCCTCTCCCTCAGAATAGGCCTGCAAAGCCTCTTCTGAAGAATGAGTCATCTGAGTTTGCAAAAGCACATCTTATCGCATCTTTTGATTCTATAACTCTAAAGCATGAAAAATGTTCAGATAGCTATGCCAAATTTAAAATCCATATGGTAGACCTCCTGACAGTTCTTCAAGAAATACCAAAGTTCAAAAAGCCTCGACGCATGAAATCTAAGATCACATATCTGCATGAGGAACTTTTTTCAAATTTCATAAAGATATAGGTCTTCTAGCAGAAGATTGCATGGCCCTTCGGAAGTTAGCAGATCAATTTGCAAGGGCTGGGAAATTGCAAGATTATGTCATTCAATGACCCTCTAGTTCATTCTTCTCTAACATAGTCAATGTTACAAGTAAAGACTTGGTTTTCTTAATGATAAGAGTGTTTAAAATTGGAATAATTGAGCAGGACCTCCCAACAAATGGCAGAAATGGGGTTCGGTCAAGCTCCAAGCATATATCTTTTTGCTACATCTTTAACTACAAACAAGCATTTACTTTCCATCTAAATCTTATCTCTTAGCTTTGCTTTTAATACTGACATACACACGCATGGATGCAAAATACCTTTAAATTCTTAAGCCCTCCACATCTCGCTCGACATCAGTCGCAGATGTGTAGTGGAAATCCCGCTTGATATCTATCACAGACATTGTGTACTTATCCCGCTCGACATCAGTCGCAGATATTATGTATTTATCACTCGTAACATCAGTCGCAAATATTACGTACTTATCCCACTTGACATCAGTCGCAGATATTACGTACTTGTCCCGCTCGACGTCGGTCACAGATATTAAGAATTTTGATCCCGTCTATGTAGTCTTTGTGTGGAAAGCAATGCCTCACGCATCTGCACACATCGACACATAAGCTCATAGCTCCACCTATTCTTTGCAGGCTAGCGTAAGCTTATCTGCCATCTTACGATTTTATGAAGCATCCTGTGCCGATTTATGCAATTTAGTTAAAAGACCGCGCAGATACTTTGTTCGGCTTATCTTACTCGGCTTATAGATGCCTTTCTGATGGTTTATTATTCATATACTCGGGAATCTGGCTGAATTAATTCAATCAATCAATTCTTGGCTTGAGTCCGCCGGCTAATGGTATTCATTCTAATCAACCTGCGACTTTCCGCTTCACAGTTAGTATGAGTTTGACCTCTACCACCAGATGACCTATTTGTCTTCTAGGAATGCAGAAGTATCTCTGGTCATCAACTTGAATGCCTATATTAGAAACCGCAGGTTATTCGTCTTTATCCTTAAGTATAACTCTTACATCGGAAGCGCAGTCTACATCGGAGTTCGGCCTTACGACAACCATCAGTTGTCTATCATTGTTCAGGCTTTTCAGCGGTTAAAGTACTTAGCCGTGTGGCTTAATGATAAATGTATATTTTCATGTCAGATGTAGGAATTTTTTTCTTTCCTGCAGATAATTTAATTGAAGTCGCAGAACTCAGAATTTCTGGTCATTAGTATAAGCTCAGACCGGCTTACTTAATAATTATCTGTTAAGTCAGAAACAATACTGAGACCGATCGTACTAATACAAGTAAGAAAAATCACAAAAATAGAATAGGCTACACATCAAATGTAAAGTGTTCTTTCATTTTATTTTCAAAAATGGTTACAAACATCAAACCGCGTGGTTAACAAAAACAGACCGCCGGTTTCCAAAATATTAAAAAAAATACAAGTTAAAATTCAAAGTTTGTTAATCTCCCGACTTAAGCTTGTTAGCCGCAGGAGAACATGAATCACTGCAACTGTCAATGTTGAGTTGAGATTGCGAGTAACCGTTGCTGCTAGGTGAAGAGCCTCTCGAGCCACTAGACCGTGCGTAATCAGTCTGTGCAATCTCCGAAGCTTGACTGCATGTCTCGGATGTGGCGCCTTCACTCTGGCTTTTCTAGATATCATCTTCCACGTCGTCATCCTCCTCGTCTTCGCCCTCACCTTCGCCGACCTTATGTTGGATCCCTAGTTGATTTGGGCTAGGTTCACTGACTTACGATGTGATCCATCATGTATAGTCTGGGTCAAGTTTGTGTCTTAGAGTGTAGGACAGTCCTCTATCTCAACTTCAGATGGACCAGCCTTCTTCAAGACAATCAGGAACTCCAGATCTATCAGTTTTTCAGACTAAGTGAAATGAGTTCGACGTTCGTCGAACTCAGCTCGACGAAGGCTCTACGCTCGACGATCATGAGACAATTCGCAGTGCTGAGCTCGACGAACTTTGTTCTTTGCTCGACGAACACCAGGTTCTATTTCAAGCATTCTCAGGACTACTTCAAATTTCGCTAAGTCCAGCTCCATACTTCGGTCGACGAATTATATACTGAGCTCGACGAACATGGACCTCAAGTTCATAGCTTCTCAGGACGACGAATGTTAATCTCTACTCGACGATTTTTATGCTCAGAGAATCTGTGTCGATATTAGGGCTTATGTCGACACCAGACGATTTGTATCGACACCCAGGATTTCAGTCGACACCAATGTGTGTCGACACCAGAGGATTTGTGTCGACACCTAGACCAATCTGTCGACACCAGAGGAGTTGCATCGACACCAAGATCAATCTGTCGACACCAATTTGTGTCGACACAGCATTTCTGTAGATGCAGAGTATTTCGTCCAAGTCCAGAACTTTTTTTAGGTCGACGAAGTTTATCCTCAGCTCGACGAATTTGGTTCTCTGCTCAACGAATAATGTTTGTCTGATATTGAAGATTGTCTATTCAACGATGAAGACTGTCAGCTCGACGAACTCAGTTCAGCTCGACGAACCCAGCCCAGCTCAGCTCGACGAACCTAGCCCAGCTCGACGAATTCAAGACTCAGCTCGACGAATTCTGTTCGTCGGTTGACGATTCCAGACTAGGTCTTCTTCCGTTCCCGTCTCATTCCATGGCGCTGATTCCTGGACAATTAATGGCAGTTCTTCACAGTATACTACCGTTAGGATGCGCAGTTAATTCTGGAATATTACATGCCGTTTTCCCATGGAAATAGTTGGGGAAATAATTAATTGCTGCTTCCTTTCCAGGCCATCTGTAATTACTGCTCGACATTCAAAAAATTCGAATGCTCTCCATGACAGATAGAGATATACAGAAACCAAAAGCAATACAACAAGCACACAACACCAGACAACAACAAGAAGAAGATAGACAATGATTCAGACAACACAAGAAAAGGAATTCATTCTTGGCCCAGAGAGAAATTGATCTAGAAGAAGAAGAAGAAGAACATTACATCAATATCAAGAGTATTCTTCATCTGCTTTTACTCAGGAGAACTTCAAAATAATACATTCATATAAGTTGCAAGAAGTTCCTGAAGACTTTCTCTGGACCTGGAATTCTAGGTCTTTGAAGACCTATCACCCTAAAGCAGTGCTCCAGTATTCTTCCTGAACCACTCTACATCTCAGGGGGAGCAAAGTTGCTAAACAACATTCCACAAGTTTTCTCATTTGATTTGAGAAAGAGAAGATCTCTTCACCCTCACACTCCACCTTTGTACAGGGTTTTAATTCCCTTCAAAATTATTCTGGTTGCAAGTCTCCCTCCAAAAGACTTGAGGGTTTGGTTTTTGGGAACCTGATCAAAACCCCATTGGTGCCAGGACACCTGATCAACACCTTCCTGCAGTGGATTCCTACCAGGGTGGTAGAAGAGTGGACTACCCAGATTTGGGGAACCACTATAAATTTCTTGTGTCGTCTGGTTGATTTTTTTTCCTTTTGTTTTCTGGCCTTGCTCTGTGATTGTGTTGTGATTAGTCCTTTGCTGCTTTCTTGTTTATTGTATTTGCTGCACACACACACACACACATCTAAAATACAACAGCAGTTGTAAAAGTTTCAAAATCACCATATACTATATTCGCCCCCCCCCCTCTAGAGTATATAAGATCTAGCTACACTTTCAATTGGTATCAGAGCCAGGTTGGTTAAACATACCATACTTGATTGGTTGTACAGGCTAACACCTGAACCCAAAGATCTCTTAGTTATATCTCTTTGTCTTTATTCTGTTATTAGATTTTATTCTCACATATATGGCCCAAAACAAGGATTATACAAGCATCAGACCTCCAGTGTGCATTCTTAACAAGTTTGCAATCTGGAAGGCAAGAATCAGATTATATATGAACTCCATTGATGAGGATATTTTTTCTGTCATTTCAACAGGTGTTCCTCCAGCTCCTACAACTTTTGCCAGCACATCAACTAATCTGAGTATAGTACCACCTCCAGACAATACTGAAGCCTACAAGAAAGCCAAGATGGCTGATGCAAAGGCTATGAATATTCTGGCCCAAACAATGTCAGATGACATATTTCAGAAGGTGGCTGAGTGCACCTCAGCCAAGGCCATTTGGGACTCTCTCAATCAAATGGTAGCAGGCTCAGCTGATGAAAGAAAGGATAGGAGATCCAGTCTCATTTCTCTCTATGAAAATTTTAAAAAGGATGAGACAGAATCAGTGGCTGAGATGTACAATAGATTAAGTTCAATCATTAGTGAACTCAAGACTCTTGACAAGGACATCACCTTAACTGAGGTGAATGACAAGATATTGATGTGTTTCCCCAGTTCATGGGACTCCAGAATCTGGCCAATCAAAGAATCCAGAAGCCTCAATTAGATCTCAACAGAATCTCTACTAGGCAAGTTGAAGTCATATGAGCAGCTTGTCAAATCAAGAGAGGCAGCAGAACAGAAGGCAATTACCCCAGTTAGGAAGGAGCACAGCTTGGCCCTCAAGGCTTTTGAAGACAGTGAAACATCTACCTCCAATGAAGAGTTAATGAGCCTCCTTGCCAAAAGATTCTACAAAATGGCAAGAAAGGACTTTAGAAGAAAATCATCTAGGCAGGATGATAAACCCAAATATGACAAGACACCAACTAAGGAGGTTGTGTGTTTTGGATGCAGAAAGCCAGGGCACTATATTTCAGAATGCCCAGAGAATCAGAAAAGGGACAAGGGTAGGGACAAGGATTCCAGAAGAAAACAAAGCAGCAGACCCTCCTCCAACAAGTATAAAAGGAAGGACAAAGGATTTGTTGCTGAGTCCTGGAGTGACACAGAAGAGGAAACATCCTCCTCCAGCTCCAGTGAAGAAGAGGAAGAAGCCAGATCCAAGGAGGTGTGCCTAATGGCAATAGATGCCTCCAGAAGCAACTGTGGATCAGAAGAGGATTCTGAAGATGAAGGTGCCTCAGACTTAGAGGCTGATCAGGTGATTTCTACTATTGATTTCAATTCTGATTTATTTAAATTAGAGTTTAAAACTATGTGCTTGGATTTAATAAACTCAGAGAAAGAGATAAAAACCCTGAGGACTAGACTAGAAAACCTTGAATCTGTCAGCACAGAAAATAGAAAACTAATTGACCATTTGACTCTAGCTAATGAACAGATAATCAAGTTAAAATCTGAATTATGTGAGGCAAAACAATTTGAGCAATCTCTCAATGGGAGAAGCCTCAAGCTGATGGATATTACAAGCATAGTAAATGCCAGATTAAATGGCAGGCTGGGCTTGGGTGCTTCATCAGGTTTATCCCCCATAATAAAGAAGAATATACTTTACACTCCCATAAAGTTCATCACTGCTAAAGGTAAAGAGAAACTAACTGAAAAATCTAGATCAGAAAACAAGTCAAATCCCCTAGACAATAGCAACAGAAAACAGAAGAAATCTGTTAAAAACCAAGTTCAGCAGAATTCGTCGAACATAGATTGACGAAATCCTGCAAGATCGTTGAACCCCGATCGACGAACGCTGAACGCAAACTTCAGCAATAATTATTCGTCCTACTGCGATCCACGAACTGTGTAAGGTTCGTCGAGCAGAGATTGACGAACGTGGGATGCAGAAAATGACCATGGTCATTCTCTGAGTGGAGGTCGACGATCTCATCCCCATTCGTCGAACTCTGGTCGACGAACTTACAATAATTCGTCGATCCCAGAACGACCAAATATAAATAATTTCTCCAATAGAAATTTAAAAACAGCTAACAAGACATTTAATCCAGTAGCTGATTGGATAATTCCACCTAGGAGATATCACCCTCTAGGGTATAAGTCTCAACCTGCATTATCAGTCATCTCTAGTTTTACTTTTCAACCAAATAAAGGACCCAAGGTAACCTGGGTCAAGAACAATTGAGCTTTATTTTTTGATGCAGGTAAAGGTGAAGAACTGTCCAAGGCTAAGTCAGACATGGTACCCAGACAGTGGCTGCTCCAAGCACATGACTGGCAGCAAAGGAAATCTCTCCAACTATAAGTCCAAGCTAGGACCAAAGGTGATATTTGGACACTCAAAGAGTGGTCAGTCAGAAGGGTTTGGAAGAGTAAGCATTGGAGCAGTGACCTTCAAAAAGGTGACATATGTAAGAGGACTTAAACATAACCTTATATCCATAAGTCAATTATGTGATGAAGGTTATCAGGTACATTTCAACTCCACCTCTTGTTCTATTATAAATGATAAAAACCAAATTATTTTAATTGGACTTAGACAAGGAAACATATATTTAGTAGATTTCATTTCTGCCACAACTGATATTTGTTTACTCAATATCACTAGTAACCAAAATGAGTTATGGCACAAAAGGCTAGGACATGTAAACCTTAAGAACATATCTAGGTTATCTAAAGACAACCTTGTTAGAGGTTTACCTTCTGGACCCTACAAGAAGGAAAGCCTATGCAGGGCTTGTCAACTAGGCAAGCAAACTAAAACTAGCTTCAAATCCATTAATAAAAGTGATTCACCTAGGATATTGTATCTGCTTCATGTGGATCTTTTTGGACCCATTGTAGTACAAAGCCTAGGAGGGAAGTCTTACACCTTAGACATTGTTGATGATTTCTCCAGATTCAGTTCGGTAGCCTTCCTGAGAGCTAAGTCAGATACATTCAAAGTTCTTACAGATTTTCTCAGGACCATACAGATTGAGTTCTCTACTCATGTTGCATTGATCAGAAGTGATCATGGCATAGAGTTTGAGTCTCTTCTTATGCATGAGTTCTGTGAAGAGGAAGATATCAGGCAGTGCTTCTCAGCTCCTAGAACTCCCCAACAAAATGGGGTAGCTGAAAGGAAAAATAGGACACTCATTGAAGCTGCAGGTACAGTGTTAGCAGATGCCTACATGCCTCTATCCTTTTGGGCAGAAGCTGTAAACACAACTAACTATGTCCTGAACAGATGTCTTATACATAAACTAAAACACAAGACCCCCTATGAATTACTTAAAGAAATGAAACCTAAAATCACTTACTTTAAAGTTTTTGGTTGCATATATTACATCCTCACTAATAACAAAAGATACATCAGAAAATTTGAGACTAAGCCTGAAGAAGGGATTTTTCTAGGATATTCCCAAGTAAGCAAGGCCTATAGGGTTTTCAACAAATCATCCCTTAAAATTGAAGAATCTGTTCATGTGTCTTTTGATGAAGCTAACATGTATTAAAAGGAGAAAGACATTTCTACCAATAGTACTTTGCAGGTTTCACCAATGTGTGAGTCTATGGATGGACTAAACCTTACCCAAGAGGTTCCAACTCATCCCACTCCACAGGCTGCTGAAGATAGTGAAGAATAAATCCAAGAGGAAGTAACTGAACTTCCATCAACAGCCAGTACCATTCCTCAAGAGGAATTATTTGCAGAAGCTGTTGCTCAACCAACTCCACCAACTGATCTTGTCATACTTAGAGATCACCCCAGATCTCAAGTGATTGGGGACATTTCAGTTGGTGTACAGACAAGACATTAGCTCAATCAAGATTTGATGCATGCCTATTTTCTCTCCCAAATTGAACCTCTCACCATCCATGAAGCTGAGCAAGATCCCCACTAGATTCTTGCAATGCAAGAGGAACTAAATCATTTTGAGAGATGTAGAGTTTGGGATTTGGTTCCAAGACCCCATAACTACCCAGTTATTGGAACCAAATGGTTCTATAGGAACAAATTAGATGCTGAAGGGAACATAGTAAGGAACAAGGCTAGACTGGTTGCCCAAGGATATAAGCAAGAAGAAGGAATAGACTATGACCAAACCTTTGCCCTTGTTGCAAGGTTGGAGGCCATTAGAATATTTCTAGCCTATGCAGTATATAAAAAGTTCAAGGTATTCCAGATGGATGTCAAGAGTGCCTTTCTGAATGGTGTACTTCAAGAAGAGGTTTATGTAGAACAACCTCCAGGTTTTATCTCTCTAACTCAACCCTCTTATGTTTACAAGTTGCATAAAGCTCTCTATGGTTTAAAGCAAGCTCCAAGAGCTTGGTATGAGACCCTAGCTAGCTTTCTTTTAGAGCATAAATTTACAAGATGAACCTTAGATAAAACCCTTTTCACTAGACATCATAAGGACCAAATCTTATTGGTACAAATATATGTGGATGACGTTTTTTTTGGGTCTACTGATCCCAAATTTTGCAAGAGGTTTGCTGACCTCATGCATTCCAAATTTGATATGAGTAGCATGGGTGAGCTTTCCTACTTCCTTGGTATCCAAGTGAAGCAGCTCCCTGATGGCATCTTGCTCTCCCAATCTAAGTATACTAAAGAGCTTATTAAAAAGTTTGGGATGGGTGATGTCTCAGGAATGAAAACACTTATGGCTACAAATGTTGTTGTGGATTCTGATGCAGCAGGGAAACCTGTAGATCAGAAACATTATAGGGCAATTGTTGGATCTCTATTATACTTAACAGCTAGCAGGCCTGACATAATGTTTGTCACATGCCTTTGTGCTAGATTGCAAGTGAATCCTAAAGAATCTCATCTTATTTTTCTAAAAAGAATTTTGAGATATATAAAGAGTTGTCCTAGTTTAGGACTCTGGTATCCTGTAGAGTCAGAATTTGAGTTAACTGGATACTCAGATACTGACAATGCTGGATGTAGAGTGGATAGGAAAAGTACCTCTGGAACTTACCAGTTCCTGGGTATGAGACTTGTCTCTTGGTTTTGCAAAAAGCAGACATCTGTGTCTACATCAACTGTTGAGGCAGAGTATATGGTTGTTGGCAGCTGTTGTTCACAAATACTATGGATACAAAACCAACTCCGAGATTATGGTATCCACTTAAATAATTCAACCTTATTTTGTGATAATACAAGTGTTATTGTTATAGCTCAGAATCCAGTTCATCATTCTAGGACTAAACATATTGAAATAAGACATCATTTCATTAGAGATAATGTGGACAAAAGAAAATTAACTTGATCCACATTCCTACTGATCTACAGAGAGCAGATATCTTCACCAAGACTTTGGATGAGAAAACCCATCTGTTCTTTATAACTCAACTGGGAATGATTGATGGAGAAGAGTTAAATTAATTTCTGTCTGCATTCGATGAATTCTCCAGAGTTCGTCGAACGGAGGTCGACGAATTAGGGAAAGTTCGAGAGATTCTCGTCGAACGGAGATAGACGAATTCTCTGTGTGGAAACAATTTTCGTCGAACGGAGATCGATGAACCTTGCTTCAGAAACCATTTCATCAAACCGAGTTCGACGAACTGTTTTAAATTCTTCTGAATGTGTTCGACGAACTACTCTCCTATACCTTATTTCGTCGATCTCAGTTCGAAGATTTGTCTTCTTTTTCGTGGAACGGAGCTTGTCGATTCATATTCTGAAAATCTTATACCTAGGTTTTCTTCGACCTCCGTCCCGTGCTTTCAGTTCCTTTGCTCTTGATCGCAGTTTTCTCTGTAATTTTCTTTGCAGGTCATCAATGGCAATTCCTCTAGGAGCACTTGCAGCGATGAAGTTTGATGCAGCATTCTCAATGGACTTTGAGTCCTTCCAGCATTCCGATCCAATTTTTCTATACATCCTTGAATTACTTGAAGAACTGCATCTCAAGGACTTCATGACATGCAACATCAAGCTACACTCAACCGAGATAATAGAATGGGTGTATACTGCCACAATTTCTGAAGATGGAAATCTGTCAGGAAATATTGGAAACACTGCCGTTTCCCTGTCCCCAGCAGTACTCTCTGAAATATTTGGTCTGATCAATGGGGAAGACAACTTGGAAATGGACGCTGAGGAATATGCTGATATGCTGAAAGTCATGGGTTTCTCCGGCAACAACCCTAATAAGGTTCTGAAGAAACAACTGTCCGCCGCTCATCAATTTTTGGCTGACATTGTCGGGAAAATTCTGTTGGGTAAGCACTCGGCACACGACTACATCACTCGCCATCAATTCCTGATCATGTGTGCAGTACTCAACAAGCGTCAGGTTGATTGGGGCATGGTTTTCTTTGACCTTATCAAGAAAAGAACTAGCAAGAAGGAAGTCTGCTACGGCAGAATCCTGGGGATTTTCCTCCAGGAAAAGGCCAGTGAATGTTTGGTCTCCCCGACCACATTCATCAATGCCAGCAAGCGCCTCACCTGCGCCTTGTTCAGCCGATGGGAGAGGACAATGTAACACCCCTATCCATCGCATAGCATATAGCAGTAGGTCCGGCAGGGGCCCGACGTCATATACTACAGACAGACCGGGTGGTTACTTATGGAAACCATCCAACCAATCTCAACATCCTACACAGAGCATTCTAGCGGAAGCAGTTTATAAAAGTTGCAAAATAAGAACCCAGCATTAAATCATGAATATCCACTAATCCAAATAGGAATGTTATACAAAATACCCAACATAAGCCTTAAGGTCTTACAAAATGTTTCACTTCAAATTACATGTTTTACAAATCACGGCACGCAGGCCGGTCATACATGAATAAAATAGTAAACACATCCAATTAGGCCTTCGAGAGCCGGCTTCGCATTCGGGCTTTAGCCCGCTATTGACCGCTTGGTCCAGCTGCACCTGCAAACAACAAACCACCGCACGGTGTCAAAACAAGGCAACAGTCAGCAATGCTGACCAAATTATAACGATCCCGCCCCTAACTCGGGGCGGCGATGCTCCTTCCTTGCATTACATTAGCATAAGCGAGCAATTTATATAAAACCATTTCATCACAGACGTTGGCTCGCACGGCCACATGCCCCGTGCACTAAGGGAACATTCTTGTCACAACCCGCATTTTTCTCCGAAAATTAAGAAGTATCAGAGTAGAAGAAAACGCGCATTGTGATGCCACGTCGGACAGGGGATAACTGTCGACGCTCAGGCAACCACCAACTGCTAAGACTATGAAAGTTCAAAACTTTAATGATGTGAAAACCAATTATATTTTTGAGGCCGTATCCCTCGGCTTCGTGGATCAACTAGTCCACCCTTCAAAATTATACTTGTACGTAGCGGAAAATACTTCATTCATTTTTTTAACATCCTAAGAGAGTGCTTAAGCGTCCCCAGGGGACGCCTAAGGCTATGCAAAACCCTAGATTTAATTTATATATTATATATAGGAAATACCCTTTTTACGTGGTTTAAAAATAGTGATTAAGCTTTTTAGAAAGGAAAACATGATGTCTATATTTTTGATATAATAATCATTTTTTTATAGGTTTTAAAGTAACTAGCAACCTAACATAAATCATTCCAGAAGCAAGTTGAATAAACTCCAAAACATGAAATATAGCAGTATAAGCAAAGTACAAAGCATCTAAAAGAGAAACCACCAGTGGGCGCCAACAACTGACACGAACCCACTGGTGAGTAGGTATATCTGTACTACAAGTCTAAAGGAACTACCTCCCAGGAGTGAGCAAAAGAAAACTCAGCAACAGCTATAGCACTAGCAACTCCAGAAGAACCCTAGCCGCACAGTCAGCTATAAACCTGAACCTGAGGTATTCAAAGAAAAGAACGCCTTAGCAAAGCAATATATAAATATGGAAATGAACAATAACATAAGAAAGAAGTGAAACAGGTAAGAGCTAAAGTAAACAAGTGAATGAGGAATACTCGCCATGAGTGAGCAAAAAGGGGTGCACCAAGTGCACGGGTGAGGTCAAGCCTCTCAAATCTCTGCAGGAAGGATTAGCAAAATAATAAATCCAGGTATAAAGCTAGAGCAGAAAGAGTCACCTAATACTGGAGATGGACAAAAAATCAGAAACACAGGCCTAGACTGGTGGCAACGGTCCAACCACGTCTAACGAGCCTAAACATCTCAAGGTGCTGTGGTGGTGGCATCAATCCAACTCAACCCAAAAGCTCACATTATCTTAATAAGACAAGAAGTAAAACAAGGGTGGCGGCATCGGTCCGACCCACCTCAAAAAAAAAACACATCCTACTCCAACACTAAGTGACTCGGGGAAAAACCTAACTGGTAGTTCCATGAACCACCATGAAGTCAATACTGAACTCTAAACATCTAGAGTAACCCACCTAGGAGACTTAGCTGCCAAGCGGCTGACGGCGTTAGTTAACTAGACTCGCATCTAACCTCGCACAAATACATTAAGCTTGAGTACGTAAAGCACCACAGTTAATAAAAACATTTGATAAAATCATATCATCAGCAGTTATCTTAGGCTAAGCTTCCGTCTCAAGAGGTTTTACACCTACGAAATCTCATATGCTTACCAGGGAACCGAGCCCAAGCTCCTTTTATTCAAGCGTCTTAATACGAGTGAAAGAAAATAACACAATAGTAACTGTAACTGCGTAGTTCGATACTACACCCGCACAAGTAAATCGATACAACACATGCACGATTAGTTCACTAACAACACATATACGCGTAAATTTAGGGGTTTGATACCGCACAAAAGCACGGGGATTCGACATATCATGCAAACCGGAGGATTAACGCTAGACAAAACATGAGAATTTGGGGGGGGGGGAGGGCTTCGGATACATACCCGATCTTCCTCTTTTTTTTGGAAAACCAAGCCTACTACAACAAAATTCTTGCAACTAATACTAACAAACTCACACCAATAGTTTACCCCCAAGGAAAACCGCAAACAATAAACTACCTCACGAATGAACAAAACTTGAAATTTAGGGCACTTATACTATATTCTAACGGGGCAAGATTCCTAGTGCAAGCAAGAATAAAAGAGGACCATAAGACCGCATTCCCGAAGGATAAAATCAGCCAACATAATAAGAGGAAACATGAGGGGCCTTGCACCGATTATTTTCAGTTTCTTTTTTGGTATAAACAATTAAGAGGATAACACAAGGGAGTACTCATAAGTCAAGGAACGGTACAAGCAAAAAAAAATTACTTTGGCAAGGGAATACTTGCCTAAATCTTTGGAGGAATTCGGCCAGCACTATCTTCCCAAAAGGTCCAGATCGCAGCCAACAGCCCTAAGAAATCACTGGACAAAAACACCGGGCGGTCAAGCATGGAAGAACGAGAACTCCATCACCGATCGGAAAAAAAAAGAATAGTGAAATCCCAAATTAGTTACCTCGGAACGCAGATCTAGCCTAGAGGAGTCTGAATCCGGTCTCAAACGAAGATTTCCGGTGGAAAAAGGGTGGCGAACGGCGGTCGGAGCGGTGCGGGGCACTTCCGCTGGTTTCCTTCTTCCGCACGGGTTCCAGGCAGCCGACGGGTTGAGTTGGGGAATCCTAAACCCTAAACCCGGTTTATTATATATATATATATATATATATATATATATATATATATATATATATATATATATATATATATATATATATATATATATATACTTATTCATTTATTCCTATATTTATATATACACACCACACACATACATATATATCTATACATATATATATATATATATATATATATATATATATATATATATTATAATATATATATATATATATTTATACATACACATAAATACACATATATATATATATTTACACATACACTTAAATACACATATATATATATATATTTATACATACACATAAATACACATATATATATATATTTATACATACACTTTAACACATAACCGCAGGCACGCACACACAATTTATTAAAACCTTGCATGTCTACAACACGCGCTATGCCCTAAATGCGCAAACATGAAATTATGCTCCCACATATGACGGCTCGCTAACTAGCGACCGTCGAAAAGGCGCGAAAACTAACGCTCTCGGATTCCGAACAAATCCGCACCGTAGCTAAACACTCGGGCTACGAAAACATCGGCGGAGTCGGACGCAACCTCCGACGACCACACACTTGGGCAAACCTCGCCCGAAGCCACAGTACAGGGATTCCCTAAGAGGCTCAGCCGGGCCTCCAAAACAGACACCGACTAGCTGGGGAAAACATACAACAGGCTATAACCTCTAAGAACACCTAACGAGGTACTCTAACAACAGCACGAGCCGGGAATGCGCCAACGTAATGCCAAACGAGGACTTAAATAATTGCCGAAAATTCGGGGGCGTTACAGTCGCTCCCCCTAAAAGAAAGTTTCATCCCGAAACTTTACGTACACTACCTCTACTATAGCAGGAAAGTAACAATATAAAAGTTACTAGAAATAAAACATACCCAACAAATCAGGAGAACAGGCGAGGGTAAGCCTCCCTCATCGCCGACTCTAGCTCCCAAGTCGCACTTTCCAAATCTTGATTCTTCCAAAGAACCTTCACCATCGGGATAGACTTTGATCGCAGCACCCGGTCCTGAGTATCCAAGATGCGGACCGGCACCTCAACATACGAGAGGTTAGGCTCCAACTGGGGCATGGCATCCAAGACTTGCCCACTGCTCCGCACACACTTCCGCAACTGGCTCACGTGAAAGACATTATGCACGCCTGGGAAGTTGGCGGGTAGATCCAACCTATATGCTGCCACACCAATACGCTCCAAAATTCTGAATGGGCCCACATACCTCGGGTCCAGCTTGCGGTTCTTGCCGAACCTCTTCACTCCAACCATCGGAGACACCTTCAAGAAAACCAAATCCTCTACCGAGAATTCCAAATCAGACCTGCGCCGGTTGGCGTTTTTCTCATATCTTTCCTGAGCTAACCGAAGCTTTTCCCGAATGAGCTTCACAGCAACCTCCATTTCCTCTAGAGCATCAGGACCCAACAACGGCCTCTCACCGGCCTCAGTCCAAAACAATGGAGTTCTGCAGCGCCTCCCATACAATGCCTCGAAGGGAGCCATTTGCAAGCTCTCTTGGTAACTGTTATTGTAGGCAAACTCCATGAGCCGCAAACGCTCATCCCACGCTCCACCGTGATCTAGAATGTAGCACCTGATCATATCCTCCACAATGCGGTTCACCCTCTCGGTCTGCCCATTTGTCTGAGGGTGGTAAGCGGTAGAATATCTCAAGTCTGTGCCCAAACCCTCCTGCAAACTCTTCCAGAAACGGGAAGTAAATCTGGAGTCTCGGTCTGAAATGATGCTCACGGGAATCCCATGCAATCGGATGACCTCGCTCAAATACAGCTCTGTTATCTTCTTCATCGGGTAATCTATCTTATAAGGTACGAAGTGCGCACACTTCGTCAATCGGTCCACGATCACCCAAACTGAGTCAAATCCTCTTGGAGATCTTGGTAAGCCCGTAATGAAATCCATGGAGATACTCTCCCACTTCCAAGTCGGGATTTCCAAAGGAGTCAGCTTTCCACCAGACCTCCCATGATCGGCCTTCACCCGCTTGCAAGTGTAACATTCAGATACATACCGAGCTATATCCCCTTTCATACCTTGCCACCAGGCGATCTGCTTCAAATCATGATACATCTTCGTGGATCCTGGGTGGTAAGCAACACTGGATCCATGAGCCTCCTTGCATACCTTACTCCTGATGTCTCCAACCGCGGGGATGCAAATCCTGCCGCGGTACTTCAAGGTACCCGAATCGTCGATGGAGAAATCCGGCAACTCCCCTCTCTCAGCCCTGAGGTACAGTTGTAACAAATCTGGATCATCCTTCTGGTGCAACCTGGTGAGCGAAATCCAAGATGGCTCTGCCACTGCCAAACTGCTTTGCAAATCACAGCCTCCCACAGAGATGTCCATCAACAGGAACTCTTCCACTAAACGGTCCGCCGTGAGGTTGAAGATCTTCCCTGTCTTGCGGCTCAGGGCGTCGGCCACCACATTGGCCTTGCCTGGATGGTACTGGATCTCCACGTCATAATCGGCCACGAACTCTAGCCACCGTCGCTGGCGCAGATTCAGCTCCTTCTGAGTAAACACATACTTCAGACTCTTATGATCTGTGAAAATCTTGCACTGGGCCCCATAGAGTAGATGCCTCCACAGCTTCAACGCAAAAATCACCGCCGCAAACTCAAGGTCATGCATAGGATAATTCCGCTCGTGAGTCTTCAGCTGCCGCGACCCATACACGATCACCTTCCCCTCTAGCATCAACACGCGTCCGAACCCAACATGCGAGGCATCCACATAAACATCATAGTCCTTGCCCTCCGTAGGCAATGTCAAAACAGGAGCAGTGCACAATCTCCTCTTTAGCTCCAGAAAGGCCTCCTCGCACTGCTCACTCCAGATGAACGCTGCATGCTTCTGCGTCAACTTAGTCAAGGGCGCTACCAAGGTAGAAAAGCCCTCAACAAACCTTCTATAATAGCTGGCCAACCCCAAGAAGCTCCTAATCTCCTTGGGTGTGCTCGGCCTATGCCAATCCATCACTGCACAAATCTTCTCCGGGTCCACTGAAATGCCATCTTTGTTCACCACATGACCCAGGAAGGACACCTGAGGCAACCAGAACTCACATTTGCTCAACTTGGCGTACAACTGATGATCTCTCAAGGCAGATAACACCAACCGCAAGTGCTGATCATGCTCCGCAGCATTCTGTGAGTAAATCAGAACGTCATCTATGAATACGACCACAAACTTGTCCAGAAAATCCTTGAACACCCGGTTCATCATGTCCATGAATGCTGATGGCGCGTTGGTCAACCCGAAAGACATAACTAGGAATTCGAAATGTCCATGCCTCGATCGAAAAGCCGTCCGTGGAATGTCCGACTCCCGGATTCTGAGCTGATGATATCCTGATCGAAGGTCAATCTTGGAGAACACAGAACTGCCACGTAACTGATCGAATAAGTCGTCGATTCTAGGCAGGGGGTACCTGTTCTTGATGGTGACTTTGTTCAACTCCCTATAGTCGATGCAAAGGCGCATCGAACCATCTCTCTTCTTCACAAAAAGAACGGGTGCACCCCAGGGCGACGAGCTCTGCCTTATGAAACCCTTCTCCAATAACTCATCCAACTGGGTACGCAGCTCCTCCAGCTCTCGCGGGGCCATCCGGTACGGCGCCTTAGCAATAGGACGCGTACCCGGCTCCAAATCAATCACGAACTCGACATCTCTGGCCGGGGGAAGACCGGAAGGTCGCTAGGGAACACATCAGAAAACTCACGGACAACAGGAATCTCATCCAACAACGGCACACTGCTAACAGTCCCCAGCACCGAGACTAAGCAAGCAAAACAATCGGAACTGAATAACCTCTGAGCACATACCGCAGAAATCGTCGGAGAGGCCTGGCGCGGATCGCCATAAATACTCCCAGGCTGACCGTTGTCCTTCTTGAAATCCAAGCGCTTACCCCTGCACTGGATCACTGCATCGTATCTGGACAACCAATCCATACCTAGGATGACGTCGAAATCTTCCAAGTCTATAACCTTCAGATCCGCCTTGGCTGGGAAATCCCCCAACATAATAGGACAATCCAGAATGCCCTGATCTGATATCACGGAATCACCGGAGGGGAATTTGACGCAAAAGGCATCACCGACACGATCAAGAACCAGCTGGCACCGCTCTACAAAGGCCCTAGCCACAAATGAGTGGGTAGCACCTGAGTCAAAGAGAACGCGCGCCCAGCGGTTCTTTACCTTAAAACTCCCTATATAAATATCAACGGGGAAAATTGCACAGTCAATACAGAAAACAAAAGTCAAACTAAACTGCAAAGGAAGTAAAAGACTAGCAAGAAGGTTACCAGAAATGACTTGCGTCGAAGTTTGAGCCTCCGCTGAAGATATCACGTTCAGCTTCCCTTTGCCTCTATCCATAGACTGAGGCGGTGGCAACGCCTGAAGAGGAACTGGTCGGTACACAGACTGGAGCTGCGGGCATCGGGCCTTGGTATGACCTTTCTGTCCGCACTGATAGCAGACCTTGTCCTTCAACCAGCAACGGGCAACATCATGCCCCTCTTTCTTGCACAAAGTACACACCGCATTCTTTCTGGGAGCATCCTGTATAGCATGCACATGCACCTTCTGCGCCGCAACCCTCTTGAAACATCTCTCAGCAGGATGGCCCGACCGGCCGCAAAAACTACAAACCTCCTTGCTCCTCTTCCCCGAAGGAGCACCGGGCACTTGGGGACTCTTCGCTTCAGCAGCTTTCCTCTTCTCATTCCTCGCCTGCTGTCCTCTATGCTTCGCGTTTTCGATGGACTCTACCTTCAAAGCGGCCTCCACTACCCCAGCATAACTCACCGCTCCATGAGCCACCGCTAGCTGCTGTACATCGCTCCGCAGGCCACCGAGGAACCGCTTTGCTCTATCCTCCTCTGAGCTCACCAAACTAGGGGCAAAGCGACTGAGTTTGCTGAACTCAATCTCATACTCGCTGACTGAGAGCTGTCTCTGCTTCAGATGTAAGAAATCATTCATCAGTCTGTCTCGCACCACTGATGGTAGAAATTTCCGCATCAAGATCTCCTTGAAGGAAGCCCAAGTGCTTCCTCCTACCATTCCCTCCTTCTCCCTCATCCACCAGCTCTTCGCTAACCCTTTCAGCTGATAGGCGGCCAGCATCACCTTCTGATCATCAGACACTCCAGAGTAGTGAAACATCTCTTCTATGGTAATCAACCAGTCATCCAATACCATGAAGTCCGCCTTACCATCGTAGGTAGGGGGACGCAGTCGCTGGAACTGAGTGATGAAAGCCATTTCCGGGGGCACCACCACTGGAGGCACCAAAGGGGCTGGGGGTGCAGGAGGTGCGGGAACAGCTAAACCCGCAGTAGGGTCCTGCGCTCTCGGGGCTAGCCCTGCCACCACAGACAACAGGGACTGGATCTGAGACTGAACGTCCACCATCTGCCTCGATAGAGCCTCATTGCTCTGCCTCAGACTTTCCATAACTGTACCGCTTTGAGTACCAGAAGACCCGCCCTCAGATTGGGGAGTCGACCTCGCCACTCTACGCTTAGGCGCCATCCTAAAAAGATCAACAAACAAACATCAGAACCTAGTTCGACTACTAGGACAAAACAACAGGTACAGACAAACCTACATAAGTACTTGCTTTCACTGCCAACTTGCTCTGGGTTTTTTTTTTATATGTAAATATATATTTATACAGGGGAAATAATGTCGTGCTTAACCTAAGATGGTTCACCACCATCACACTAACTCTTGTGCCTATATCGAGAATGCATGAATTTATATTCTTTTATTTTTTGACTCAAAACCATATGTGTATATATGTCATCCTGCACGTCTTTAGATTGGCACGTTGTGCTTATGCAATGTTATGCTATGCATGATTGTGCTATGCATTCTAAAAAGGCCCTAATGCATGTTATGAGCGGCGTACACATGAAAATGTTATGCATCCCATACTACATAACATTTTCATGCAACGAAAAAGAAAACGTGCTACTCGCATTCATGTGGTGAGGTTATGCATCTCATACTACATAACCCTCACATGTTGCCTCCTATGGTAGATCCATATACGAACACATATTATGCATCCCATACTACATAATATGCCCTGTATACTTCATGTTATGCTATGAGTGTAGTGTTCGTGCTTCAGCCAAGACGTGCCGATGACATATCGGTGTGTGTATGACATGATGCTAGACTTCTAATACCTACAAGGAAAGGTTGCCCGACAAATTGTCAAGCAACCTCCCTCTGATACCAACTGTCACAACCCGCATTTTTCTCCGAAAATTAAGAAGTATCAGAGTAGAAGAAAACGCGCGTTGTGATGCCACGTCGGACAGGGGATAATTGTCGACGCTCAGGCAACCACCAACTGCTAAGACTATGAAAGTTCAAAACTTTAATGATGTGAAAACCAATTATATTTTTGAGGCCGTATCCCTCGGCTTCGTGGATCAACTAGTCCACCCTTCAAAATTATACTTGTACGTAGCGGAAAATACTTCATTCATTTTTTTAACATCCTAAGAGAGTGCTTAAGCGTGTAACACCCTGAAGTCAAGAGGGTCATTTTGAGCAAAATTGGGTTCAGGCTTGGGTGACACGGCCTGGGACACGGGCGTGTCCCAGGGCGTGTCAGTTGACACGGCCTGCGACACGGGCGTGTCGCAGGGCGTGTCGGGTTGTGTCGACGATCGGGCCTCGGTGTCGACGAGTTTTGCGTGACATCGTCGAGAATGGGGCACACGGCCCAGGACACGGCCGTGTCGGCTGCCGTGTCATAGGTTCGGCGAGTATTCTCGACGATCGTCGAGTATCGGGTTTCCCGTGAGGACACGGCCTGTGACACGGGCGTGTCACAGGGCGTGTCAGTGGGCGTCGAACTCAGCTCGATGTCTCGGGTTGGGGCGTGTTTGAGGAACACGGGCGTGTCCGGGTGCACACGGCCATGAACACGGGCGTGTGCCAAGCCGTGTGCCAGGCCGTGTGACGTCTCGGGTTGGATTTGGGATTATTTCTGTTGAGGTACACGGCCTCAGACACGGGCGTGTCTGAGGGCGTGTCGGGTACACGGCCGTGACACGGGCGTGTCACACGGGCGTGTACTGGTTGGATTGAGTCGGTTGTCTGCCGCTTAGGGGGGCACGGCCTGTGACACGGGCGTGTCACAGGGCGTGTCAGGCCGTGTTCAGGGTTTTCTGGCCAGATCTGAGCCGTTTGTTTCCCTCTTCCTGGATCCAGTGGTTGGGCTTTGTCCAGGTGTCTAGAAGGCCGAGATTTGAAGATAAATCCCTTATCTTCTCTTCTTCTTCTTCTTCTTCATTTTCATTCCAAGGGAGAAAGGGGAAAGGCCTAAGGGAGAGAGAAGGGAGGAGTCTTCCAGCTGCTGTAGGAGCTGCGGAGTGCGGATCGAAGATCCGAGAGCGGATTCGTGAAGGCAGAGCCGAGGCGGTGAGTTCCATCCGGCTACTTCATGGCGCCGAAGCGATCTTCAAGGGTAACGATCTCCTTCTTGGACATCGAAGTCCTTCCTCTATACATATGCTTGGAATCCTCCACCAAGAGGTGGATCGCGGAAGTGATTCCTTTGTTGTGTCTGCATTTAGAGCCGGAAATATGAAGTACGGCGTAGGCATGCTGTGTGAAGCCCATCTGGACCGATAGTCTGGATTGGTGATGTTCATGGGTAAACCGGAGAAGACTCCGTGGCTTTGATGATGTGCAAAATGGATTTTATTATGATGAATGTATGGATGTACTGCTTGTGAGGAGGCTTTGGTGAAGCTCCTGGATATGTGATGATCAATTGGTAGCACGCCTGGGGAGCGCGTGATAAACCCGGCCTGTTACACCACTAGGGTGGGTTGATCTAGTTAAGGAAGGGATCGATGGGCGGCAATGCTAGGGGAGCCGAGTTAAACCCGGGTTGCTGCACCACATGGTGTGGGTCGATCGGATTAGGAGGGGGACCGATGGGTAGACATTGCCTGGGGAGCTTAGATAAACCCGGCTTGCTACACCACGGAGTGTGGGTCGGTCTGCTCTATTTGTGATGCTGTGAGGATGGACCTCTGAGTGGCTTGGGCGGGATGTCGCCAGCCTGCGAGCTGGTGGACTAGGGCCGGTCAACCAACAAGTTAACACCTCGAGAGACAGCGGTGTACGACGGTGGATTCCGGTACGCCAAGAAGGTGCCCTGAGTGCACGGAGCGTTGGTGGATTCCAGCGTTTGTGATGTGATGTGTTTGTTAGTTAGTGGAATAAAGCGAATGATCTAGCTATGTGATTTGGTGATGTTTGCTGATGCTTGATGAGAAAGGAAGCACTGTATACAGGGAAGGAACCACTACCCCGGGTAGGGGGTAGGGTCGTTATAATGGGTCAGCAATGCTGACCGTTACTTTGTTTTCTGTGTTGGCTTGGATGATAACTTGCAGGTGCTGCGGTTTGGAAAGAATAAAGGAAATAGCGAGCTTGCTGATATAGGCCCTTGAAGGCTATATGAAGAATCGTGGTTGGATTTCATGTGTGGCCGGCCTGCGTGCCGATGTACGAAATTGTTGTTTTGTAAAGAGAAACTTGTAAGGCCTTAAGGTCAGGGTGTGTGAGTTGTATACATTCCTAGTGTTTTTATATAAATGTGGTATTTATATATGGGTGGACATTCTGGTCTGAGTTCATGCTAACAAGAAAAATGCTGCGCTAGAATGGAATGAGTTAAGGACACGAGTAGAGTTTGATTACCACACGTGACTCCTTTGCTTGTCTGTGCTATATGGCGTGGGGCCCCGGCCGGACCCACCGTTATATATCATGTGACAGGTGGGGGCGTTACAAAGTGGTATCAGAGCCAGGTTGAGATTGTTTGGGAGGAGAGAACATAATGAACTCGTGAATGTCCACTAGGAATGTATGTCATGCACATGATGTGCGTGCGTGTGTAGGCAATGTACCTGTACCATTATGAATTGGAAGGATTTAATGGTGTTCTGTACATTGATAGGTGGCGAGGGATGGAGCTGGGCCGTCTGAGCCCCAGCGGTCGGATGAGAGTGCAGCACCCGTGGAAGCACCGATGCCTCCCTCGGCAGAGGCCATACGGGTGGTGGCGGAGACAGTGCTTGCAGTGTTACAAGCACAACCAACTGGACAGGCAAGACCGGGTGGAAGGCAAGAGCATGCTGCCGAGGTGGTGGAAACGCAAGCAAGTGACGACGCATTGTCACGTTTTATGCACTTTCACCCACCTACGTTTGGTGGAGCGCTTTCACCAACGCAGGCAGAAGATTGGTTGGCAAGAGTAAAACGAATCCTAACCGCAATCAGGACGGTCGAAGAACCGAAAGTGATGTTGGCCACTTTTCTGTTGGAAGGAGAGGCGAGATTATGGTGGGATGAAATTGAAGTGCACCACTTGGCAGGTCGAGGTTTAATGGAGATTTCAATGGAGGAATTCTCCCAGATCTTTTTAGCCAAGTATGTGCCAGTGTCGCAGAGAATTGCAATGGAAAATGAGTTTCTCAGCTTGGTGCAGGGTGAGCAAGATGTTGATACCTACCTGCACGAGTTTACAAGATTGGGAAGATATGCGGGATCGACCTTTGCGGTGGAAGTGCGCAAGACAAATCGGTTTTATGGAGGATTGCGGGATGAATTGAGGTTGGCACTTCCGAGTTCCGTGAGCCAAGGCTTTCAGGCGTTGGTCGATACAGCTCGTGCCTTGGAGAAGGATATGAAGCGAGTACGAGAGAATAAGAGACTGGCAAGGGAAAAGTCCGACGTTAAAATGTCGCAAGTGGATCAATCGGCGTTTCGACGACAAGAAAAGAAAAGATTTAGGCCGGTGGACGTAGCTCCGTCGACTGTTTCGTCGGAGGCGACGTATGGGCCAGGACGTGTGGATACACGTATATGCTATAAGTGTGGGCAGCCAGGACATATCGCGAAATTTTGTTGGAATGCCCCTCCAGGGAGTGAGAAAAAGACAGGTGCGTCATATGAAGAAAAAGGGAAAGCAGTGGCCGAGTCATCTGCACCCCGGACGCAACCTAGATTGCATGCGATGGAAGTACAGGAGCCGCAAAGTTCAGTTGGTGACATTTGGCCTCGAGCGGTTCATTTATCATTAAATCGTGAATTTCAAAATCGCGAGGCTGAGCAGAAGTGAGCGGTGATGTGAATGATTTCAATGTTAAGTTGTGTATGTAACTATGTGTTGCTAGCAAGTGTGATGACTAATAGCTGATGTGCTTCACTTTTGGTTGAACTGGCTGGTTGATGGACATGATGTTGATGTATCACTTTAATAATGTTTTGATATCTATAGTTGTCGAGCTCTTGTGCTTGTGCTGGAAGCCATCAATTCGGTTATTTTGTTTTGAGGTTGTATGTGGCTGCATGTGCACAAGTGGAAGTTAGGGATGTTTGTTGTGTTGTCTGTTTGGTAGTGTGTGCGGAGAATTGCGGTGTACGCTTTGGTGATGATTGTGCCTAATTGGCTATTTGAAGTCAAATTTCGAGGACGAAATTATTTGAAGGGGGGGAGGATTGTAACACCCTGAAGTCAAGAGGGTCATTTTGAGCAAAATTGGGTTCAGGCTTGGGTGACACGGCCTGGGACACGGGCGTGTCCCAGGGCGTGTCAGTTGACACGGCCTGCGACACGGGCGTGTCGCAGGGCGTGTCGGGTTGTGTCGACGATCGGGCCTCGGTGTCGACGAGTTTTGCGTGACATCGTCGAGAATGGGGCACACGGCCCAGGACACGGCCGTGTCGGCTGCCGTGTCATAGGTTCGGCGAGTATTCTCGACGATCGTCGAGTATCGGGTTTCCCGTGAGGACACGGCCTGTGACACGGGCGTGTCACAGGGCGTGTCAGTGGGCGTCGAACTCAGCTCGATGTCTCGGGTTGGGGCGTGTTTGAGGAACACGGGCGTGTCCGGGTGCACACGGCCATGAACACGGGCGTGTGCCAAGCCGTGTGCCAGGCCGTGTGACGTCTCGGGTTGGATTTGGGATTATTTCTGTTGAGGTACACGGCCTCAGACACGGGCGTGTCTGAGGGCGTGTCGGGTACACGGCCGTGACACGGGCGTGTCACACGGGCGTGTACTGGTTGGATTGAGTCGGTTGTCTGCCGCTTAGGGGGACACGGCCTGTGACACGGGCGTGTCACAGGGCATGTCAGGCCGTGTTCAGGGTTTTCTGGCCAGATCTGAGCCGTTTGTTTCCCTCTTCCTGGATCCAGTGGCTGGGCTTTGTCCAGGTGTCTAGAAGGCCGAGATTTGAAGATAAATCCCTTATCTTCTCTTCTTCTTCTTCTTCTTCATTTTCATTCCAAGGGAGAAAGGGGAAAGGCCTAAGGGAGAGAGAAGGGAGGAGTCTTCCAGCTGCTGTAGGAGCTGCGGAGTGCGGATCGAAGATCCGAGAGCGGATTCGTGAAGGCAGAGCCGAGGCGGTGAGTTCCATCCGGCTACTTCATGGCGCCGAAGCGATCTTCAAGGGTAACGATCTCCTTCTTGGACATCGAAGTCCTTCCTCTATACATATGCTTGGAATCCTCCACCAAGAGGTGGATCGCGGAAGTGATTCCTTTGTTGTGTCTGCATTTAGAGCCGGAAATATGAAGTACGGCGTAGGCATGCTGTGTGAAGCCCATCTGGACCGATAGTCTGGATTGGTGATGTTCATGGGTAAACCGGAGAAGACTCCGTGGCTTTGATGATGTGCAAAATGGATTTTATTGTGATGAATGTATGGATGTACTGCTTGTGAGGAGGCTTTGGTGAAGCTCCTGGATATGTGATGATCAATTGGTAGCACGCCTGGGGAGCGCGTGATAAACCCGGCCTGTTACACCACTAGGGTGGGTTGATCTAGTTAAGGAAGGGATCGATGGGCGGCAATGCTAGGGGAGCCGAGTTAAACCCGGGTTGCTGCACCACATGGTGTGGGTCGATCGGATTAGGAGGGGGACCGATGGGTAGACATTGCCTGGGGAGCTTAGATAAACCCGGCTTGCTACACCACGGAGTGTGGGTCGGTCTGCTCTGTTTGTGATGCTGTGAGGATGGACCTCTGAGTGGCTTGGGCGGGATGTCGCCAGCCTGCAAGCTGGTGGACTAGGGCCGGTCAACCAACAAGTTAACACCTCGAGAGACAGCGGTGTACGACGGTGGATTCCGGTACGCCAAGAAGGTGCCCTGAGTGCACGGAGCGTTGGTGGATTCCAGCGTTTGTGATGTGATGTGTTTGTTAGTTAGTGGAATAAAGCGAATGATCTAGCTATGTGATTTGGTGATGTTTGTTGATGCTTGATGAGAAAGGAAGCACTGTATACAGGGAAGGAACCACTACCCCGGGTAGGGGGTAGGGTCGTTATAATGGGTCAGCAATGCTGACCGTTACTTTGTTTTCTGTGTTGGCTTGGATGATAACTTGCAGGTGCTGCGGTTTGGAAAGAATAAAGGAAATAGCGAGCTTGCTGATATAGGCCCTTGAAGGCTATATGAAGAATCGTGGTTGGATTTCATGTGTGGCCGGCCTGCGTGCCGATGTACGAAATTATTGTTTTGTAAAGAGAAACTTGTAAGGCCTTAAGGCCAGGGTGTGTGAGTTGTATACATTCCTAGTGTTTTTATATAAATGTGGTATTTATATATGGGTGGACATTCTGGTCTGAGTTCATGCTAACAAGAAAAATGCTGCGCTAGAATGGAATGAGTTAAGGACACGAGTAGAGTTTGATTACCACACGTGACTCCTTTGCTTGTCTGTGCTATATGGCGTGGGGCCCCGGCCGGACCCACCGTTATATATCATGTGACAGGTGGGGGCGTTACAAAGCGTCCCCAGGGGACGCCTAAGGCTATGCAAAACCCTAGATTTAATTTATATATTATATATAGGAAATACCCTTTTTATGTGGTTTAAAAATAGTGATTAAGCTTTTTAGAAAGGAAAACATGATGTCTATATTTTTGATATAATAATCATTTTCTTTTATAGGTTTTAAAGTAACTAGCAACCTAACATAAATCATCCCAGAAACAAGTTGAATAAACTCCAAAATAGGAAATATAGCAGTATAAGCAAAGTACAAAGCATCTAAAAGAGAAACCACCAGTGGGCGCCAACAACTGACACGAACCCACTGGTGAGTAGGTATATCTGTACTACAAGTCTAAAGGAACTACCTCCCAGGAGTGAGGAAAAGAAAACTCAGCAACAGCTATAGCACTAACAACTCCAGAAGAACCCTAGCCGCACAGTCGGCTATAAACCTGAACCTGAGGCATTCAAAGAATAGAATGCCTCAGCAAAGCAATATATAAATATGGAAATGAACAATAGCATAAGAAAGAAGTGAAACAGGTAAGAGCTAAAGTAAACAAGTGAATGAGGAATACTCTCCATGAGTGAGCAAAAAGGGGTGCACCAAGTGCACGGGTGAGGTCAAGCCTCTCAAATCTCTGCAGGAAGGATTAGCAAAATAATAAATCCAGGTATAAAGCTAGAGCAGAAAGAGTCACCTAATACTGGAGATGGACAAAAAATCAGAAACACAGGCCTAGACTGGTGGCAACGGTCCAACCACGTCTAACAGGCCTAAACATCTCAAGGTGCTGTGGTGGTGGCATCAGTCCAACTCAACCCAACAGCTCACATTGTCTTAATAAGACAAGAAGTAAAACAAGGGTGGCGGCATCGGTCTGACCCACCTCAAAAAAAAACACATCCTACTCCAACACTAAGTGACTCGGGGAAAAACCTAACTGGTAGTTCCATGAACCACCATGAAGTCAATACTGAACTCTAAACATCTAGAGTAACCCACCTAGGAGACTTAGCTGCCAAGCGGCTGACGGCGTTGGTTAACTAGACTCGCATCTAACCTCGCACAAATACATTAAGCTTGAGTACGTAAAGCACCACAGTTAATAAAAACATTTGATAAAATCATATCATCAGCAGTTATCTTAGGCTAAGCTTCCGTCTCAAGAGGTTTTACACCTACGAAATCTCATATGCTTACCAGGGAACCGAGCCCAAGCTCCTTTTATTCAAGCGTCTTAATACGAGTGAAAGAAAATAACACAATACTAACTGTAACTGCGTAGTTCGATACTACACCCGCACAAGTAAATCGATACAACACATGCACGATTAGTTCACTAACAACACATATACGCGTAAATTTAGGGGTTTGATACCGCACAAAAGCACGGGGATTCGACATATCATGCAAACCGGAGGATTAAAGCTAGACAAAACATGAGAATTTGGGGGGGGGGGGGCTTCGGATACATACCCGATCTTCCTCTTTTTTTTGGACAACCAAGCCTACTACAACAAAATTCTTGCAACTAATACTAACGAACTCACACCAATAGTTTACCCCCCAAGGAAAACCGCAAACAATAAACTACCTCACGAATGAACAAAACTTGAAATTTAGGGCACTTATACTATATTCTAACGGGGCAAGATTCCTAGTGCAAGCAAGAATAAAAGAGGACCATAAGACCGCATTCCCGAAGGATAAAATCAGCCAACATAATAAGAGGAAACATGAGGGGCCTTGCACCGATTCTTTTCAGTTTCTTTTTTGGTATAAACAATTAAGAGGATAACACAAGGGAGTACTCATAAGTCAAGGAACGGTACAAGCAAAAAAAAAAATTACTTTGGCAAGGGAATACTTGCCTAAATCTTTGGAGGAATTCGGCCAGCACTATCTTCCCAAAAGGTCCAGATCGCAGCCAACAGCCCTAAGAAATCACTGGACAAAAACACCGGGCGGTCAAGCATGGAAGAACGAGAACTCCATCACCGATCGGAAAAAAAAAGAATAGTGAAATCCCAAATTAGTTACCTCGGAACGCAGATCTAGCCTAGAGGAGTCCGAATCCGGTCTCAAACGAAGATTTCCGGTGGAAAAAGGGTGGCGAACGGCGGTCGGAGCGGTGCGGGGCACTTCCGCTGGTTTCCTTCTTCCGCACGGGTTCCAGGCAGCCGACGGGTTGAGTTGGGGGAATCCTAAACCTAAAACCCGGTTTATATATATATATATATATATATATATATATATATATATATATATATATATACTTATTCATTTATTCCTATATTTATATATATACACACCACACACATACATATATATCTATACATACACATAAATACATATATATATATATTTATACATACACATAAATACACATATATATATATATATTTACACATACACTTAAATACACATATATATATATATTTATACATACACATAAATACACATATATATATATATATATTTATACATACACTTTAACACATGACCGCAGGCACGCACACGCAATTTATTAAAACCTTGCATGTCTACAACACGCGCTATGCCCTAAATGCGCAAACATGAAATTATGCTCGCACATATGACGGCTCGCTAACTAGCGACCGTCGAAAAGGCGCGAAAACTAACGCTCTCGGATTCCGAACAAATCCGCACCGTAGCTAAACACTCGGGCTACGAAAACATCAGCGGAGTCGGACGCAACCTCCGACGACCACACACTTGGGCAAACCTCGCCCGAAGCCACAGTACAGGGATTCCCTAAGAGGCTCAGCCGGGCCTCCAAAACAGACACCGACTAGCTGGGGAAACCATACAACAGGCTATAACCTCTAAGAACACCTAATGAGGTACTCTAACAACGGCACGAGCCGGGAATGCGCCAACGTAACGCCAAACGAGGACTTAAATAATTGCCGAAAATTCGGGGGCGTTACAATTCTCGGTGAACCGGTCGATGTCACGACAATTAAAGCCATAGACATTCCGGACTCACCACCGCCACTTGGACGACCAAACCTATGAGCATTTGTCTTCTTGGCCTGGGTCACGACAATTTAAGCCATCGACCGCCAAAGACCCTAATCTATGCCAACGACAAGTGCCACGTGCCTTTAGGTCTCTTTAACCGAACGACATAGAACGTGTACGGTTCCATCTAACCCGTGCTCACATCGCAACGATAATTTAAGCCATCTGCGCGGGCCAAACTTCCACCGAGTCCCATATCCATCACAATTCACATAACCCGGTTATGTTCAAGTTGGCTCTCAGGCCATCAAGTTGGCAAGATCTCGTATCCGCCCAGTTTTCCGGGTGTACCTTTGGGTTAGTCCCCAAGGCTCCCTGCTGCAATCTACCGCGTAGAAAACCCGAAAAACAATCAATAGCACGGAGTCTTCTCCGGCATTTATGCAATACAACATCACCGATCCAGACCAACATGTCCGGGTAGGCTTCACACATCATGCCTATGTCCGTTCTCGCTTACGGACTCTAAACAACGGGGACTTCACATATCTACCCGAAGGAACGCCTCCAACTCTCCGCAAACTCGCGAGAGCGGGCTTCCTATGCAAAGAAGGAGAGCTACTCATGCTCAAGAAGAGAAATGTTACCCTAGCATTCCTCTTTGGCTCCATTGAAAAGTAAGCAGATGAAAAGGACTGCACTAGCTTTGCCTCTGTGGATCCGGAGTCGGCTCGCGATTTGGAGCTCCGAAGCTCCTCCAATGGCCGGATCTAGCTCCTTCTTCCTTCCTTGTCTATCCCCTCTCTCTAAGATTTTAGAAAGATGAAAACTTAAGAAAAGTGAGGGTTTCTAAGTCCAATCCCGGGTATATCCCTTCAGGAACAACCCCCAGCCTTTGGATCTCAAAATAAGGAAACGAACGGCTTGGATTCGGGACTGAAATGCCCAATCTGGACCGAACACGGCCTGGCACACGCCCGTGTCCAGGGCCGTGTACCTCATTCGCCGTCAAAATCGGCTCGCCTAGAACCTCACACGGGTATCGAACACGCCCGTGTTCGAGCTGACACGCCCGTGTTCCACCTGACACGGCCGTTTTCCACCTGACACGGCCGTGTGGCCGGCCGTGTACCCCCATCGTTTTTCCCCGAAAATAACCCGAGCACTGCACGGGTTCTAGGACACGCCCGTGTCCTTACCCGTGTTACCTCAACATGCCTGGACCCCAGGCCGTGTACACGGTCTCGACACTCGACACTTCGTCGAGCGAAGATCGTCGACCTGATGACACGGCCTTGGACACGCCCGTGTCTTAGGCCATGTGCCTTGTCTCGACACAATGTCGAGACCAAAGTGTCGACTTCCCGGGACGAGTGTCGACACGGGTTAACACGCCCTGCGACATGCCTGTGTCGCAGGCCGTGTGCCATGTCTCGATACTTCGTCGAACGCAGAGTGTCGACTTCGCGTCTAAGTGTCGACACGGGTCGATACGCCCTGTGACACGCCCGTATCGCAGGCCGTGTGCCTAGTCTCGACACAATGTCGAGACCAAGGTGTCGACTTCGCGGCTCAGTGTCGACACAAGCTTGACACGCCCTGGGACACGCCCGTGTCCCAGGCCGTGTGCCTGCAGCCAGAACCCAAACTGGCCCAAAATGCCCCCCCTTGGCTCCTTTGAGTTTCGGGGCGTTACAGACAATCTCCAAACCCTCCAAGGGTTCCTCCTCCTCCATCAATGCTTTTGAGAGCACCAGGACCGTCAAGGTCACTCCTCACCCTAACTCTGAAGAGGTCATTCCCCCTACCAAATCTCTTCCCACTCCTCATGCACCTCAATTGATTCCACCTCAACATCAATCTCCACCGTCTGATCTTACACATATGTCTACACCACCAGTTTCCCCCACTGAAACACATATTCCCTCAACTCCTCAATCCCCTCTTCCACCACACATGTCCACTATTCCATCCTACACCATACCCACTGAATTACAACCTGTTCTCCCTCCCTTATCCCCTCCACATATTCTTCCTTCCTCCTCTACTATTCTTTCTCCACCTATGGATTCTTCCACCATTCCCACCATCATCTCTCTTCTGACTTCTCTTATCAAATCACTCATCACAGAGGCTATTACACCTCTAGTGAATTCAATTGATTCTTTATCTGCCCAAATCTCAGCCCTCTCTGCTGCCCCCTCTTCATTTCGGGGCCTGGCTCCGGGTTCACCTGAACGCAGGCATGGGGAGATGCTCCATGATGAAGCTGGTGCAGCAGCTGTAGAAGTGAATACTGTTGATACAGATACAGATACTACAGATATAGTTGATTCAGTACTTGATAATGCACTTGCAGTTACAGATACATCAATAGATTTTATTCAATTCATGGAGACTGACAGTAGCCTTGATGAGTCAGTAGATTCAATAACAACTGCTGGTGATTTTCTTATAAATCCCACAATTAATTTATCTGAGATACTTCAGATCTTTGATCCTGTATATATGAAGCTTCCTTCAGTAGAGATTGCTAAGCCATATTTGCCTATTGTCCAGTATACCTCTCCAGCAAATCCAGCAGTTGCCAGTCAACTTTGTGCATCCTTTGCTACTCCTGCTGCTGTTCCAACTCCTGTGTCTATTCCAGACATCTGCCCTATCCCAGATTTTGTCATGGATGATTCTCCCATACCTGATCTGGATGAGCTCATTCTGGCAGACATTGAGGAAGAGAACAAGGCAGTAGCTGTAAGTTCTGTCTCTACTGCTGTTGAACCTTCACCCTCTGAACCTTCTATTCACCCTCTAGAACAACCTCTTATCATTCCTGATGCCACTCTGAGGAAGCTGGATGCTTTGTATGATAACCCTCAGAGTTCAAATTTTGATGATGATGATGAATCAGATGAGGAGGCTGCTAACAAGAAAAAGAAGTTGCTCCCTAAGAAAAGGAAGGCTCCTCCTCCTCCTGCTCCCAAGCCTAATCCCACTGCAGACACTCCTTATTGTATTCTGCATAATGTTGCTCCTTACAAAGGGATGTCTGCATGGATGTGGTTATCTAAGAACCAGCAAAAAGAGAGGAAGAGGAGTAGGAGATACTCTCCTCCCCCAGTGCATAGATACAGAAAGGATCCTCCTCCTCCTCCTCCAGCAGCAGGTGCCTCTGGCTCTAGCTCTCAGAGATCTGCTCCTATTCAAACCTACAGAGACAAATAGGGAGATCCTCTGGTGGCAGTCAGCCAAGGCCACCATCTTCAGGCAATCAACACCATCAACAACAACAGCAGCAGCACTAGGAATCTAAGGTACATGAAGCTGAAAGGCCCGATTCCCCTCCTGAAGATCTAGAAACAGCCAACACAGCCAGAATGGCAAGATTCCAAGAAATCATTGGCTTATCTCTAATCAACAAAGCTAAAGCTGAAGGAAAGGACACAACCGGCTTAACTACTATGTCTCAGTACAGGAGAGATGAACTAAAAAGATTTGGGAAAGAAACAAGCTACTCAATGTTAATGAGTACATGAATCTTCACCCAGAAGCAATTGTCCCCAGAGCCACTTCACTGAACATCATAGGGGCAACTGATATGACTATGAACAAGGCTCAAGCTTCAGATCCCAATAGGGAAATCATTTTCAAGAAGCCAGGAGATAAAGCAGCAGAAATCAAGCCAAAACAGAAGAAATCAGAGAAGTAATTTTGTGTTCTCTTTTTATTTCTGCTTCTGTTTCAGTCTATATTTTGTATTAAAACAAAGCCAGTATGTATATATGTATCTGTTGCATGTGTTGTAAATTCTCTGCCAGATATATCTCTTAATTTTGCTTTGTTTTTCTGTTTGTTCTTTGCTTGGAGTTTCTGTTAGTGACCTCACCCAAATAGGGGGAGATTGTTGGATCACTAGTTGATTTGGGCTAGGTTCACTGACTTAGGATGTGACCCATCATGTATAGTCTGGGTCAAGTTTGTGTCTTAGAGTCTAGGACAGTCCTCTATCTCAACTTCAGATGGACCAGCCTTCTTCAAGACCATCAGGAACTCCAGATCTATCAGTTTTTCAGACTAAGTGAAATGAGTTCGACGTTCGTCGAACTCAGCTCGATGAAGGGAGCTTTGCGCTCGACGATCATGAGATAATTCGCAGTGCTAAGCTCGACGAACTTTGTTCTTTGCTCGACGAACACCAGGTTCTATTTAAAGCATTCTCAGGACTACTTCAATTTTCTCTAATTCCAGCTCCATGCTTCGATCGACGAATTATATACTGAGCTCGATGAACTTGGACCTCAAGTTCATAGCTTCTCAGGACGACAAATGATAATCTCTACTCGACGATTGTTGTGCTTAGAGAATCTGTGTCGACACTTAGGGCTTGTGTCGACACCAGACGATATGTATCGACACCCAGGATTTCAGTCGACACCAGCGTGTGTCGACACCAGAGGATTTGTGTCGACACCTAGACCAATCTGTCGACACCAGAGGAGTTACGTCGACACCAATATCAATCTGTCGACCCCAATTTGTGTCGACACAGTATTTCAATAGATGCAGAGTATTTCGTCCAAGTCCAGAACTTTTATCAGGTCGACGAAGTTTATCCTCAGCTCGACGAATTTGGTTCTCTGCTCAACGAATAATGTTTGTCTGATATTGAAGATTGTCTATTCAATAATGAAGACTGTCAGCTCGACGAACTCAGCTCAGCTCGACGAACCCAGCCCAGCTCAGCTCGATGAACTCGGCTTAGCACGACGAATTCAAGACTCAGCTCGATGAATTCTGTTCGTCGGTTGATGATTCCAGACTAGGTCTTCTTCCGTTCCCGTCTCATTCCATGGCGCTGATTCCTGGACAATTAATGGCAGTTCTTCACAGTATACTACCGTTAGGATGCGCAGTTAATTCTGGATTATTACATGTCGTTTTCCCATGGAAACAGTTGTGGAAATAATTAATTGCTGCTTCCTTTCTAAGCCGTCTGTAATTACTGCTGGACATTCAAAAAATTCGAATGTTCTCCATGACAGATAGAGATATACAGAAACCAAAAGCAATACAACAAGCACACAACACCAGACAATAACAAGAAGAAGATAGACAGTGATTCAGACAACACAAGAAAAGGAATTTATTCTTGGCCCAGAGAGAAATTGATCTAGAAGAAGAAGAAGAACATTACATCAATATCAAGAGTCTTCTTCATCTGCTTTTACTCAGGAGAACTTCAAAACAATACATTCATATCAGTTGCAAGAAGTTCCTGAAGACTTTCTCTGGACCTGGAATTCTAGGTCTTTGAAGACCTATCACCCTGAAGCAGTGCTCCAGTATTCTTCCTGAACCATTCTACATCTCAGGGGGAGCAAAGCTGCTAAACAACATTCCACAAGTCTTCTCATTTGATTTGAGAAAGAGAAGATCTCATCACCATCACACTCCACCTCTATACAGGGTTTTAATTCCCTTCAAAATTATTCTGGTTGAGGGTCTCCCTCCAAAATACTTGAGGGTTTGGTTTTGGGGAACCTGATCAAAACCCCATTGGTGTCAGGACACCTGATCAACCCCTTCCTGCAGTGGATTCCTACCAGGGTGGTAGAAGAGTGGACTACCCAGATTTGGGGAACCACTATAAATTTCTTGTGTCGTCTGGTTGCTTTCTTTTCCTTTTGTTTTCTGGCCTTGCTCTGTGATTATGCTGTGATTAGTCCTTTGCTACTTTCTGGTTTATTGTATTTGTTGCAAACACACACACACACACACACACACACACACACACACACACATCTAAAATACAACAGCAGTTGTACAAGTTTCAAAATCACCATATACTCTATTCACCCCCCCCCCCCTCAAGAGTATATCAGATCTAGCTACACTTTCACCTTACCTTTACATTTGACCACTCAATACACATCGACCACCATCTTTTTCATGGTAGGGTATAGGTCAGCGCAGGTGAAGTCGGTAAATTTGGTCGCGAAGCCGCCGAGGTCTTGGAGGCGGTTAAGCACTCCGTCAATCCTTTGGACAACTTGCGGGAAGACATTGTCCTAGAAGACCGGGTTTGTCGGATCGTACATCTCCTACAAGAGAAGAAAAAGGTTAGACCGGGCGGTTTCACAATTGTAACCGCAAAAATATCAGGCGATAAATTACCGATTCCTTCTCCTTTAGTCGCTTAATTTCTTCTTCTTTCTCCTCCCGTTGCCGCTCCAAGCCGCTTTTGTTTTTTTACTAATTGCTTGTAGGCTATGCCCTTGAAGTGGCTTGTCATGAAGCTCCTCGCTCGGATGTAACAACCCCATTCGTTAATATACTATATACTAGAAGGTCCGGCCGGGGACCCACAACATATACCACAAAACAAAAGATGAAGCTACGGAGTGTTAGCGCAGCGCACCTAACACAAAGCGTTCTAGCGGAAGCATACAACACTACACTTGAACTCCACTCTTGAATTTCCAACATATAAAACTCCACATTTTATATATTATAGGAATGTCTTACAACATGTAAACATCGTTGGCCTTATGGCCTTATAGGGCTTTCAAACAGTGGCCCAAACATTGGCACGCAGGCCGGACACATCAAAAGAAAACATAACATTTACATCCACATTAGCCTTCGAGGGCTAGCAGCGGCAGCAGAAAAAGCAGTAGGGACTTCAACCCTTATGCGTCCCGCTATTTTCTCCAGCACCTGTACAGGGACATTCCACCCAAGGGTGGCAAACAAAGGCAACAGTCAGCATTCAGCTGACCAAATTATAACGACCCTACCCCTTTTTTGGGGCAGCGGTAATCTTCCCTGCAGGCATAGCATATCACGAGCATGGCTATATATCTCATATCATATGCTATCACGCACACATGCCATCACAAACGTTAACCACCCGGCCCAACGGTCCGTACACTCAGGGCATATTCTTGGTGTACTGGCAAATTAGTTGCCCACCACCATATCAGGGTCATAGCACAACAACAACTCACTTGAGCATTTACTCCATGGCGTGCAGCTGGAGTTCTAGTCACAATGCACCGGGATGGGCCCGTAGCCCCCTATTATGTCATGGCACACAGGCCTATGACTCTCGTAATGCGCTCCAACAGATCTCACCTTTTGGTCTCACGTCGGACAGACATAACGTAGGTCGGATCCTCGACCCCCCGTTGCTCAAATCGCCTTGCCATCACCGAGTACGACATACTCGCGGCTACAAAAGCCGCGGGTCGGTCTCACCAATCCTGTTCTGGCATTCAAGCCTAGGTATTTCTATTATAACCATTCATATCACAACATCAGCGGGTCTTTCCTGGGCACAATAGTACTTCCTGCTACCCTCTTCACAGGTGGACACCGCAAATATCACAAATGTCAAGGGTCTTTCCTGGCTACCATGCCAGTACTTCCTGTTACTCGCATCACAGGTGGACTCCACATGAACATTAAGCATTACGAAGGGTATTTCCTGGAATTCCAATCCAGTACTTCCTGTGACTTCCTTTCACAAGTCGAACCCAATAGCACAGCAGCACAAACATTATACGAGTATTTTCCTGGACTACCACTCCAGTACTTCCTGCTACTTTCTTTCATAGGTCCAACCCGTTGACTCCTAAACTACGCGTTTATTACAGAGTCTTCTCCAGTTCCTATGCAATATCACCAATCCAGACCAACCTGTCCAGATGAGCTTCACACAACATGTCTATTCCGTACTTTCATTTTCGGATCTATATGCTAACCACTTGGGGATTTCATGAATCAACCCAATGATCCCCATAACCGGCCACCCGCTAGTGGGGGCATCATGTGCATATGCAAATAGGGAGCCTTCACATGGCTATGAAGAAAAGTTGTTACCCTTGAAGACCTCTTTGGTGCCATGAGATCTAAGCTAGCTCGAACGACTCACAAGAGCTTTTCCTCTGCAACGTCGGCATGGGATCTCTCATCGGTAAACCGCAGCACCACCGGTGATCAGCCCCCTCTTCTCCTCCTTCTTCCTCTCTCTTTCTCTCTCTAGAAGTGTAGTAAGAGAAAGTCAAAAGCCAAATGAGTTTCCTCAACCCATTCTCGGCCTTAAGAAGACAGGTAGGCCTCTCAGCCCTTGGATCCAGGATGAAGGAATGGATGGCCACGATTTCACCAAAAATCATAATTTTTGCCTAACACGGCCTGTGACACGCCCGTGTCCATGGCCGTGTTCCCTAAGCTGTGCTCAACCGACTTATCCAATCCAGTGACACACCCGTGTCATGGGCCATGTCACCCGACATGCCTTCAGACACGCCCATGTCTGTGGCCGTGTTCATCAGGCTGAAAAATCTCAAAATCGCCCAAGACTCATACGGCCTGTGACACGCCCGTGGCCCAGGTCGTGTGCCCATACACGACACTCGACACTCCCCAGCTCAAATTTGTTGGGCTCAGTACGTCGATGTCAAATTACGGTAAGATATTGATAGAAAACCTTGGAAAGAATAGTAATCGATGTCAAATTACGGTAAGATATTGATGAATTGTAAATATACCTATTTTCTGTTATTGTAATCGATGTCAAATTACGGTAAGATATTGATGAACAGTAATCAATGTCTACATTAATTTACTTGTTTTCATTTATTTTTGTCATTTTTACTTATTTTTATTCAATAAAGTGCTCCTTTTATTGTAAATATTATACTGAGTTATTTTATTTTATTTTTCAGGAAAAAAACAAAAATCTGCAAAAAAAGTCAGGTCACGCCCGTGACATATTGGTCACGCCCGTGACCAGGGCGTGACACGTCAAATTCCAGTCAATCGGCAAATTTTGAAGAGAAAAGCTTGACACGCCCAGGGTCACGCCCGTGTCACCTAACACGGGGCGTGACCTAAGACCGTGTCAACCCGCTCAACGTTTTCAGCTCAACGATCGTCGACCTCCTCGACACGCCTAGCGTCACGCCCGTGACCTAGGGCGTGACACCTCTTCCCGCTCGACGATTTTCAACTCGACATTTTCCACTCGACATTTGTCGAGTGTCGACACCAGCCGACACGCCCAGCGTCACGCCCGAGAACTGGGGCGTGACCACTGCGCCTGGCCGACAAGACCCGCGCGGCGACTTTTTGACGCACCGCTCCTAGATACACCTGCTTTACACGCCCAGCGTCACGCCCGTGACCTGGGGCGTGACCACTGCGAGACCGACACGTGTCCAGACCGAAGTCAACTTTCCCGTGAAATCGCCGGCCGCCTTCTCAAATAGTACTGACACGCCCCATGTCATGCCCGTGACCAAGGGCGTGTCCCATGTAAATTTTTTCTATAAATTCCAGTGTTCTGCTTGAGTTCCTGTTCCCTTTTTGAACCATTTTGTATAGGAGTTATGCTGCTCGGATGAGTCCAAATGCTATGTAAGGGAAATTTCTCCCCCTCTCCTTTATTTTCATAGCTTTGTAATCTTCGTTTTTAGCTTAATAAAATTGTAGATTTTCTCTCTTTTTATGGATTTGGACTTAAACTATGTGGCTACTTTTATGCAATCTTATTTGTTTTTGTTTTAACTTAGTTTTTGTTTTTTTTAGAATGAGTGTGTGAGTGTATGAGTATAGTTTTCATGTTTTTATGTTTAGTTATTTTTACTTTGTTTTGGTTAAACTTAGATTTTTATAGCTTTCTATCTCATTGTTATAAACCCGTAAAATTGATTTAAAAGTGATTTTCATTTCTTTTAACTTAGATTTTTCTTTTTATGATGTAAAACCTTTTCATTATTTTCACTTTTTTGGCATTTTTTACGGATTTATAAGAATGAAAACATAGCCGTTTATATTTTTCATGCACTTTGATTTTCATTTAAAACTTTTGTCCGTTTATTTTTTTGTCTTCTTTTTATGCATTTCTACCGCATTATAGCGGTAGAAATGTATTTATTTTCATTTTCCGCCCACTTGCAACTTGCGTTTATTTGCAAAACTTTCTTCCCGGTTAATTTTTATTTCCACTTTTTATGCATTTCTACCGCATTCTAGCGGTAGAAATGCAGTTGTTTTCATTTTTACATAACTTAGTTTTTTTACATTTTTTGTACTTGTGCATCTATTTTCGCCTACTCGTTAAGAGTTAAATGGCGCTTTGCTTTATTTTCATTCTGTCGAGTGTGTGTGTGTGTTTTACTTTCTGTAGAGTGCGTGAGTTTGTAATCTTCTTTATTTCCGCCTACTCAATCGAGTTAAATGGCAGGTCTTTATTTTCACTACTCATTTGAGTAGGATTTGTGTGTGTGTGTTTTCATTTATGTCGAGAGAGTGTGTGCGTGAGTTTTACTTTATGTCGAGTGTGTGCGTGTGTTGCATTTATTTAGTTCTACTCGTTTGAGTGACACCCGCTTTCATTTCTCCCGCCCATGCATTTGCGCCGGGACTCGCAATTTACAGCTTTCTTTAGTTCTACTCGTTTGGGTAGGACTTGCAATTTTCTACTTTCCTTTACAGTTTTCTTTTATCGCTTTCATTTACTGCTTTCTTTTTCTGCTTTATTTTCTGCTATCCTCGCAAGCCGTCCCCATTCCGATGAGTGGCTAACCGTTCTTAGCCCTCGGTATCGAAGAGCATTGGGACAGATAAAATAGCTTAAAATAACTACAGGTCTAATTTTTCTAATTAATTAAAAGTACTTAAGGTTTGCCCGTGGTTAACGACGCGTAGGACCACATATCTATGTGTGGGCCCTATTTCCGAAGTCCATATGTTAGCTAGCCGAGAGGCCGTGCATATAGACCGATCACCCCATGGCAAAGAGAGTTCCGCACTAACCCTCGAGAGAGGAGGCGCGCCAACTCTACCGTATTAGGTTCCCCACCCAATAGCGAGGTTCTTAGCGTAATGCGGGCGTTAAGAGGAATCCTTCGTCGGACTAACGTTCGGTCGAATAGTCTTAGCGTTCAGGTGAATGATAGCCCTATAGCTAGGTGAGCTCATTTTAGTGGAACCTCCACGGCCAAGTCTCCGCCTTAATTAATTTGAAATTTAGAAGCTCTTTTTATTTAAAGTTTATTTTAGTTCAATTGTTTTTTCGGTGTCATCGAGCTAAGCTCTTCATCGGCACCACCTTATTGCTTTCTTTTTTTGCTTTCATTTTCTTTCTGCCATTTTCTGTATTTTTATTATATATAATATATAACACGACAAGTTAATTATCGGTAAAATAATAGTCCGCTCCAGGGAAGAGTAGAAATAATCGAACCGGCCCCCAGAACAATACGACCTCGATATTCCACCCGGAATATCCTGTACTACTCACGATAGGTGCACTTGCCTCCTTTCGTTAAAACTCGATCACACCCGTTTTATATCCAAATAAATAAATACGCGCGCCCCATTTTCTAAATAAAAAATCACTTTCGCTTTACTTAAATAAAACCGCCCGGGGCGCCGCGCTTTACGGTAAGATATCAAGCCAAACGATCTCAACCTACAAGGAATACAAACAAGCATCATAGTCAAAACGCAGTTCAGTTTGGCTGTCCGCGCGGCCAAGTTCCTGCACTTGGAAAATTTTGACCGCTAGTGGTGAGTATCAACCCGTGACTTGGCAGGGATCTTGAAGAATGACGGTGTTCAGGGCATTTTATAGATGCAGATGCATTAAAGGCAATTACGGTCTCCGGCTTAATTCTACATTTTCGATGTTTTTCAGAAACTTAAAAATGTGCGGGGATTAATGTTAACCCGGAATCCGCGACTAGTTCTTGCGGCTTTCAATACTGGGTGGCCTGTATTTTCTAGTTGCTGCTGTAACGCCCCGAAACTCAAAAGAGCGACGAGAGGCGTTTTGGGCCAAATCTGAAATTTGGGATGAGGCACACGGCCTGGGACACGTGTGTGTCGGCCTCGAGTCGACGATTTGGCCGCGATATCGACAAATTTGGAGTCGACGATCATCGAGCAGGGAACACGGCCTGAGATACGGGCGTGTCTCAGGGCGTGTCTAGCCCGTGTCAACGATCAGCCAGGGAAGTCGATGATTTTCGCTCGACGATGTGTCGAGACAATTCACACGGCCTAGGACACGGGCGTGTCAAAGGCCGTGTCGTGTAGTCGACGAAGTTCGCTCGACGAAGTGTCGAGATAGTGAACACATCCTGGAGCACAGGTGTGTTCGGGTTTGACACGGGCGTGTTAAATAGGATACGGGCATGTCCAGGACCCCTGTGAGTCTCGGGTTGTTTTCGGGGCTGTGTCGATAGAGGCACACGGCCGACCACACGGTCGTGTTAGTTGGAACACAAGCATGTCAGTTAGAACACGGGCGTGTCGAATGCCCGTATGTTATTCCAGGCGCGTAAATTTTGACGGTGAATGGGGGTCATGGCCCTGGACACGGGCATGTCGCAGGCCGTGTTCGGGACAATTTTAGCATTTCAGGCCAGAATCAAGGCCGTTTGTTTCTTTAATTGGGGATCCAATGGCCGGGGGTTGTTCCTGATGGGATATACATGGGATTGGACCCGTGAAACCCTCATTTCACTTGAGACGTTCTCTTTCTAAAGTATAAAGAGAGAGGAGAGCCAAGGAGAAAGAAGAAGCTTAGATCCAGTCTTTGGAGGAGCTTCGGAGCTCCAAATCGCGAACCGGCTTCGGATGTACGGAGGCAAAGAGAGTGCGGTGATTTTCATCTGCTTACATTTCCATGGCCCCAAGGAAGAACGCTAGGGTAATGATTCTCTTCTTGATCATGTGAAGCTCTCCTTCTTTGCATAGAAAGCCCGCTCTCGCGAGTTTGCGGTGAGTTGGAGGCGTTCCTTCGGGTAGATATGTAAAGTCCCCGATGTTTAGAGTCCGTATTCGAGAACGGACATAGGTATGATGTGTGAAGCCTATTCGGACATGTTGGTCTGAATCGGTGATGTTGCATTGCATAAATGCCGGAGAAGACTCCGCGCGATTGTTTGTTTTTTGGGTTTTTTACGTGGTAGATTGTAACAGGGAGCTTTGGGTATTAACCCTAAGGTGCACCTGGAAAACTGGGCGGTTGCGTGATCTTTCCACTTGGTGGCCGTGGAGCCAACTTGAAACATAACCGGGTTATGTGAAGTGTGATGGAAACGGGAGTCGGGAGAAGTTTGACCCGCGCATATGGCTTAAATTGTCGTTGCGATGTGAGCACGGTTTAGATGGAACCATACCCATTCTATGTCGTTCGGTTAAAGAGAACTAAGGGTACATGGCACTTGTCATTGGCATAGATGAGGGTATTCGGCGGTCTATGGCTTAAATTGACGTGACCATGCCAAGAAGACAAAATGCTCATTGTGTGGCCGTTAAAGTGGAGGTGGTGAGTCCGGAATGTCTATGGCTTAAATTGGCGTGACATTGGCCGGTTCACCGAGAATGTGCCCTGAGAGCACGGGGTGTTTGGCCGTGCGAGCCAACGCATGTGATGCAATGTATATTTATATACTACTTGGTTTTGCTAATAAGTGCAGGGAAGGAGCATCGCCGGCCCAAATTGGGGGCGGGGTCGTTATAATTTGGTCAGCATTGCTGACCATTGCTTTTGTTTGTCACCGTGTGGTGGTTTGTTGCTTGTAGGTACTGGTGGACCAAGCGGTCAATAGCGGGCTAAAGCCCAAATTGCGAAGCCGGCCCTCGAAGGCCTCATTGGAGTGTTTACTTGCTTTTTTTCATGTATGACCGGCCTGCGTGCCGTGGTATGGAAAACATGTAATATTGAGTAAACCATTTTGTAAGTCCTTAAGGCCTGTACTTGTGTATGTACTACATTCCTATTTGGTGTTTAGTGGGCATTCATGCTTGGTGCTGGGTTCTTATAATTGCAACTTAAAATTGCATACATTAGAATGCTCTGTGTAGGACGTTGGATTAGTTGGATGGTTTCCATTGAGTAACCACCCGATTTGTCTGTGGTATATGGCGTCGGGCCCCGGCCAGACCTACTGCTATATGATATGCAACGGATAGGGGGTGTTACATTTTGGTATCAGACTACTGGTTTTAGTCAGGCTTAACATGAATTCGTGGGTGAATTCTTTTTAAGGGGTGGTGAGCACATGTGTGTGAGTCATCGTTATAACAGTAAAAGAACCCATGAATGTCCACTTAGGAATGGAAATACACATGTTTGAGGAACTTGCACATTCCTATAATTTCTTTTGCAATTTTATTTGGTCGCTTAACGGTGTTTTGTACCACTATAGGTGACCAGAAGTGGTGTTGGGCCGTCGAAACGTCGAGTTTATGAGGCTAGCAGTGCACCAGATGTAGCTCCTGCAATACCTCCATCGGCTGAGACCATACGATTGGTGGCCGAAGTAGTGTTGGCCATGATGAATTTGCAGCCTGCGAGGAAAATGCAGCAGCCCGCTCCTGCGGTGGAGCAGGTAGTAGTGGAGCTGTTGGTGCCAAGGAGGGCACCCGAGAGACAGATCAAACATGTCATGAGCTTTAATCCTTCGGTATTCTCGGGGTTGGGAAGCCCATCTCAAGCTGAAGACTGGCTCTCCAGGGTGAAGAGAGTCATGACAGCAACGGAGACGAAGGAGTGGAAAATGACCACCATTGCTACGTTCCTTTTGGACGGTGAAGCGAGATTGTGGTGGGAAGGTTTGGAGTTGCATCATTTGAGAGGTAGACAACTTACAGACATCCCGATGGAAGAGTTCTCGGGATTGTTCTTAGCAAGGTACCTCCCTTCGACTCAGAGGATTTCGATGGAGAACGAGTTCCTGAAGTTGGTTCAAGGGGTCAGTAGCATGGATGAATATCTCCACGAGTTTACACATTTGAGTCGATATGCTAACTACGCCATCGCTGATGAGGAGTGCAAGACGAATCGATTCTACGAAGGGTTGATAGATGAGTTGAGGATACTACTCTCGGGGCCGATGATGCAGGGTTTCTTGACCTTGGTCAACACGGCCCCGTCCTTGGAGAAGGACATGAAGAATGTACAAGCAAAGATAAGCTTGGGTGACAAGAAGTCTGAATTCAAAGTGTCGACTACTTCAAAGTCCGGCTATCGAAGATTCTTTAAGAAGTCTAGGACTTCAGGTCCAGCTCCTTCTTCTGGTGCTTCTGGGGCAACTACAGGTCGAACCCCGGGTGCTTGCTTTACTTGTGGAAAGTCGGGCACTTTACCCGCGATTGTTGGAGCGGACGTCCCAAGTCCGAGAGAAAGCCGGGAGCAACTTACGAAGAGAAGGTCAAGGCAGTGGAGTCAACCGCGTCCCATTATGCTCCGGCCCAACCGAGGGTATACAATCTTGGCCAACAGGTGGACATCAAATAGGCGGATGTGGTGACAGGTGTGGTTTAATTTATAGCAAGTTAATTTCTTGAAATACTTGTTATGCACATGTTACCTGACCACTACTTGTTTAGGATTTGTTTTGATTTGTGAAAATCCGGCAAAAGCACTCTTCGATATGGGAGCTTCACACTCCTTCTTGTCCGAAGGATTTATATCATGCATCGGAGTCCCTTCTTCGATGGCGAAGGATACGTTGGATGTGTTGTTGCCCAATGGGTGTTCGATGCGCGCGGATAGAATCTACGGTGTTAAGATTCGCATTGGGAATCAAGAGTTCGATCTGCAAGCATCATTACTACCATTGGTGGAGTCCGACGTTATATTTGGCATGGACTGGCTCTCGGAGCAGCAAGCCTATATTGATTGCGGTCACAAGGAAGTCAAGTTGGGAGGAAGTCGTGAGATGACTTTTACGGGCTTAAAGGGGTCGAGCAAGACGTTGATTTCTGCTCTTCAGGTGGTGAAGGCGGTTCGTGCTGGTGCAGAACTGTTCTTTACACTAGTGGAGGTTGCAAAGCCAAAGCCTACGTTGGATAGTATTTCAGTGTTATCGGAGTACCCTGATGTGTTCCCTAGAGATCTTCCTGGAGCCCCGCCTCAGCGGGAGATAGATTTCAAGATTGAGCTAGTGTCAGGTGCAAAGCCTGTGTCACGATCTCTGTATCGGATAACGCCTAAGGAAATGGCGGAGCTGAAGGTTCAACTGCAAGAGTTGTTGGAGCAAGGGTATGTGCGCCCAAGTTCTTCTCCTTGGAGCGCGCCGGTCCTCTTTGTTAAGAAGAAGGACGGAAGCTTCAGGCTATGTATTGATTATCGGGAGCTCAACAAGTTGACAGAAAAGAACAAGTACATGATCCCCTGGATCGACGATCTTTTTGATCAGTTGGTCGGGTCGACGGTGTACTCGAAGTTGGATCTCAAGTCCGGGTACTATCAGTTGCGAATAAGGGAGAGTGATATCCCGAAGACAGCATTCAGTACGAGATACGGGCATTATGAGTTAACGGTCATGCGGTTTGGGCTGACTAATGCGCCGTCAGTGTTCATGGATTTGATGAACAGGACCTTCAGGGAGTACTTGAACCATTTTGTGATCGTCTTCATCGACGATATTTTTGTGTACTCACAGAGTGAGGAAGATCACTTCAAGAATCTTCATTTGGTTTTGGAGACGCTAAGGAGGAATCAATTGTATGCCAAGTTCTCGAAGTGCGAGTTTTGATTATCCTCAGTGGCATTCCTCGGTCATATAGTGAGTGGGGAAGATATTGCAGTGGATCTGGCGAAGATTGTTGCGATACGACAGTGGCCTGAGCTTGCTACGGTAGCGGAAGTCCGGAGCTTTCTGGGGCTTGCCAGCTATTATAGGCGCTTCGTAGAGAACTTCTCCTGGATAGCGTTACCTCTCACTACTTTGACGAGGAAGGAGCAGAAGTTCGTTTGGAAGTCAGAGTGCCCGCGAGCTTTTGAGGAGTTGAAATGTCGGTTGACCACGGCACCTGTGCTGAGTTCATCGTGTGGGACCGAAGGTTATGAGATTTATAGTGATGCTTCAGCCAGCAGTTTGGGTTGCGTGCTACTGTAACATGGAAGTGTGATATCTTATGGCTCGAGACAGCTGAAAGTGCACGAGAGGAATTATCCGGTCCATGACTTGGAGTTAGTGTCCGTGATTTTTGCCTTGAAGCTGTGGAGACACTATTTGTACGGTGTGAAGTTTGATATATGCACCGATCACAAGAGCCTGAAATTTTTGATTGATCAAAAAGATCTGAATATGCGGTAGCGTAGATGGATGGAGTTCCTGTGGGACTATACATTCAAGATCCACTACGTGCCTAGTAAGGGCAATGCGGTTGCGGATGCGTTGAGTCGCCGAGCCCCAGCTCAAGCCAATTGGCTATCGGTGCATGATGAGCGGTTGGTTCGGGAGTTAGAGGAGTTGGAGATTGTTTGCATTGATAAGCAATCAAGTGCTGAAGCAGTACTGAATTGGACTGAAGTCCAATATGACCTGGCTGGTCGGATTCGACAGGCTTTGGATTTGGATGACCATATGAAGCAGTTCATGGTAGAGGCTCTGGATGAGTCAAATTCCCAATTCGTCGTGGAGGACGGATTGCTTTGGAAAGACGATCGTCTGTGCGTCCCAAGTGTGGGCAATTTGCGGGTGGAATTGTTGTACGAGGCACATCATACCAAGTACTCGATTCACCCAGACAGCACGAAGATGTAGCACGATATAAAGAAACTGTTTTGGTGGCCAGGTTTGAAGAAGGATGTGGCGCTCTATGTGGCGAAGTGCCAAACTTGCGCCTTGGTGAAGGCGGAGTGCCAAACGCCGGGAGGATTTCTGAAGTCCTTTCCTATTCCGGAGTGGAAATTCGACGACATCTCTATGGACATTGTGCACGGTTTGTCAAGGTCGCAAAAGGGGAACGACGCCATCTGGGTGGTCGTAGATCGGTTAACGAAGGTGTCGCATTTCATTCCACATAGGAAGGATGATCCGATGGAAAAGTTGGCAAAGTTATATGTGGATAACATAGTACGGCTTCACGGTGTGCCCCGCAGCATCGTGAGTGACCGAGATGGGCGGTTCACGTCCAATGATTGGAGACTAGTGCAGCAAATGTAGGGAACAAAGTTAAAATTCAGCACAACCTTCCATCCGCAAACGGATGGGCAGACCGAGAGGATCAATAGGACTATGGAAGACATGCTCCGCATGTGTGTCTTGGACTTTGGAAAGCAATGAGAAGACCATCTTTATTTGGTGGAGTTTGCGTACAACAATAGCTACCAGGCGATTATTCAAATGGCGCCCTTCGAGGCCCTATATGATAGAAAATGTCGCGCGCCGTTGTCTTGGTTAGAAACGGGTGAGTCAAAATTGTACAAGTGCCAAGAGGTGGAAGATGCTACGTCCTTGGTTCATACCATTCGGGAAAGGTTGCTAATCGCTCAGGACAGTCGGGAGAAGTACTATAATGCCAAGAACAGGAACGTGGAGTTCGCTGTGGGCGACTAGGTGTACTTAAAGATCAAGTCGTTCAAGGTTGTCTCGCGGGTGCGGCGATTGAAAAAGCTAAGCCCGAGGTACCTTGGGCCGTTTGAAGTTCTGGAGCGAGTTGGTGAAGTATCCTATCAGTTGAAGCTTTCAGTGGAGCTTAGTGGTTTACATGATGTATTCCATATGTTGGGTACATTGGAAAATATGTACCAGATTTGAAGAAGACTCGCCCTACTCAATGATATACATCAAGGTGTATTTGATGTGCTTTGAGTTTATATGTGCAGGTTAAGTAATTGCAGGAAATTCAGAAAAGTTTCTAAGTCCATGTGTCGACACCTAGAGATGCAATGTAGACACTTACGAAGGCTTGTGTCGACACCTAGAGAAGCTGTGTCGACACTTGGAGTAATTGTGTCGACACTAGGAAAGGCAGAGTCGACACCAGAAGAAAAGTGTCGACACATACAAACAATGTCGACACACTGTGAAGAATTGTCAACATAATCCGTGTCAACACTTAGATGCAGTGTCGACACCCAGAGAAGCTTTGTCGACATCAAATGTGTCGACACCAGGAGGCTGTGTCGACACTCAGCAATCTTCAACAAAGTTAAAGTACTCGTATCGACACAAAGGAGATGTGTCGACACTCAGCAAGTTTCAACACATGAAGGCATGTGTCGACACAAAGGAGATGTGTCGACACTCAGAAAGTTTCAACACAAGAAGGCATGTGTCGACACAAAGATGTGTCGACACACAGCAGAATTCAACTAAGTTTTAAAGAAGAAGTACTTGTGTCGACACACAGAACCAGTGTCGACACATTCAACAGAAGGCTTGTGTCGACACACAGAATCAGTGTCGACACATTCTGAAGAAGCAGTGTCGAGAAGCTGTTACAACAACACAAGGAGTTGTGTCGACACCACCAAGGCTATTGTCGACACTTAGTCCACTTGTGTCGACACTTGGTCTATTTATGTCGACACATAATGAAGATCAGTCTCGACACTTTCAGACAGAGACAGTATTTTCAAGAAGTGACTGGATGACTTGACAGCTGCCATTTCAGCCATTCTACTGCAACTGTCAGAGCTGTCAGAAGTTCGTTAGAAACCGGATCAGCCGGTTATCTTGGAGGAAGACTATATAAAGACCTTTCTCCTTCAACAGAAAAAAAATTGAACACAATTAGAGATTGATCAATCGATAAAAAGAATTAATCAGAAGATTAAGGAGATCAATACAAATCCAGAGAAAACTGTAAATCAGTATTTTGAAGAAACTTCAGATTTACTTGGAGAGAGAGAACTCCAGTAATTGAAGTCAAGAAAGAGACTTGTTAATCAAATCTCTTAAGGAGCAGATTCTGAACCAGGCTGCAAAGTAGGATCCAGATTTAATTCTCCATCCTAAGAAGGAAGTTTCCAGACGGTGTACTTCAAGAAGATCAACTTTACTGAGTTCAGACTCAAGAAGGCTTGAAGAAAGTAAAGACAAAGTTGATCTTAGGAATCAGTGCTATTAAGAACTGATCAAGAAGATTGCCCTCTTCATTCTCTCAAACTGAGTAGTGATCTGAAAACTTTTTATTATCTTTTTATAGGATCCTAAGGGATCTGAGTTGTAAGCCTAAATCTATAAAGGTTGAGGTAGGGCTTTTGAGCCTGAGTGTAGGAGAATCAATTCTCTGAGTGTAGGCCTTGTTGAAGGCTGAGGTAGGGCTGTTTAGCCTGAGTGTAGGTCTTGTTGAAGACTGAGTGGTAGGGCTTTGTGCCTGAGTTGTAGGAGTGGGGTCACTTTGAGTTGTAGGAACCTGTTTGGGGTTCTGAGCTGTAAGATCTGAGGATCTGAGGATAAGTGCTGAAGTTATGCCGAATCTAGTACACTACTAGATAGGCGTAGGGGGAAAGTAGATGTACCCAGACCTTGGGCAACTACTATAAACACTGTGTGCACTCTGTGTATGTTTGTTTCTGTGGTTGCTGTGTTGTGATAGTTGTAGAATATTGCAAAAATAGGTTTAATTGTATAGAGTTTCTGCCTTAAAATTAAAAAGGAAAAGTACACCTATTCACCCCCCCCCCTCTAGGTGGTTAGGCACTATTTCTTTCAAGTGGTATCAAAGTCAGGTTACTCAAAAAGGGACTTGACAGTCTGAGTAAGATCCTATAGGCAGATTCAGAACAATCAAGAATCAAGAAAATGGGTTCTAGTGAGAATCACAAAGAACTGGGGTCCATGACATTGTCAATATGTAGAAAAGAGATATTTGACATATGGAAAGAGAGGGTTAGACTCTTTATGGAAGCTTCTGACCCAAGGATATATATTACAGTTAAAGAAGGCCCATATGTGCCAATGAAGATATCCATTCTGGATGCAAATCAGAAAACTCCCAAGGACTTCTCTGAAATGACTAAAGATGAAATCATTCTGGCGACTATGGACAAGAGAGCCTAGAATATAATTGTTAGTGTCATTGATGATGCAACATTTCAGAACTTAATTCATTATAAAACCTCTAAAGAAATGTGGGACACATTAATAGTCTATATGGAGGGCTCAGAGGAAGTAAGACAAGATAGGAAGTCCTTGTTAAATCAGGAATATGAAAGCTTCAGACAAGGAAAGTCTGATAGCATTACAGAATATTATAAGAAGTTCTATAGGATTGTTAATGAGTTGATGTCCTATGAAAGAGAATTTAGTAACTATGAGCTGAATGACAAGTTCTTAAGATCCCTGACTAAGGACTGGGATACCAAGATTTGTGCCATTAGGGAAGTGGCCAAACTAGCTGATATACCTCCTCCAACTTTGTTTGGAAAACTGTTATCTTATGAGATGCAGTTAATGGCTAGAAAGGAGGAAGAGAAGAGTACTAGAGTGGAGCACAAGGAAAAGACTGTGGACTTCAAGACTGAAGACACTAAGAAGTATAGAAGTAAGTCTCCATCTCCACCTCAAATAATTACTGAGGCTGTAATAGATAATTCAGATAGCAAGAATTCAGATAGAAGTGAAAGTGATGAAGACTTTGCTGCTTTTACTTGGCATTTTCAAAATTTCTGAAGAAGAAATAGTGGAGGTCTAAGCCTTCCACTTCTCAGCCAAAATATGACTACTATCAGAAGAGAAAGTCATCCAGGAATGACAGAAGAAGGTCCAAGCCAAGCAAAGCTACATCATCAAAGATTGTGTGCTATTGCTACAATAGACAGGGACATGTAGTGGCTGACTGTCCTTAAAAGAGGGAAGGAGTCAGCTGACAAAAAGAAGACTCAGGTTAAGAGCAAAAAGGAAAGGTCCTTTGTTGCTAAGAAAGACAAGAGTCTGACAGATATGTTATCTTCAGAAACAGAATCAGAAGCTGAAGCTTACATTGGATTATTTGCTGAAGAGGAAAAAGATGAGTTCATGCAGCTAATGAACTCAATTTATGAGCATGAGGACCATCAGTGCAAGGGACTGATGGCTTTATCTAAAGGAGACATGAACCAGGATCAGCCTGGACCAAGTAAGGTACAAAGTTGTTCTTCTAGTTCAATTTATAGTACTGAGTCAGAATCAGATACATCTGCATCAAGTGATGTGGGTGGGTCTGAATCTGAAGGAGATATTCATCAGTTAATTGATGAATATAGAGTCTTATTGCAGGCCTTGAAGAAAAGCAAAACCTTTGCCAAAACTCAGGCAAAGGAGATTGCTAGTCTTAAATTGGCTGCCGCAGATTCAGACAAGTTGTTAGATCAGAAACTGAATGAGATAGCCAGACTGAAGAACATTACTGTTATTCATATGGGTCTATTACATTTAAGAATGATCAAATTAGAAATCTAGAGGTTAGACTTCAGAAAGAGAAAGACATAGTTGCAAGTTTTTCTAAACCTAAATCTATTTTACCCTTAATAGATGAGTTTGTACCTCAAAAGGGTAAGGCTGGATTTGGATTTAAAAAAACTGCTTGGACTGCTAGGTCTAAATCTAAGGGCAAAGCCCCAGCACAAAGCATAAAGCCTGCTGTAGATAATTCAGCCAGGGTTGTACCTAAACAAAGGTACAACAAGTTTGAGTGCTGGTGTTGTGGCAAGATAGGCCACTTTGGCTTAAATTGTTGGCACAATTCTACTGTCAAAGAGAGTAGCAAACTGCCTGCTAGAAGAGCTACAAGTACTTTTGTTAAAGGTCAGACTAACCTGCACCAAGGACCCAAGAGTTATTTGGGTTCTAAGGTTAAGTAATATGTTTTGCAGGTGAGTCCAAGTGGCCATGCCCCTATATGGTAATATGTTTTGCTGAAGGACTATACACTTATCAAGGATGGCCCTAAAGTTACCTTTGGTGGTTCAAAAAAAGGAATCATCAAGGGATTTGGTAATATTTCTAGTAATCAGCTTACAATTACTCAAGTGGTTTATGTAAAGAGTTTGAAACACAACCTCATTAGTATAAGTCAGCTGGGTGATTTAGGATATGACATCTCATTTGTCAAGAATGGTTGTCATATCAAGAGGTCAAGTGATCAAAAGATCATTTTGACAGGGTATAGGAAGAGAAATGTTTATTGTCTTGACTTTGTGTGTGAGAACAATGTTTCTCCTATTTGTCTTGTAGCTGATGAGAAAGTCTCACATTATGTTAAATGGCACAAGAGGCTGGCTCATCTTAACTATAAGACAATTGGCCAACTATTTAGCTGAGAGTTAGTGAGGAATAGTCCTCAAGTTAAGTGTATAAAGGATGGGATATGCTCAGCTTGTCAAAAAGGCAAGCAGACCAAATCCACCTTTCATAGCCTTGAAAACAAGGATTCTGTGAGGTATTTATACCTCTTGCATATGGATCTTTTTGGTCCTATGCCAGTTCACAATCTAGGTAGGAAGGTCTACACATTTGTGGTAGTAGATGACTATTCAAGATATTCCTGGGTGTTCTTCCTAAGAAAAAAATCTGAAACCTCAAGTATCTTATATAGTTTTGTTAAACAAATTCAGAATGAGTTAGACAGTACAGTGGTCAAAATCAGAAGTGACCATGGTACTAAATTTCAGTCTGAAAGTATGACAAAACTGTGTGAAGAGTTTGGGATTTTTCAGGAATTTTCTTCACCAAGAACAGCTCAGCAAAATGGTATTGCTGAAAGGAAGAATAGAACATTGATAGAGGCTGGTAGAACCCTATTGAGTGACACTTCTCTCCCAGAATATTTCTGGGCTGAGGCAGTAAATACTGCTTGTCATGTGATCAATAGGGCTACTATCACCAGGTGCCACAAAAAGACTCCCTATGAGATTGTGAAGGGCAGAAAACCAAATTTATCCTATTTCAGGATCTTTGGTTGCAAGTGCTATATACTTAACAATGCCAAGTCTTATCTAACCAAGTTTGCTGCAAAGTCCCAAAAGGGGATCTTTGTTGGGTACAACAGCAATATTAAGGCTTATAGGGTCTACAACTTGATTACTCTAGTTGTAGAAGAGTCTGAACATGTAGTTTTTGATGAAACAAGACTCATTAACTGTGAATTGTCAAGTAGTGTTTGCAGCTCTACAGGTATAACTGATAAGATGGACAAGCTTACCATTACAGGAGGTTCTACTACAATTCAGCAAGTGGAAGATGGTGGCTGCTGTCCAGGGGGAGTTCAAGACTCTCTAGATGCAGAAGAAGACCAAGAGGTGCAGCTGAATGAAGAGGCTGGAGGTGTACAACCTGAAGACAGATTACCTCCAGCAAATAGACACTTAAAGGATCATCCAGTGATGGGCCCGCAAACAGACTCTTACTGTGGTTGGTTCGTTGAGTCGATCGCCGCGGGCTTGCTCGGGTAGGCAAGTGCACCTATCGCAAGTAGTACTCGATATTCGGGGGAATACCGAGGTCGTATTGTTCTCGGGGTCGCGTTGACTATTCTTACTCCTCCGGGAGGACTATTATTTTACTGAAAATAAGGTGGATTTTTTTTTACTTAATAAAAAGGCGGAAAAGCAAAGGAGCGAAAAAAAACGATTTATAAAATATTCGATGAAGGGTTAACGCTCGGCATCGAATCGGATTAAGACTAAAATAATTTTTAATAATAAAAAGACTTAGTTTTCAAATTAATAATAAGGCAACTTGGCCGTGGAGGTTCCACAAATGTGAGCGCACTTATCTCTAGGAATATTGCTCACCTGAACGTTAAGACTATTCGACCGAACGTTAGTCCGACGAAGGATTCCTCTTAACGCCCGCTTTACGCTAAGAACCCCGCTATTGGGTGGGGGACCCAATCCGGTAGAATTACGCTTGTCCTCTCTCGAGGGGGTGCACGCAACTCTATTTACCCAGGGGTGATCGGTCCATATGCACGGCCTCTCGGCTAGCTAGCATATGGACTACGGAAATAGGGCCCACACATCGATTATGTGGTCCTACGCGTCGTAAACCGGGGTAAACCCTAAGTGCTTAAATTAAAATGAAAAAAAGAACTTTAATTATTATAAATCATTTCAAATGTCCCAATGCTCTTCGATGCCGAGGCTAATAGCGATTAGCCACACATCGTTATGGGGACGGCTTATAATTTAGTGATGCGCGAGTTCGAATTTTAATGCTAAACGATTATAAGAAAGAGACAAAAGAAAAATAACAATATTTAGAGAGCTAAAAAGTTAACTAAACGAGAACTCACGCACACTCCAAATTATAAATTAAACAAAAGCTAAGTTACACATGAATGAAATTTGCATAATTTAAATTTGCGAGTCCCACTCAAACGAGTGGGGGCGGTAAATAAAGGCTGAAAATTGCAAGTCCTACTCAAACGAGTAGGACTGAAATGAAAGCGAGTCCTACTCAAATGAGTAGGAGAAAATAAATGCGATTACAGGGCTAAAAAGTCCGGCCATTTAAACTCAAGTGAGTAGGCGGAAAAATAAAGAAAGAAAAATTACAAGTCCTACTCGAACGAGTAGGACTGAATATGAAAACGATGCGCCATTTAACTCTTAACGAGTAGGCGGAAATAAATGCACACGAACACACACACTCCAAATGAAATTCAAGAAAGCAATAAAATTATACACCTACACTCACACACTCTACATAATTTGAATCAAAGCATTAAAAGGAAGCATTAAAACAAAGCATGAAAATTTAACACCTACACTCACACACTCTACATAATTTAAATCAAAGCATAAAAATTATACACCTACACTCACACACTCTACATGGAAATTTAAGAAGAACAAAAAGAAATTTAAGCTCATACACTCACACACACTAATAACAAAGAAAAATTAAAGTTACCTAAAAATGAAAATAACAAGATTTCTACTCCTAAAACTTACCCAAAACACATAAAAAGAAAAAACAAAAATAATATGAGCAAAAAGTTTTACAAAATAAAGTCAAAATCAAAGGTGCTCAAAAATTAAAACTTTAACTTTTTCATGCTTAGGTTTTGCCAAAAATGAATAAAAAGAGAAAATTACAATTTTTGGAAGACTAAAGTTTTTCAAAGTAAATCAAAAATCAAAGTTTTTAGAAAATTAAAATACCAACATTTTCATTCTTATGATGTTATGAAAGTGATAAAAAAGTGAAAAAGAACATGAAAAGAACAAAATAGGTTTTACAATCCTAAAAAAAAACTAAGTAAAAAGAAAGAACAAATTCACTTTTTTAAATCTCTTTCAAAAAATCATAAGAATGAAATCAAAATCCTAAGCATGAAGATAAGTTAAGGGAAAAAAAACAAGGAAAGTAAATACATTACACTCATACACACACACACACCTTTCCTAAGTGAAGAACAAGTGAAGAACAAAGAATAAAAAGGTGAAGGAAAAGTGGGCACAAGTGTTCATTCCAAAGCCATATAAGAAGAGAAATTTTAACATTTTATTTGATCAAAATGAAACTATTACAAGCTATTACAAGTGCTAAAACTAAAACAAAACAAGAAATGAAATAAAAAAGGGAGAAATCTCCTTACATAGCCTTGAAAATCACGGATGCAGCCCACAAAAATACACTAACTTGGCCCAAAAATCTGAACCCTTGGACCTTACAGAACTGGGCTATTTATAGGAAAAAAATTCTAAGTACACGCCCTCGGTCACGGGCGTGACATGGGGGCGTGACAGTACTATTCATGAAGGCGGCTGGCGATTGGACAGCAAAGTTGACTTCGGGCTGAGTTCGCAGCAGTCACGCCCCAGGTCACGGGCGTGACCTAGGGCGTGTCGGGGAGGTAAAACCGGGCGCGGGTTGCGTCAAATGTCCTCGGCAGCGTCTTGTCGGGCCAGCTGGAAAGGTCACGCCCCATGTCACGGGCGTGACTATGGGCGTGACAGTCGGGGTCGACACTCGACGAATGTCGAGCGGAAAGTGTCGAGTCGAAATCGTTGAGCTGAAATTGGGTCACGCCCCAGGTCACGGGCGTGACACTGGGCGTGAGAGTTGGTGTCGACACTCGACGATCGTCGAGTGGAATTCGTCGAGAGGAGCGGACACGGGCTTGGGTCACGCCCCGTGTCGGGTGACACGGGCGTGTCGCCAGGCGTGTCAAGCCTTTTCTTCAGAAATTTTCCGATTTCACGGGAAATACACAGGCACGGCTTGGTCACGGGCGTGACCCATGTGTCACGGGCGTGTACTTCCCAAAATTTGGCAGATTCTGGAATTTTTCTGCAAAATAAAATAAAACAAGTTAGGAGAAAATTTACAAGAATAGGAACATTTTATTGAACGAAAATAAGTAAAAACGACGAAAATAAATGAAAATGACTAAATTAATGTGCATAAAAATACGCATATTTACAGTTCATCAAATACCCCCATACTTAGGCTTTTGCTATTCCAGAGCAAAAGTTTGAGGTGAATCTATAAGGAATAAAAAAAACTCTAAGTTTGGGCTATCGCTTAATCAATTATAAGAGAGATCGAAATAAATATACGGGGTGTAAGAGTTAAGTCCTAAAATTATGTAGATGATTTAAATAGCGCAAAAGTTTTGGCCAAAAGACTTCTTGATGTAATCAAATAGAAGGCAACATTTGTAATGGTTAGATTAACGAAAATAGTTTGGAATTATAAGAATTCTAGCTTATACGAGTGCTATCGGAAATAATACAATTTACTAATTATGCTCTCAAAAAGATTTTTGAATTAATTCTAGAATCGTGTAATTGGCTAAGGGGGTAGTGTGGTTTATGAAGAGGTTTTTGATATTTGAGGTGAGGTAATTTTTTCTCGAACCTCCATTTTTTTTCTTTTGGATTTATTAGGAAAACGAAATCTTATTTTCCTAATATGATTTTTGTTTTTCAACTTCATAATAATAAAATTAACCCAATGTATATTTGTGGGAGTAATGAATTTTATCCTCTTACTCCCTATATAATCTTTTAAAATTATTGGGTGCCTATGTTTACGGAACGAAATTTTGTTCCCATTGACATAAGATCTTTTAAGGATAAAATTTTTCATGCCAAGTAGGTCATGAAAAGTGAGGGGAGAAAGGAAAACTAGATTGTAATCCTAAAAATTTTTGAGAGCAACCTTAATAATTTGTACGTCCCAATATTTTTCAGAAAGCTAAAAGTAAGTATAATTGAATTCTATAGTCGTTATTTCCTAACATAATATACGTGCTCCTATTAATGAAAAATTAGAAGTAGTGCCTAAAACGAGTCCGCTAATTTTAACAAAGCATAAAGAATTCTTTAAAACTTAACCCCGGCTATTTAAATGTTTCAATCTATAATTAACAAACGGGTTGCAAACAGAGAATTAATAGTATTCACATATAAATAAACTCATAACAGAATTTTTGGATAGCAGAAAAGTTAAGTATGGAATATTTGATTTATTTGTTGCAAAACATTTTTTTTTTTTGATTTTTATAGTTTTTGTTATCATTTTTTTTTTGTTTGTTTTTCATTTATTATCTTTTTTTTGTGTTTTTGTTTTTCTCAATTTTTTATATTTTTTTTGTATTATAAATCATTTCATAATATGTACAAAAATAAGGGAGAAAAAGAAAAAAAGTTTGTACAAGAAGGAGAGAGAAAAGAGTATGTACGAAAAAATATGTACAAAGTGAAAAAAAAAAAAAAAATTTTGTTGTTTTTGAGTTTTTTTGGAAAAAAGAAAGAGAAGAAAACAAAAATTTTTTTTGGAATTTTTTTTTTTTTTTCATTTAAAATTTTTTTTTGTTTTATTTTTTTTTTGTTTTATTTTAAGATGTTTTTTAATTTTTTTGTTTTTGTTTTGTTGTTATATGTATTTTTTTGTATTTTTCTTTTTTTGAGATGCAGAAAAATTGAAGTGCAGAAAATAAAGCACGAAAATACCCCCATACTTAAGTCCAACATTGTCCCCAATGTTGTATCGTAAGTATGCGGAATAGAAATGAAAGACAATATGTACAACGAAAAGAAAGGGAAGGGGGTAGAAGCTTCCCTGAAACGCGGAGGGGGAGGCCGATCAGAAACCCTGCGTTTATTAGAAAAAATAACAAAGATAATAAGGAAAGAGCGAAAAAGATAAGCGAGGGGTGCCTCCCAGGAGCGCTTTGTTTATAGTCGTGTAGCTTGACTTATTTTGGCGGATTTATAAATCTAGGAGGGTTATGGTTTCGTAATGCTCGATCACTGGGTCGCCCGCGATGTAGAACTTAAGCCGATGACCGTTTACTTTGAACGAACCTCTTTCCGGGTGGGAGACGAGTACGGTCCCATATGGAAAGACTTCTTCAACTAAGAAGGGACCGGACCATCTAGATTTTAGTTTACCTGGAAAAAGCTTAAGGCGTGAATTGTAAAGAAGGACAAGATCGCCCGGAGAAAATATTTTTGGGGACTTTAAATGTTGATCGTGATATAACTTAGAGCGCTCCTTATAGAATTTATTGCTCTCGTAAGCGTTCGCACGCCATTCATCGAGCTCGTTTAGTTGCAGTTTTCTATTCTGAGCGGCTAAGTTGGAGTCGAGGTTTAAGAGTTTTAAAGCCCAAAGTGCGCGATGTTCTAATTCTACGGGTAAATGACACGCTTTGCCGTAGACTAACCGGAACGGCATACATCCAATAGAGGTTTTGTATGCCGTCCGATACGCCCACAACGCATCGTCGAGTTTAACGGACCAATCTTTCCTATTTAGCGAAACGGTTTTTTCTAAAATTCGCTTAATCTCTCGATTTACTACCTCGACTTGGCCACTTGTTTGCGGGTGGTAGGGGGTGGCAAGCTTGTGCGTGACTCCGTATTTAGCTAACGTCTTAGCCATAAGAGCGTTACAGAAATGCGTTCCCCTATCACTAACAATTGCGCGAGGCGTGCCGAAGCGAGAAAATAATTTTTTAAGAAATGTAACGACGACTCGCGCATCGTTGGTGGGGAGAGCTTGCGCTTCCGCCCACCTCGATACGTAGTCGACCGCCACTAAAATATACATATTTTTGAAAGACGGAGGTAGGGGGCCAACGAAATCTATGCCCCACAAATCGAAGACTTCGCATTCTAAAAACATATTTTGGGGCATCTCGTCACGACGAGAGATGTTACCCGACCGCTGACAGCTATCGCATGCGCGCACAAAATTATGCGCGTCTTTGAAGAGAGTGGGCCAAAAGTAGCCCGCCTCTAGCGCCTTCCGAGCGGTCCGGTTGGCTTGATAATGCCCACCGGCTGGACCCTCGTGGCAGTGCTTAAGAATTTGCAAGCACTCCACACCCGCAACGCATCTTCGGACCGCTTGGTCCGCGCAGATACGAAAAAGAAATGGGTCCTCCCAAAAGAAATTTTTCAAGTCAGAAAAGAATTTCTTCTTTTGGTGACCGGAAAATTCTTTTGGAAGGACCCGCGCTACTAAAAAATTTGCAAAATCTGCGAACCAAGGCGAAGATGACGAAGATTTATTAATGGCAAGAAGGCGTTCCTCGGGGAATCTGTCATTTATTTCAGATTCGACGAGCGCTTCCGCACCCGGATTTTCTAAACGGGAGAGGTGGTCGGCCGCTAGATTTTCCGCTCCCCGCTTATCTCGGATCTCCAAATCAAACTCTTGTAGGAGGAGAATCCATCGAAGAAGGCGGGGCTTCGCATCATTTTTAGCTAATAAATATTTAAGCGCGGAGTGATCGGTAAAAACGATAACTTTAGATAGCGTTATATACGAGCGAAACTTATCGAAAGCGAAAACGACGGCTAAGAGTTCCTTTTCCGTTGTCGTGTAATTTACTTGTGCGGAAGTGAGCGTCTTGCTAGCGTAATAAATAGGATGAAAATGTTTTTCTACGCGTTGGCCAAGAACGGCACCTAAGGCAATATCACTAGCGTCGCACATTATTTCGAACGGAAGGGACCAATTAGGGGCCACTAATATTGGTGAAGAGATAAGTTTTTGTTTTATCAAATTAAATGCGGACTCGCATTCGCTACTAAAGATGAAGCGTGATTCCTTTTCCAAGAGGTGAGTTAGCGGCTTTGTTATTTTTGAAAAATCTTGAATAAAGCGTCGATAAAAGCCCGCATGGCCTAAGAAACTCCTAATAGATTTTACGTTTGTTGGATGCGGAAGTTTTTCTATAATTTCTATCTTGGCCTTATCCACCTCTATCCCCTTAGACGAAATCATATGGCCGAGGACCAAACCTCCTCGAACCATAAAGTTGCATTTTTCCCAATTTAAAACAAGGCTTGTGTCCTCGCACCGTTGAAGGACACGATCTAAATTGTTAAGGCAATCGGGAAAAGAGCGTCCGAAAACAGAGAAGTCATCCATAAAGACTTCCATAATGTCTTCTACTAGCTCGCCAAAGATCGCTAGCATACATCTTTGGAATGTAGCTGGCGCGTTGCAGAGTCCAAATGGCATTCTTCGATATGCGAAGGTGCCGAACGGGCAAGTAAAAGTTGTTTTCTCTTGATCATCGGGGGAAATGGGGATTTGGAAAAACCCCGATAAACCATCAAGAAAACAATAATACGGATGACCGGATAAACGCTCTAGAATCTGGTCTAGAAATGGCAGAGGGAAATGATCCTTGCGGGTGGCGTCGTTAAGTTTCCTATAGTCGATGCACACTCGCCAACCCGTAACAGTACGAGTTGGGACAAGCTCGTTATGCTCATTCGCCACTACGGTAAGACCGCCCTTCTTGGGCACGACATGCACGGGACTAACCCATGCACTGTCCGAAATAGGGTAGATAATCCCCGCATCTAATAACTTAATGATTTCGGCTTTAACGACGTCTTTCATGTTTGGGTTAAGACGACGCTGCGGCTGTATCGTTTTGCGGCAATTATCGTTTAGGAAAATCTTATGGGTGCAAAAGGAGGGGCTAATCCCCTTTAGGTCAGAGATTTGCCACGCAATTGCGTGGCGATGTTTAAATAAAACTTCCAATAAATCGGAAGTCTCCGAATCACTCAAGTTCGAAGAAATGATAACGGGGAGCGTATCACCTTTTCCCAAAAAAGCGTACTTGAGCGAGGCGGGTAAGGGTTTGAGGTCTAGGATGGGCGGTTCTTCTAGGGAGGTTTTAATTCCTATGTCTTTCTTACCAATTGGTTCGAAAGGCAAGTCTATAGACGTATCCTCATCGCAGTTAAAATTTTCGAGCGCATAAATATCGTCATTTAAAAATACGGACTCGAAAATGGGAGAAGAACGATCTCCGAAAAAAGTATTTAAAGAATAGCAGAAATCGTCGCTCGATGACAAATTGTCCATCGAGGGATTAATAGAGAAAGTAACCTGGTCATCGCCTACTCGGAGGAGAAGCCTACCATTACTAACATCTATTAGTGCGCGTGAGGTGGCGAGAAAAGGGCGACCGAGTATTATTGGTACCTCGGCGTCCTCCTCGATATCTAAGATGACGAAGTCTACCGGGAAGGTAAACTTGTCGACTCGGACAAGGACGTCCTCCACTACCCCGATAGGGAACTTAACCGAGCGATCCGCTAATTGGATGCGCATATTCGTAGGACTAGGAGTACCCAAACCTAAACGCGAAAAGAGCGAGAACGGCATCAGATTAATGCTAGCCCCTAAATCAGCTAAGGCGTACTTTACTAATATATCGCCAAAAAGGCACGGGATGGAAAACCGTCCCGGGTCGTTTTGTTTTGCGGGCAATTTATTAGTAAGGGCCGCCGAGCAGACAGCGTTGAGAGATACATGCGAAATATCCTCTAATTTGCGTTTATTAGAAAGTAGTTCTTTTAAAAATTTCGCATATTTGGGCATTTGTGAGATAGCCTCGCAAAAAGGAACATTAATGTGAATTTGTTTTAATAATAAAATAAATTTTTCATATTGCGCGTCCTTACGCTCGTTTTCTAACTTATGCGGATACGGAAGAGCCTTGTTTAAAATAATTTTTTCTTTTATAATAGGTAAAGGCGGCGTGAGCGAAGAAAGGGGAAGAGGGGTCGGAGGTGAAATATGTACCTGAGGGTCGGTCCGTTTTGGATCGACCACCTCCTTTCCGCTACGGAGGGTTATAGCGTTGGCGTTCTCCCGCGGATTCGGCTCCGTGTTTCCCGGCAGTGCCCCGAGCGCGCGCTCGGACATCATCCTCGCCAGCTGTCCAACCTGTTGTTCGAGTGTTTTTAGCGATCTGGTGATGTTCCGGATATTTGACTCGTTGGACGCAATATACTTCGAAAAATTTTCCTCCATCGGGGAGGGTTTCGGAAGAGGAGGGGGAGGAAGAAATCCGGGCGCATAAGAAATAGGGGGGCGCTGAGCATTATTCGGGTTGCTCCACGAGAAGTTGGGGTGATTCCTCCAACCCGGATTATAGTTATTACTATAAGGGTTGTTGTTGGGGTTGAAGGGAGGACGACCCGAATTTCCCATGAAGTCCACGAACTCTTCAGCTACGCAGACATTAGGGGGAATAAAACAAGGCGGAGTGGAGGAGGCAGCAGACATCTCCGCCACCTGCTTTGTTAACCTTTCAACTTGAAGGGTCAAGAGAGCAGTGGCATCCACTTCAAAAAGACCAGCCGCCGGCTTTGGCCGTCCCCGCGGGACGTTCCATTGATAGGCATTCATAGCCATCTCTTCGAATAAAGCCTGGGCGGCCTCGGGGGTTTTGTTGTTAAGCGTTCCCCCGGCAGCCGCGTCAATCATTTGGCGCGTCTGAAAATTCAGCCCATTATAAAAAATTTGAACTTGCAACCACGTTGGCAGCGCGTGGTGCGGGCAACGGCGGAGGAATTCCTTAAATCGTTCCCAAGTCTCGTATAGAGACTCGGGCTCGTTCTGCACAAACGAAGAAATGTCCGCCCGCAACTTTGCAGTTTTGGCGGGCGGAAAGTACTTCGTTAGGAACCGTTCCGTCAACTCAGCCCACGTGGTGATACATCCTCGCGGGAGGGCATTCAACCATGCCTTGGCTTTGGACTTAAGGGAAAAAGGAAATAAGCGCAAACGAATGGCGTCATCAGTGACGCCATTGATCTTGAAGGTGTCGCATATCTCCAAGAAATTGGACAAGTGGACATTCGGGTCCTCATCCGGCAGTCCATCGAACTGCACGGCGTTTTGGACCATTTGAATGACACTTGACTTTATTTCAAAATTATTATTGGCCACCGCAGGGCGAACAATACTCGACCCTGAATCATCCAGGTTAGGCCGGGCGTAATAAGACATAGTACGCTCGGCCGCCGGGGGAAGGTTAGGGGCGGCCATAACTACAGCAGTGGGTTCTCCGATAGATTCCTCGGGATCTAAAGAAGGATTTCGGCGATGAGATCGGATACGCGCAAGAGAGCGTTCGATCTCAGGGTCGAAGTCTAAATCTTCAGACTCTGAGGGTTGTCCTCGGGTCATACACCCAAACAAAAATAAAACAAAAATAAACTCTTTTTTTTTGTTGCTTTTAAAATAAAGTTTTTAGTTTTTTTGTTTTTTTAGAAAATAAGTAAAATTAATAGACTCCGGAATTCGAAATAGCAACTCGAAAAGAGAGCTCCCCGGCAACGGCGCCAAAAACTTGATGGGCCCGCGAACAGACTCTTACTGTGGTTGGTTCGTTGAGTCGATCGCCGCGGGCTTGCTCGGGTAGGCAAGTGCACCTATCGCAAGTAGTACTCGATATTCGGGGGAATACCGAGGTCGTATTGTTCTCGGGGTCGCGTTGACTATTCTTACTCCTCCGGGAGGACTATTATTTTACTGAAAATAAGGTGGATTTTTTTTTACTTAATAAAAAGGCGGAAAAGCAAAGGAGCGAAAAAAAACGATTTATAAAATATTCGATGAAGGGTTAACGCTCGGCATCGAATCGGATTAAGACTAAAATAATTTTTAATAATAAAAAGACTTAGTTTTCAAATTAATAATAAGGCAACTTGGCCGTGGAGGTTCCACAAATGTGAGCGCACTTATCTCTAGGAATATTGCTCACCTGAACGTTAAGACTATTCGACCGAACGTTAGTCCGACGAAGGATTCCTCTTAACGCCCGCTTTACGCTAAGAACCCCGCTATTGGGTGGGGGACCCAATCCGGTAGAATTACGCTTGTCCTCTCTCGAGGGGGTGCACGCAACTCTATTTACCCAGGGGTGATCGGTCCATATGCACGGCCTCTCGGCTAGCTAGCATATGGACTACGGAAATAGGGCCCACACATCGATTATGTGGTCCTACGCGTCGTAAACCCGGGGTAAACCCTAAGTGCTTAAATTAAAATGAAAAAAAGAACTTTAATTATTATAAATCATTTCAAATGTCCCAATGCTCTTCGATGCCGAGGCTAATAGCGATTAGCCACACATCGGTATGGGGACGGCTTATAATTTAGTGAGGCGCGAGTTCGAATTTTAATGCTAAACGATTATAAGAAAGAGACAAAAGAAAAATAACAATATTTAGAGAGCTAAAAAGTTAACTAAACGAGAACTCACGCACACTCCAAATTATAAATTAAACAAAAGCTAAGTTACACATGAATGAAATTTGCATAATTTAAATTTGCGAGTCCCACTCAAACGAGTGGGGGCGGTAAATAAAGGCTGAAAATTGCAAGTCCTACTCAAACGAGTAGGACTGAAATGAAAGCGAGTCCTACTCAAATGAGTAGGAGAAAATAAATGCGATTACAGGGCTAAAAAGTCCGGCCATTTAAACTCAAGTGAGTAGGCGGAAAAATAAAGAAAGAAAAATTACAAGTCCTACTCGAACGAGTAGGACTGAATATGAAAACGATGCGCCATTTAACTCTTAACGAGTAGGCGGAAATAAATGCACACGAACACACACACTCCAAATGAAATTCAAGAAAGCAATAAAATTATACACCTACACTCACACACTCTACATAATTTGAATCAAAGCATTAAAAGGAAGCATTAAAACAAAGCATGAAAATTTAACACCTACACTCACACACTCTACATAATTTAAATCAAAGCATAAAAATTATACACCTACACTCACACACTCTACATGGAAATTTAAGAAGAACAAAAAGAAATTTAAGCTCATACACTCACACACACTAATAACAAAGAAAAATTAAAGTTACCTAAAAATGAAAATAACAAGATTTCTACTCCTAAAACTTACCCAAAACACATAAAAAGAAAAAACAAAAATAATATGAGCAAAAAGTTTTACAAAATAAAGTCAAAATCAAAGGTGCTCAAAAATTAAAACTTTAACTTTTTCATGCTTAGGTTTTGCCAAAATGAATAAAAAGAGAAAATTACAATTTTTGGAAGACTAAAGTTTTTCAAAGTAAATCAAAAATCAAAGTTTTTAGAAAATTAAAATACCAACATTTTCATTCTTATGATGTTATGAAAGTGATAAAAAAGTGAAAAAGAACATGAAAAGAACAAAATAGGTTTTACAATCCTAAAAAAAAACTAAGTAAAAAGAAAGAACAAATTCACTTTTTTAAATCTCTTTCAAAAAATCATAAGAATGAAATCAAAATCCTAAGCATGAAGATAAGTTAAGGGAAAAAAAACAAGGAAAGTAAATACATTACACTCATACACACACACACACCTTTCCTAAGTGAAGAACAAGTGAAGAACAAAGAATAAAAAGGTGAAGGAAAAGTGGGCACAAGTGTTCATTCCAAAGCCATATAAGAAGAGAAATTTTAACATTTTATTTGATCAAAATGAAACTATTACAAGCTATTACAAGTGCTAAAACTAAAACAAAACAAGAAATGAAATAAAAAAGGGAGAAATCTCCTTACATAGCCTTGAAAATCACGGATGCAGCCCACAAAAATACACTAACTTGGCCCAAAAATCTGAACCCTTGGACCTTACAGAACTGGGCTATTTATAGGAAAAAAATTCTAAGTACACGCCCTCGGTCACGGGCGTGACATGGGGGCGTGACAGTACTATTCATGAAGGCGGCTGGCGATTGGACAGCAAAGTTGACTTCGGGCTGAGTTCGCAGCAGTCACGCCCCAGGTCACGGGCGTGACCTAGGGCGTGTCGGGGAGGTAGAACCGGGCGCGGGTTGCGTCAAATGTCCTCGGCAGCGTCTTGTCGGGCCAGCTGGAAAGGTCATGCCCCATGTCACGGGCGTGACTATGGGCGTGACAGTCGGGGTCGACACTCGACGAATGTCGAGCGGAAAGTGTCGAGTCGAAATCGTTGAGCTGAAATTGGGTCACGCCCCAGGTCACGGGCGTGACACTGGGCGTGACAGTTGGTGTCGACACTCGACGATCGTCGAGTGGAATTCGTCGAGAGGAGCGGACACGGGCTTGGGTCACGCCCCGTGTCGGGTGACACGGGCGTGTCGCCAGGCGTGTCAAGCCTTTTCTTCAGAAATTTTCCGATTTCACGGGAAATACACAGGCACGGCTTGGTCACGGGCGTGACCCATGTGTCACGGGCGTGTACTTCCCAAAATTTGGCAGATTCTGGAATTTTTCTGCAAAATAAAATAAAACAAGTTAGGAGAAAATTTACAAGAATATGAACATTTTATTGAACGAAAATAAGTAAAAACGACGAAAATAAATGAAAATGACTAAATTAATGTGCATAAAAATACGCATATTTACAGTTCATCATCCAGCTAATCAAATAATTGGTGATCTCAGACAAGGACTGCAAACAAGAAGCAGGAATCTGAGTACAGTTCTTTACTCCAGTTTCCTATCCCAAGTAGAGCCAAAGAAATTTGAAGAAGCAGTTCTAGACTCTCATTAGATTGATGTCATGCAAGAGGAGCTGAATCAATTCAAAAGATGCAAGGTCTGGAAGCTTGTCCCTAAACCCAAGGACCACAACATCATTGGAACTAAGTGGATATTTAGGAACAAGTTGGATGATAATGGAATCATTATAAAGAATAAAGCTAGGCTGGTTGCAAAGGGATATAGGCAGGAAGAAGGTATTGATTTTGATCAAACCTTTGCTCCAGTAGCAAGACTGGAGGCAATCAGGATGTTCCTTGACTATGCAACATTTCAAGGGTTCAAGGTATATCAAATGGATGTTAAGTCAGCTTTCCTAAATGAAGATCTAAAGGAAGAAGTCTATGTAGAGCAGCCCTCAGGTTTTGTTGATTCTCTTAAACCTGATTATGTATATAGACTTAGGAAGGCTTTGTATGGGTTAAAAGAAGCCCCATGGGCTTGGTATGAAACCATGTCTAGTTTCCTCATTGAGAACAAATTCTCAAGGGGGAAAATAGACAAGACTCTATTCCTTAGGGAATCTAAAGGCAAGATTATTTTAGTCCAAATATATGTAGATGACATAATATTTGGGTCTACGGAAAGTAATCTTTGCAGGAAGTTTGCAAAACTTATGCAAGGAAAATTTGAAATGAGCAGTATGGGGGAACTTAAGTTCTTCTTGGGTCTCCAAGTTAGACAGACTGAAGATAGCTTGTCCATATGCTAGTCTAAGTTCACCATAGAGTTGATAAAGAAGTATGGTATGGAATCATCCACTACCATGAAAACTCCTATGGGGCCAAGCATGTCTCTAAGCAAAGATGATGCAAGGAAAACTGTAGATGAAACTTTGTATAGAGGGATAGTTGGCTCCCTACTGTATTTGACTGCTAGTAGACCATATATCATGTATGCTACATGTGTCTGTGCTAGGTACCAAGCATGCCCTAAAGAATCTCATCTGACTGCAGTCAAAAGGATTTTGAGATATCTTAAGGGCACACCTTATCTATGCCTTTGGTACCCTAGGAATGGAGATTTTGTACTGACAGGTTATTCAGATGCAGATTTTGTAGGCTGCAAGGAAGATAGGAAGAGTACTACTGGAACCTGTCAATTTCTAGGTGGAAGGCTGGTGTCATGGAGCAGTAAGAAGCAGACCAGTGTGGCAATCTCCACAGCTGAGTTAGAATATGTGGCAGCAGGAAGTTGTTGTGTACAACTTTTGTGGATTCAGCACCAGCTAGAAGACTATGGTATTCAAGTAAATAGAACACCTTTATTTTGTGATTCTACAAGTGCCATTTCTATTGCAAATAATCCTGTCTCACATAGTAGGACTAAGTACATAGAAATTAAATACCATTTTCTTAGAGAACATGTAGAAAAAGAGGACATTTCCCTAGAATATGTTAACACAGATAATCAGGTTGCTGATATGTTTACTAAGCCCCTAGATGAAATCAAATTCAATAATTATAATATTGAATTAGGAATGTTAAACTTAGAATAATTTAAAAAATTGGCTATGTAAAATGGTGTCGACACACAGAGTTGTCTGTGTCGACACATAGAAGTGGTGTCGACATTTCAGATAAATGGTGTCGACACATCTAGAAAGTCTGTGTCGACACTTCAGAGAATTAGTGTCAACACATCCAGAGTAGGTGTCGACACATCCAGGGTGATGTCGACACTTAGATTTTACACTAATTTCGTCGAGTAGAGTTTCAACTAATCATCGAGCTGAGATGTATAAGTGTCGACACATATATTCTATCGACAATATTTGTGACGACACATAGTTGTCGAGACATTAGAAGTAAGTGTCGACACTTTTCAACAGTGTCGACACATTTCAAGTATTTTGACGTGCCTTTTCACCTTCGATTTTAGAAAGGTATAAATAGGTCTTCACCATTGTTTGTCGACACGCTCGCCATAGTTTCGAGACCAAACTTGTGTGTCGACATCTCTCTTCTCTAAATTCAAAATTCTCCAAACCCTAATGGCGCCCAAGCTAGAAGAGAACATCAATGAAGGTTATGGGCTAGTGCGACATGCCTTTGACGACGCGGAACAAGAAATTCAAGGTGTTGTAATCCTAGTTGCAGAGACTGGGTTAGAGTATCTTATTTCAGAACCAATCAAGATTTGGAAGGAGGTCCTTGAATTCTTTCGTGCAGCTACTCTTGATGAAACTGGTCTTAAGTTTAAATCCAAAGTCCATGGAGTTAAGGTGAAGTCACCCAGAATAGTCTGAGGAAAGTTCTACATCTACGTAGAACTAAAGAAGAGGAATATGTATCTGCATCAAGGATAAGGGAGTCACTGCAATGGTGTGGATTAGATTCAAGCATGAAGAATGGATCAATCTTTAACAGGAAAGGCATGAACGTGCAAGGAAAGATTTTATCTGAGGTAGTAGGTAAGGTGATTTTGTGCAAGCCTGGTGGGCATGATCGGATATCAGCTCACATGTTCTGTTTAATGACAAGGATCATTTTCAAATTGAAAACTGATTGGTCAGCAGTAATGTTTGACAAGATAAAGGAAACTCTGAAGAAGCCCAATCTAGGTAGGATTATGAGTTTGTACTTGGCTAGAAGTATTCCTGAAGTCATGAACTAAGCTGCTGGTTCTAAGATAAACCACATGAGGAAAATGGACATCAGAATAATCTCTAGATGTGATAGAGTGTTAACTAAAGAAATGCCTACACCAGAGAAGGAAACACCTCAAAAGAAGAAGAAGAAAGCCATAGTGGATCCTGAATCATCCAGTAGCTCAGAGGAGCAAGTAGTTTTTAGTTCTGATGATGGAGAGCCTGAGAATGCTGGACAGTCACCAGCAAGAAATGAAGATGCCCAGAGGCAGGGGGAGCTACCATCTGCTATCCCCATTCACCTGGATCCACTCCAGGGGGAGCCTCATCATGTGGATGAGCCAACTCACTTAGACAGTGAAAGGGCAACTCAAACAATTCTTAAGGTAATCAATGAAGTTAATCAATTAATTTTTAATATTGAGGATGAAGTATTAACTGAGTCTTTAATTGATGTTGATCAGCAAACTCAGTTACATAGTCAACCACAAGATGTTATCATGGAGGACACATCAGTTGCTGATAATGCTCTTGAGATCAGAGATTCTCCAGTCCGTACTCAACAGGAGTTACTCTAGAAGAGTTGTTCCCTGATCTATTGCAAACTAATTTTAAGGGAGAGAAAGCAGCTTTTCATGGGGAGTCAGCAAACCTTAATGGGGAGCATGTAAGATCACAGGAGGAGACTGCTAGAAATGAGACTGAGGAGCAAAGGAATACTGAGGAGCTACTAAGAGCAGAGAAGAAATTGCCACCTACACCACTGGATAGAGTAGACATTGCTAGTACTTCTGATTCTGAAGATGAAGAGGCTGCTAGAGCCAAGAAAAGAAAGCTACAGGTTTTTTAAAGGAGAAGCCAGACCTACAAGAAAGCACTGTAAACCATTGTTCCACAGCCTGCCCCAACTGCTGATTATAATTCATTGTTGGTGGCTTTGCAGATCAAGATGGATGAGCAAAGGAAGGCTTTAGAAAAACATTTGGATGAAGGACATAAGTCACTTCAATTTGATCTGGCTCAAGACATAAAATCTATAAGATTTGAAGTGAATCAAAATAATAAAGAAATGACTGATTGTTTCCACATAGGAGGCAATGCAGTGGTATATCTGGCAACTCATCAAGAGAAGATCAAGACACAGGTTGATGATATGGCAGTGAAATAAGGATATGTCCTGGAAAATCAGATTAGGATGAATGATATTCTGACTGCCTCTCATAATGTCATTGTAAGTGAAATGAAAAATATAGCTATTGCCCAGACTGCAGTAAGTGTTACTGCCCAAGAAGCATTTGATAAGCAATTACAAGAGAGCCTAACTACTGTTAAAACTACCACTGAAGATTCTCAAAAGGCTATTACTGAAAAGCTCTAAAAGTTAAAACCTTTTTATAAAGATGGTGTTAACTATTTGAATGCTCAGATCAGATTTCAGAAGGATGATCTTAGGGATCATATAGAAAGAGAAGTCATAAAGGGGGAGAGAGTATTAGTCAAAGTAGGCTCTGAACATGCTAAATGGATTTCAAACATCATCAGAGCTACCCTTGGATATCCACCGTTGTGTGATGATGATAATGTAGCAGAATCTGGGATAAATCCTGCATATTTTGGAGGTGAGCAAGCTGAAGTGGCTCAAGTGATCTACCCTCCAGCAGATTTTGACATGATACATCAAGAGATACAATCTATGTATAGTCCACTAGAAGGTGCTAAAATGTGATCATTGAGAAAGTAGTACATCATGTGCCAGAGGCAGTATTAAAAGAGCAAGAAGCTCAATTATCCAAGAAGAGGTTCAGAGAACAGGCATAGTTAATGCCTGATTTTGAACAGTGGAGCCCAACTTCTAGAAATATTATTCTGACTGCTTGGAAGGCTGCAAAGGATAATTTCCTAGAGAAGGGTAAATGGTACTCTGACCAAGAATGGAGAAAACATGAAGCTAGGCAAGAGGCCATAGTTCAGTACAGAAGAAAGGCTAAACTAGGGAAGCTACCTCCTAATGCACAGGAGCCTAGCAAGTATTTCCCTAAGCCTTATCATTATTTTGAGAGACAAAAGATAAGGGATGAAGAACCGAAGAAGAAAGATCTTAAGGGAAAGAAGTCTGTTGATGACACTGATGTTCCAGTTCAAGCCAAGATTCAATCTGGAATGGGCATTGTCATCAAGGAGCCAGAACAGCCATAGAATAGAATTTTCTTAAGTTTACAACTTTGTAATCATTTGCATTAAAATCCACGTAAACTTTTGATTAATGAAACTATTGGAAGTTATAACAAAACAATGGTTGATGTTCAATCTATTACATTTTTATTCTTTGAAGATTGTTTATACATGTTTTGTTTAGTATTTACCCTGTCATATAATACTGTTATACATCGTCTTGAGTATTTGTTATGAATGGTGTATATCATTGACTAAGGGTTATGACTTCTCCAAATAGGGGGAGATTGTTGGGTACATTGGAAAATATGTACCAAATTTGAAGAATCCTCACCCTACTCAATGATATACATCAAGGTGCATTTGATGTGCTTTGAGTTTATATGTGCAGGTTAAGTAATTGTAGGAAATGTACAAATGATTCTAAGTCTATGTGTCGACACCTAGAGATGCAGTGTCGACACTTATGAAGGCTTGTGTCGACACCTAGAGAAGTTGTGTCAACACATGGAGTAATTGTGTCGACACCAGGAAAGGCAGAGTCGACACCAGAAGAAAAGTGTCGACATATACAGGCAGTGTCGACACACTGTGAAGAATTGTCAACATAATCTGTGTCAACACTTAGAGGCAGTGTCGACACCCAGAGAAGCTTTGTCGACATTAAATGTGTCGACACCAGGAGGCTGTGTCGACACTCAGCAAGCTTCAACAATGTTAAAGTACTTGTGTTGACACTTAGGAAGTTTCAACACATGAAGGCATATGTCGACACAAAGGAGATGTGTCGACACTCAGCAAGTTTCAACAAAAGAAGGCATGTGTCGACACAAATGAGATGTGTCGACACACAGCAGAATTCAACTAAGTTTTAAAGAAGAAGTAATTGTGTCGACACACAGAATGAGTGTCGACACATTCAACAGAAGGCTTGTGTCAACATACAGAATCAGTGTCGACACATTCTGAAGAAGCAATGTCGAGAAGCTGTTACAACAACACAAGGAGTTGTGTCGACACCACCAAGGCTAGTGTCGACACTTAGTCCACTTGTGTCGACACTTGGTCTATTTGTGTCGACACATAATGAAGATCAGTCTCGACACTTTTATACAGAGACAGTATTTTCAAGAAGTGACTGGATGACTTGACAGCTGTCATTTCAGCCGTTCTACTGCAACTGTCAGAGCTGTCAGAAGTTCGTTAGAAACCGGATCAGCAGGTTACCTTGGAGGAAGACTATATAAAGACCTTTCTCCTTCAACAGAAAAAAAAAATTGAACACAATTAGAGATTGGTCATTCAATAAAAAGAATTAATCAGAAGATTAAGGAGATCAATACAGATCCAGAGAAAACTGTAAATCAGTATTTTGAAGAAACTTCAGATTTACTTGGAGAGAGAGAACTCTAGTAATTGAAGTCAAGAAAGAGTCTTTTAATCAAATCTCTTAAGGAGTAGATTCTGAACCAGACTGCAAAGTAGGATCCAGATTTAATTCTCCATCCTAAGAAGGAAGTTGCCAGACGGTCTAATTCAAGAAGATCAACTTTACTGAGTTCAGACTCAAGAAGCCTTGAAGAAAGCAAAGACAAAGTTGATCTCAGGAATCAGTGCTATCAAGAACTGATCGAGAAGATTGCCCTCTTCATTCTCTCAAACTGAGTGGTTATATGAAAACTTTTTATTATCTTTTTGTAGGATCCTAAGGGATCTGAGTTGTAAGCCTAAATCTATAAAGGCTGAGGTAGGGCTTTTGAGCCTGAGTGTGGGAGAATCAATACTCTGAATGTAGGCCTTGTTGAAGGCTAAGGTAGGGCTGTTTAGCCTGAGTGTAGGTCTTATTGAAGACTGAGTGCTAGGGATTTGTGCCCGAGTTGTAGGAGTGGGGTCACTCTGAGTTGTAGGAACCTATTTGGGGTTCTGAGCTCTAAGATCTGAGGATCTGAGGAGAAGTGCTGAAGTTAGGCCGAATCTAGTACACTACTAGATAGGTGTAGGGGGAAAGTTGATGTATCCAGACCTTGGGGAACCACTATAAACACTGTGTGCACTCTGTGTATGTTTGTTTCTGTGGTTGCTGTGTTGTGATAGTTGTAAAATATTACAAAAAAATGTTTAATTGTACAGAGTTTTTGCCTTAAAATTAAAAAGGAAAAGTACACCTATTCACCCCCCCTCTAGGTTGTTAGGCACTATTTCTTTCACCATATATCGGTGCTACGGAAGGCGGTGCAAGAGCCTTCAAAAGTGATCGCGGTTGATCAAGTGTCGGTGGATAGTGGGTTGACGACAAAAGTCAAGCCCATGCGGGTTGAGGACTCGGAGGTCAAGCGGCTACGCAATATAGAGATCAGAATGGTCAAGGTCCGATGGGACAATTACGGTCGAGAGGAGCTTTCTTGGGAACGAGAGCAGACTATGCTTGACGAGTATCCGGAGTTGTTCCGCTCAGGTACAATTTAATTTTGGTACTTGTCTTTCCTTTATGTAATTTCGTGGACAAAAGTATTTTAAGAGGGGGAGAGTTGTAACGCCCCGAAACTCAAAAGAGCGATGGGAGGCATTTTGGGAAAAATCTGGAATTTGGGAGGAGGCACACGGCCTGAGACACGGGCGTGTCCCAGGGCGTGTCAGCCTAGAGACGACGATTTGGCCACGATGTCGACGAATTTGGAGTCGACGATCGTCGAGCAGGGAACACGGCCTGAGACACGGGCGTGTCTCAGGGCTTGTCGGGCCCGTGTCGACGATCGGCCAGGGAAGTCGACGATTTTCGCTCGATGATGTGTTGAGACAAGGCACACCGCCTAGGACACAGGCGTGTCCAAGGCCGTGTCGTATAGTCGACAAACTTCGCTCGACGAAGTGTCGAGATAGTGAAAACGGCCTGGAGCCCAGGCGTGTTCGGGTTTAACACGGGCGTGTCAAATAGGACATTGGAGTGTCCAGGACCCGTGTGAGTCTCGGGTTGTTTTCGGGGCTGTGTCGATGGAGGAACACGGCCGACCACAGGACCGTGTTAGTTGAAACACGGGCGTGTCAGGGAGAACACGGGCATGGCAGTTTTCGGCCCAGTTTTTGCATTTCAGGCCTGAATCAAGGCCGTTCGTTTCTTTAATTTGGGATCCAATGGCTGGGGGTTGTTCCTGATGGGATATACACGGGAATGGACCCTTGAAACACTCATTTCACTTGAGAGGTTCTCTTTCTAAAGTATAGAGAGAGAAGAGCCAAGGAGGAAGAAGAAGCTTAGATCCGGTCTTTGGAGGAGCTTCGAAGCTCCAAATCGCGAACCGACTTCGGATCTACGGAGGCGAAGAGAGTGTGGAGCTTTTCATCCGCTTACATTTACATAGCGCCAAGGAAGAACGCTAGGGTAACGATTCTCTTCTTGAGCATGTGAAGCTCTCCTTCTTTGCATAGGAAGCCCGCTCTCGCGAGTTTGCGGTGAGTTGGAGGCGTTCCTTCGGGTAGATATGTAAAGTCACCGTTGTTTAGAGTCCGTATTCGAGAACTAACATAGGCATGATGTGTGAAGCCTATCCGGACATGTTGGTCTGGATCGGTGATGTTGCATTGCATAAATGCCGGAGAAGACTCCATGCGATTGTTTGTTTTTCGGGTTTTCTACGTGGTAGATTTCAACAGGGAGCTTTGGGGATTAACTCTAAGGTGCACCCAAAAACTGGGCGGATGCATGATCTTGCCAACTTGGTGGCCGGGGTGCCAACTTGAAACATAACCGGGTTATGTGAAGTGTGATGGAAACGGGACTCGGAAGAAGTTTGACCTGCACATATGTCTTAAATTTTCGTTGCGATGTGAGCACGGGTTAGATGGAACCGTACCCGTTCTATGTCGTTCAATTAAAGAGACCTAAGGGTACGTGGCACTTGCCGTTGGCATAGATGAGGGTCTTTGGCGGTCTATGGCTTAAATTGACGTAACCCATGCCAAGAAGACAAAATGCTCATTGTGTGGCCGTCAAAGTGGCGGTGGTGAGTCTGAAATGTCTATGGCTTAAATTGATGTGACATTGGCCGGTTCACCGAGAATGTGCCCTGAGAGCACGGGTTGTGTGGCCGTGCGAGCCAACGCCTGTGATGCAATGTATATTTATATACTGCTTGGTTTTGCTAATAAGTGCAGGAAAGGAGCATCGCCACCCCGAATTGGGGGCGGGGTAGTTATAATTTGGTCAGCATTGCTGACTGTTGCTTTTGTTTTCCACGGTGCGATGGTTTGTTGCTTACAGGTGTTGCTGGACCAAGCGGTCAATAGCGGGCTAAAGCCCAAATTGCACAGCCGGCCCTCGAAGGCCTAATTGGAGTGTTTACTTGCTTTTATTCATGTTTGACCGGCCTGCGTGCCGTGGTATGGAAAACATGTAATATTGAGTAAACCTTTTTGCAAGGCCTCAAGGCCTGTACTTGTGTATGTACTACATTCCTATTTGGTGTTTAGTAGACATTCATGCTTGGTGCTGGGTTCTTTTAATTGCAACTTAAAATTGCTTCTGCTAGAATGATCTGTGTAGGATGTTGGATTAGTTGGATGGTTTCCATTGAGTAACCACCCGGTCTGTCTGTGGCATATGGCGTCGGGCCCCGACCGGACCTACTGCTATATGCTATGCGACGGATAGGGGGTGTTACAGCTGCACATAGCAAGTCAGCTGGTTGTCAGAGAAGCCGTGCGGTCTCCATTTCAGGCCGCCATCAGTACCGACCCCGCTCAATGCCAAGTCCAAGGGCCTAGACGGTCAGCTCGCCAGGAGGAATCCGTCAGGCCGTAAGGTTTCCTTAATTTCTCCTTTTTTGTTTATTTGTTTCTCCTCACCTCTTCCTGGTTCTCCTGTACCCCTTGCAGCCGGTAACTTTAGCCCTGCCCATTTGGTTAGTGCCTCGATCCTATAAATAGCAGGAGGTAGCACTCCCCAAACCACGTTGACTTGTATCAAGGAGCTCGCTTGTTAAGAGCTACGGTCTCGAGCCTAGTGTGTTGCGGCCTGCTTTCCGGCCGGCTTCCCTTTTTATCCTTTTTGTAACCACTTCACTTTTAATAAAAGGAAAGCCCGTCGGAGGAGTGTCATTCAAGCAGCATCGGGAGAACTCTACTGTTGCCGCTGCCAACGGCCTCTCTTTTGTCCCTCAACTACAACCGCTAGTAACCTATTATTTGACAGACTCCCCTCGTTTTCTCTTCATGGAACCCGAAATCGCATTTCGTGCATCAACACGCCCCTCCTCTTACTGTACTGATCGTTCCCCCTCGGTCGCCGGCATGCGGGGAAGGGGCGGCTGCGGCAGCTGCTCCCCCTCGGCACCCTGTCGTGACCAAGCAAGAGACCGCGTGCCCCCCCCCCCCCCCGGCCGTCGGCCGTGGCCGCGAGAGTTGCTATGAGGGCCGCCGGCCATGGCCAAGAGAGTGGCGGCCGCCGGAATCGGCCAAGAGAGTGGCAGCGGCTCCCCTTCGGCCTCCATTTGCGGCCGAACGAGAGGCCGCACGGGTCGCTATCCCTCGGATGATGGCCATGGCCAAGAGGCATTTCCATGGCCGTGTCATGCTCGGGTTCGACGAACTTCCAGAGTGGTCAACGAAATGCACTCGAGGAAGCGTCAAGATAGTGAAAACGGCCTGAGACACACGCGTGTTCAGGGTCGTGTCCTGCTCGTGCTACATCGGGTGAGGAATACGGTCTTGGTCGAGGTGTGTTCTGGTTGATGCAGGTGTGTCAAGTTTGACATCGGCGTGTCAAGAACCCGTGTCCTTCTCTGTATTTAGTCGGCTGTGTTGAGCACGGCCTGGAACACAGCCGTGTGCATGGTCGTGTCTGGCACACGACTTGTGACATGGGCGTGTCCAGTGGTCGTATACTGTTTGGGATACAACGGTTTTGATGTCGATTGAGGAACGCGGCCTTGGACACGTGTGTGTCACAAGTCGTGTTCGGCCCAGGAATTTGGTTTTCAGTGTGAATCATGGCCGTTTGTTTCCTTCTAATGGGATTTGATGGTCAAGAGCGGTCTTGTTGGATAAGTCCGGTAATAGGGTTTGAAGCCCTCATTCATCTTCAAGCTTTCTCTTTCTAAAGCTTTAGAGAGAGGGGAGAGCAAGAAAGAAGGAGAAGGAGAGATCCGGCCGGCGGAGGAGCTTCGGAGCCCAAAATCACGAGCCGAGTCCAGATCCGCGGAGGTAAGTCTGTTGCGGTGGTCTTCATCTAGCTATGTTTTCCATTGCTAGGAAGAGGAGTCATAAGGTAACGACACTTCTCCTCTCGGTTTATAGGATGCGTGCATAACAACTTTTCTTTCAAGCTTTTGGGCACCAAATATCACAAATGAGAGGGGTTTGGGTCGCCATGGTTCAAGAGGAACGTCCAAGTAGATTGAGTCTGTCTCCGGCATGATTTTGCATTAGATATCTGCTCCGTTAGTGGATTAGGCATTGTGGGTGAATCCATAGTCGCGACCATTAGTCCGACTCGGTGATGTTGCATAGCGATCCATAAGGATTTTGTAGAAATCCATTGCGATAAGATGTCGTCTGTGATGTATGTGTTTTCCCCCTTTTCTCGAGTGAGTGCATGTAGCCGGAACCAGACAAGGTTAGCTTCGCGTTGGCGGTAGACGGTTTCCTTGGTGCGCTGGAACGTTGCAGTACAACTGATGGATTACGGTGGGAAAGATTATGGATTGCGATGTTGTAAGGCGCAGCTTTGTTTCCGTGGTCAACTGGCTATCCCGTGATGTGCAAGTCATGTGGGGAGAGTGTACCGGTGAGACTAGTCCCCTTCTATGAGATTGACGAGAACGCCAAGCATAGGACAAGCCCAGTCAATGAAGTCACGAGCGGGTGGGGTCCAGCAAGAGTCCTTAGAATTTATTTGTCTATGAGACGGAATACTGACGTAAGAAGTTAGAGTTAGCTGGCAAGCCTGGCTCTAAGACCCACGAGCGGGCGGGGCCTTGGCGAGATTTCCGCGTTGCGGCTTTTAGGCTATTAGGGGAATTACATTACCCTTTTGTTTGCGGCTTAACGCTAATGGGGAAATTGGGAGTACCTAGATGTTATGATGATGTGCTAGTTGCATACGCGATAGGGTCCCTTGGGTGAAGCCCGGATTTGCATACATGCTGCATAGTAGGCCCCTTTTTATTATATGCTCAACATAGAAAACGTGTTTGTTGCTTGAGACATCAAAACCTATTTTTAGAGCTTTACATGTTTACGTATATGGCATACGAAGTGCTGACTTGCAGGTTGGAGGGGTACCTCGGGATCCGTTATGGGCGGCCGGGAGGAGATGTGTTGGTTAAACAGTTGAGGTCAGCCTTTGCTGACCCACCTTACCACAAAATATTTACAGGGCAAAGATGTAACAGGCCAATTATCTGAAACAAGAAATTTTTGGGTGACACGGCCTGGGACACGGGCGTGTCCCAGGGCGTGTCAGCGGACACGGCCTGCGACATGGGCATGTCGCAGGGCGTGTCGAGGTTGTGTCGACGATCGGCCTTGGTGTCGACGAGTTTTCGCTCGACATCGTCGAGAGGGGGGCACACGGCCCAGGATACGGGCGTGTCCAAGGCCGTGTCGTATGCTCGACTGTTATTCGACGATCGTCGAGTGTCGCGTTTCCGGTGAGGGCACGGCCTGTGACACGGGCGTGTCACAGGGCGTGTCAGTGGTCGTCGAACTCAGCTCGGCGTCTTGAGCCAGGGCGTGTTTGCGGGACACTGGTGTGTCCAGGTGCACACAGCCAGGAACACGGGCGTGTGCCAGGCCGTGTGAAGTCTCGTGTTGTTTTCGGATTATTTTCGTTGAGGCACACGGCCTCCGATACGGGCGTGTCTGAGGGCGTGTCAGGGACATGACACGTGACACGGGTGTGTCACACGGCCGTGTACTGGCTGGATTGAGTCGATTTTCTGCCGCTTAGAGGGGCACGGCCTGTGACACGGGCGTGTCACAGAGCGTGTCAGGCCGTGTTCAAGCTTTTCTGGACAAATCTGAGCCGTTTGTTTCCCTCTTCCTAGATCCAATGGTTGGGCTCTGTACAGGTGTTGTTAAGGCCGAGAAAAAGGGGATTTAAACCCCTCTTTTCTTCTTCTTCTTCTTCTTCATCTTATTCAAAGAGAGAGGAAGAAAGGACTAAGAGAAAGAGGAAAGGGAGGAGTCTACCAGCTGCTGGAGGAGCTGCAGAGTGCGGAGCGAAGATCCGAGAGCGGATTCGTGAAGGCAGAGCTGAGGCGGTGATTTCCATCCGGCTACTTCATGGCACCAAAGCGATCTTCAAGGGTAACGATCTCCTTCTTGGACATCGAGGTCCTTTCTTTATGCATGTGCTTGGAATCCTCCACCAAGAGGTGGATTCACGGAAGTGATTCCTTTGTTGAGTCTGCATTTAGAGTCGGAAATATGGAGTACGGCATAGGCATGCTGTGTGAAGCCCATCTGGACCGGTATTCTGGATTGGTGATGTTCATTGGTAAACCGGAGAAGACTCCGTGGTTTTGATGATGTGTAAATGGATTTCTATTGTGATGAATGTATGGATGTGATGCTGAGGAGGCTTTGGCAAAGCTCCTGGTTATGAGATGATCAATTGGTAGCACGCCCGGGGAGCGCGAGATAAACCCGGCCTGTTAAACCACTAGGGTGGGTTGATCTAGTTAGGTAGGGATCGATTGGTGGCAATGCCTAGGGAGCTGAGTTAAGCCCGGCTTGCTGCACCACATGGGTGGGTCGATCGGATTAGGAGGGGGGTCGATGGGTAGACATTGCCTGGGGATCTTGGATAAACCCGGCGTGCTATACCACATGGTGTGGGTCGATCTGCTCTGGTTGATATTGGATGCTGTGAGGTTGGACCTCTGAGTGGTTTGGGCGGGATGTCGCCAGCTTGCGAGACTGGTGGACTAGGTCCGGTCAACCAACAAGTTAACACCTCGGATCGGCGGTGTACGACTGGTGGATTCCGGTATGCCAAGAAGGTGCCCTGAGTGCACGGAACGTCTGGTGGATTCCAGCGTTTGTGATGTTATGTGTTTGCTAGCGGGATAAAGAAAATGATATACATATGATGCTTGATGATACTTGATAGATGACAGCACTGTATACAGGGAAGGAACCACTACCCCAGGTAGGGGGTAGGGTCGTTATAATGGGTCAGCTAAATGCTGACCGTTACTTTGTTTTATGTGTTGGCTTGGATGTGGAATTGCAGGTGCCGCGGCTTGAAATGAATAAGTGGAATGGCTAGCTTGCTGCTATAGGCCCTTGAAGGCCATGCGAAGGGTTATGTTTGGATTTCATGTGTGGCCGGCCTGCGTGCCGATGTACGAAAATGTTGCTGTGTAAAAGAGGAACCTGTAAGGCCATAAGGCCAGGGTGTGTGAGTTGTATACATTCCTGGTGTTGTTATATAAATGTGGTATTTATATATTGGTGGACATTCTGAGTTGAGTTCATGCTAACAATAAAAATGCTGCGCTAGAATGGAATGAGTTAAGGATACGCATAGATTTTGATTTCCACACGTAATTCCTTTGCTTGTCTATGCTATATGGCGTGGGGCCCCGGCCGGACCCACCGTTATATGTCATGTGACGGGTGGGGGCGTTACAAAGTGGTATTAGAGCCAGGTTGAGATTGTTTGGGAGGAGAGAACATAATTGAACTCATGAATGTCCACTAGGAATGTATGTCATGCACATGATGTGCGTGAGGGTGTAGTCAATGTAGCAGTACCGTTATGATTGGAAGTATTAATGGTGTTTTGTACATTGATAGGTGGCGAGGGATGGAGCTGGGCCGTCTGAACCCCAGCGGTCGGATGAGAGTGCAGCACCCATGGAAGCGCCTATGCCTCCCTCGGCAGAGGCCATACGGGTGGTGACGGAGACAGTGCTTGCAGTGTTACAAGCACAACCTACTGGACAGGCAAGACCTGGTGGAAGGCAAGAGCACGCTGCAGTGGTGGTGGAAGCGCAAGCAAGTGACGACTCATTGACACGTTTTATGCACTTTCATCCACCGACGTTTGGTGGAGCGCTTTCACCAACGCAGGTAGAAGATTGGTTGGCAAGGGTAAAAAGGATCCTAACCGCAATCAGGACAGTCGAGGAGCAGAAAGTGATGTTGGCCACTTTTCTGTTGGAAGGAGATGCGAGATTGTGGTGGGATGAAATTGAAGTGCACCACTTGGCAGGTCGAGGGTTAACAGAGGTTTCAATGGACGAATTCTCCCAAATCTTTTTAGCCAAGTATGTGCCAGTGTCGCAGAGGATTGCGATGGAAAATGAGTTTTTACGTCTGGTGCAGGGTGAGCGAGATATTGATACCTACCTGCATGAGTTTACGAGATTGGGGAGATATGCGGGATCTACCTTTGCGGAGGAAGCACGAAAGACAAATCGGTTTTATGAACGATTGCGGGATGAATTGAGGTTGTCACATCCGAGTTCAGTGAGCCAAGGCTTCCAAGCATTGGTCGATACAGCCCGTGCCTTGGAGAAGGATATGAAGCGAGTACAAGAGAATAAGAGACGGGCAACAGAAAAGTCATAGTTTAAAGTGCCGCAATTGGATCAATCGGATTTTCGACGACGAGAGAAGAAAAGATTTAGGTCGGTGGAATCAGCTCCGTCGACTGTTTCTTCGGGGGCGACGTATGGGCCAGGACGTGTGGATACACGTATATGCTATAAATGTGGGCAGCAAGGACATATCGCAAAAATTTTTTGGAATGCCCCTCTAGGGAGTGAGAAAAAGACAGGTGCGTCATATGAAGAAAAAGGGAAAGCAGTGGCCGAAACAGCTACACCCCGGATGCAACCTCGCTTTCATGCTATGGACGTGCAAGAGCCGCAAAGCTCAGTTGGTGAAATTCAGCCTCGGGTGTTTAATTTGTCTCTAAATCATGAATTTCAAAATCGGGGGGCTGAGCGGAAGTGAACTGTGATGTGAATCATGTTGATGCTATGAATGGTGTGTATGTAAACTATGTTTATATATAAGGTGTGATGAATAATAGCTGGTGTGCATATCAATAAAAGTTTGGTACACGTGTGATTGTGAAGAGATAAATCGATTATGTTGTCTTATTTTGAGGTCGTATGTGGCTGAATATGCACAAGTGGAAGTTAGGGATGTTTGTTTACGTTGTATGTTTGGTAGTTTGTACGGCGGCTTGGGGTATATGAATTGGTGATGTTGTGGCTGATTGGTTGGAGACAAATTTCGAGGATGAAATTATTTGAAGGAGGGGAGGATTGTAACAGGCCAAATATCTGAAACAGGAAATTTTTGGGTGACACGGCCTGGGACACGGGCGTGTCCCAGGGCGTGTCAGCGGACACGGCCTGCGACACGGGCGTGTCGCAGGGCGTGTCGAGGTTGTGTCGACGATCGACCTTGGTGTCGACGAGTTTTCGCTAGACATCGTCGAGAGGGGGGCTCACGGCCCAGGACACGGGCATGTCCAAGGCCGTATCGTATGCTCGACTGTTACTCGACGATCGTCGAGTGTCGCGTTTCCAGTGAGGACACGGCCTGTAATACGGGCGTGTCACAGGGCGTGTCAGTGGTCGTCGAACTCAGCTCGGCGTCTTGAGCCAAGGCTTGTTTGCGGGACACGGGTGTGTCCAGGTGCACACGGCCAGGAACACGGGCGTGTGCCAGGCCGTGTGAAGTCTCGGGTTGTTTTGGGATTATTTTCGTTGAGGCACACGGCCTCCGACACGGGCGTGTCTGAGGGCGTGTCAGGGACACGACATGTGACACGGGCGTGTCACACGGCCGTGTACTGGCTGGATTGAGTCGGTTGTCTGCCGCTTAGAGGGACACGGCCTGTGACACGGGCGTGTCACAGGGCGTGTCAGGCCGTGTTCAAGCTTTTCTGGCCAAATTTGAGCCGTTTGTTTCCCTCTTCCTGGATCCAATGGTTGGGCTCTGTCCAGGTGTTGTGAAGGCCGAGAAAAAGGGGATTTAAACCCCTCCTTTCTTCTTCTTCTTCTTCTTCATCTTAGTCCAAGAGAGAGGAAGAAAGGCCTAAGGGAAAGAGGGAAGGGAGGAGTCTACCAGCTGCAGGAGGAGCTGCGGAGTGCGGAGCGAAGATCCGAGAGCGGATTCGTGAAGGCAGAGCCGAGGCGGTGATTTCCATCCGGCTACTTCATGGCACCGAAGCGATCTTCAAGGGTAACGATCTCCTTCTTGGACATCGAAGTCCTTTCTTTATGCATGTGCTTGGAATCCTCCACCAAGAGGTGGATTCGCGGAAGTGATTACTTTGTTGAGTCTGCATTTAGAGCCGGAAATATGGAGTACGGCATAGGCATGCTGTGTGAAGCCCATCTGGATCGGTATTCTAGATTGGTGATGTTCATGGGTAAACCGGAGAAGACTCCGTGGTTTTGATGATGTGTAAATGGATTTCTATTGTGATGAATGTATGGATGTGATGCTGAGGAGGCTTTGGCAAAGCTCCTGGTTATGAGATGATCAATTGGTAGCACGCCTGGGGAGCGCGAGATAAACCCGGCCTGTTACACCACTAGGGTGGGTTGATCTAGTTAGGTAGGGATCGATTGGTGGCAATGCCTAGGGAGCCGAGTTAAACCCGGCTTGCTGCACCACATGGGTGGGTCGATCGGATTAGGAGGGGGTCGATGGGTAGACATTGCCTGGGGAGCTTGGATAAACCCGACGTGCTACACCACATGGTGTGGGTCGATCTGCTCTGGTTGATATTGGATGCTGTGAGGTTGGACCTCTGAGTGATTTGGGCGGGATTTCGCCAGCTTGCGAGACTGGTGGACTAGGTCCAGTCAACCAACAAGTTAACACCTCAGATCGGCGGTGTATGACTGGTGGATTCCGGTATGCCAAGAAGGTGCCCTGAGTGCACGGAACGTCTGGTGGATTCCAGCGTTTGTGATGTTATGTGTTTGCTAGCGGGATAAAGAAAATGATATACATATGATGCTTGATGATACTTGATAGATGACAGCACTGTATACAGGGAAGGAACCACTATCCCGGGTAGGGGGTAGGGTCGTTATAATGGGTCAGCTAAATACTGACCGTTACTTTGTTTTCTGTGTTGGCTTGGATGTAGAATTGCAGGTGCCGCGGCTTGAAATGAATAAGTGGAATGGCTAGCTAGCTGCTATAGGCCCTTGAAGGCCATGCGAAGGGTCGTGTTTGGATTTCATGTGTGGCCGGCCTGCGTACCGATGTACGAAATTGTTGCTGTGTAAAAGAGGAACCTGTAAGGCCATAAGGCCAGGGTGTGTGAGTTGTATACATTCCTGGTGTTGTTATATAAATGTGGTATTTATATATTGGTGGACATTCTGAGTTGAGTTCATGCTAACAATAAAAATGCTGCGCTAGAATGGAATGAGTTAAGGATACACATAGATTTTGATTTCCACATGTAATTCCTTTGCTTGTTTGTGCTATATGGCGTGGGGCCCCGGCCGGACCCACCGTTATATGTCATGTGACAGGTGGGGGTGTTACAAAAGATCGCAAGCAGGAGCTAGCTCGCAGGCGAAAAAGGCCTAAGCCTCATGAAGTGTTCCAAGTTTTGTACTAGCTCTATTTTGTGGCATTGTATGTTTGATGCTCTAGGTTTTCGGCTTGCATGTCGTGTTAGTCTAGGAGTGCTTATGCACGTTGTTGTTTTATGTTATCATTTGCGTTTTTGACTCTCTATCATTGTAAGGCCTTATGGGTATTTTGATACTCTTATGTTTGTGGATAACTTCTGGTATTGTTTTTGGTTTCCGCTGTTGTTTTATTATGAGTTTTGAGTGGGGTACTTAATATCATCTTTCAATGCTAAAGCTGTGACGTCTGTATGTTCTGGGGCCCCGATTGGACCCATATTATACGGTCATTATAGGGGAGGTGTTACAATTTGTAATCAGAGCTAGGTTTCGTCCAAGGTAAAGTTTAATAGTTGATTTAACGTAATTGGATCATGTATAGAAGTTATCCACATAGGAGTACTGCGGGACCATGAGTGTTCTTATGTTTGAGTCTTGTGATTAGAGAATGATTCCTTGTTATCTTGCTTTTTTAAGAGTGCAAGCAACGAGGCGGGTAAGTCGAGACCAAGAGAAGAGATTTCGGCGAGCAGCGCTACTTCTCAGGTTCCTTTGGGCATGGGTGTAAACCCGACCGATTTTTGTCGCATGCTTGTAGAAGCAATGGTGGCAGCCCAAGCGCAGCGACAGCTCAAGTAGCAACCTTTGTTGCTCAGGTAGCAACTCCTGCTACCCCGGATACGGCGACGGCCGTGCCGGGCGGAGAAGCTAGGCGAGCAGAGCCGTTGGCCGAAAGGGTGGTTGTCGGGCATGGGGACGGACACATGAAATATTTTTTGAGCTTCTATCCTCCAATGTTTAAGGGAGTCGGTACGCCTACGTATGCGGAGGATTGGTGGACACGGATGCAAGAACTTCTGAGGGCGGCAGAGATGCCAGAGGAGAAGAAATCTGAGTTTGCGGCCTTCGTGTTGGAAAGAGACGTAAAGTTATTGTGGGTGAGCCATAGCGGCCTCCAGTTTCCCGGAAGTACCCCGTCTATGTAAGAGTTTGGGAATGCTTTCCTAAAGAAGTACATTCCTGCTTCGACGAGGTTGGCCCTCCAAAGGCAATTTCTGCACTTGGTGTAGCGGGATAAGACGGTGGACAAGTATGTTCTGGAGTTCACTCGGTTGGGTCGTTATGTGGGAATGACAATTGCAGACAATGAGCAGAGGGATAACCTCTTCTACCATAAGCTAAGGGAGAATCTAAGACAACCCTCATCACCATGAGGAGAGCTGGTTTCAATGAGTTAAGTGAGGCTGCCAGAACGTTGGAGAGTGATCTGGAGTGAACCCAATGTCGTAAGGGTTTCACACCCAAGCAAGGGGAAGGGAAGCCTTCTCAATCCTAAGGGAAGTCTGAAGGGAATAGATGGAATAAAAAGCCTCACCCTTTCAAGTACGGTTAGAAAAGCAGTTGGATGTCCGGAGGGTCTCAATCTAAGGGACCACAAACATGCTTTAATTGTAGCAAGGTGGGGCACAGAGCTCGTTTTTGTACTCATGGAGGTGCTGAGCAGGAGTCAAGGCAGGAGCAGACTGTGCACTCCGGCCCCAGTGCCGCAGAGAAAGGGAAGATGGCGGAGTTTAGCGCTTCTCGGTTCCAACCAGTGCAACCAAGGGCTTAAAACCTTAGGCTTACAACCTTGGACAACTGGAAGCGATCTGACAACCCGATGTGGTGACAGGTATGAGAAAGTATAAATATAACCTTATACTTCATACTTTCAGACTGTTTATGCTTGATGTCTATGTTTTAGGCTTTGTGTTAGTTTCCGGATACCCCACTAGGGTACTGTTTGATACGGGAGTGTCACACTATTTTCTTGCAGAAAGTTTTATCCGAAAAATTGGATTTGAGTCATTCTCGGCGGACGCAGAGCTGAAGGTGCGCATGCCCAATGGGTCATCCTTGACCACCGGGGCAAAAGGGCGCATTTGTTGGAAGCTAGATAGAGTTTTCTTTATGTTGAAAGCAGCGGTCCTACCGTTGGTTGAGTTTGATGTGATATTGGGAATGGACTGGCTAACATAGCAGCGTGCCAATATTGACTACCTATCCAATGTTGTGACCCTAAGAAGCGAAGGGCAGACAGAAGTTAAGTTTGAGGGCCTTAATGGAGTGGCATATTCCCTGATTTCGGACATGCTGTTGGTGCAGGCAGTTAACCAGGGGAGTAGCTCTTGTATCATTATTGGAGGTTTGCCTTTCCAAGTTATCACTTGGGGAAGTGCCCGTAGTGGCAGAGTTCAAGGATATGTTTCCTGATGAACTTCCTGGAGCACCTCCTCGACGGGAGATTGATTTCCCGATTGAGTTAGTGCCAGAGGCTAGGCCGGTTGAAAGAATTAGTGCCTAAACACCTAGAGGGGGTGAATAGATGTAATTTTTCTTTTGCTTTAAAGGCAGACAATCTGTTCTGAAATTTAAACAGCAATTGCAAATTCTACAGCTATCAGCACAGCAATCACAGAAACAATCATTCACAAAGTACACACAATATTTATAGTGGTTCCCCAAGGTTTGGGTACATCCACTTTCCCCCTTCGCCTATCTAGCAGTGTACTAGATTCGGCATAACTTCTTCACTTCACCTCAGATACTCAGATCTTACAGCTCAGAACCCCAAACAGGTTCCTACATCTCAGAGTATCCCCACTCCTACAACTCAGGCAAACAACCCTACCTCAACCTTCACCAAGGCCTACACTCAGAGAACACAGTCTCCTACAACTCGGGCACAAAGCCCTACCTCAGTCTGTTGGAACACCCTATTACTGATTTGGGCAAGGAGCACTATGTATCTTAGGAAACCTGTTTTGACCTCATTGTATAGATCTAAAGGTCAATTAGAATTGAGTCTAAGGGTTAGTACTTAAGTTTGGAAGCTGCCCTCAAGACCAGAGTTTTTTAGTTTTGGAGACCTAGTCATTTCGTCGAGCTCAGTACGACGAGTCGTCGAAATCCATTCGACGATCGTTGAGCTCACTTCGACGAATCATCGAACTCCATTCGATGATCTCTGTGCTCTACTTCAACGAGTCGTCGAACTCCATTCGACGATCTTCGAGCTCAGATCGACGATCTTGACTCCAGTTTGTTTCTCAGTCTCTGAGCTCAGTTCGACGGTAGTTAAGCTCAGATCGACGATCTCTGTTTCTATCTAAGACCAGGCTCTGAGCTCAGTTCAACGATAGTGGAGCTCAGTTCGATGTTTTTCTGAAGATTTAGATGCTTTTCAAGATTCAAATTCAGACAGTTGAGGAATTATTCTCAGCATTTATGTCAAAGGTCTTGTAGCCGTTTTTATTTAATCTAGAGCAATTTTCAAGGAATTTTCAAGGAATGTTTTGTTGGACTTTTCTCTAGAAGACAAATGCAATTAAGGAAGTCATTTATTGACAGGCTAACAGCTATCTTGGACAGTGGATCAATTCTATTCAGATGAAAGGAATAAAAGATATATTCATTCTCTGCAACAACAAGACAATTACAATTTCTGCAACAACTCTTAAAATATCAATCACACAAGAGAAAGAGAAAGAGTTGCAGACATTCTCAGTCTCAGATATTCATACAAGAACACACATCACAAAAGGAGATCAACTAACTGAAATTTCCAGATCTCTCTTGATTCAAGTGTTCAAAGACCAACATCATTCAAGGCTCCAGACACCTCACATTTCAGCTATTGCTGAAATCATCTTTTGCTGGAGATCAAACCATCTGAAGGTCTATCACCCTACTGCAAAGCTTCACTTCCTGAACAACTCAAGATCTCAGGCGGAGCTTTGACAACATCCACTATCTTCTCTTTGAATGTTGACAGAGAAGATCATCTCATCTCTCTCTCTTTCTCTCTCTCTCTACTGTAAAGGATTTTCAAACTCCATTCAAAAGTTTGTGATTAGTTTTTGAGCACCTTATCAAAAGCTCATTGGTGGCAAGACACCTGATCAAAAAATCTGGTTTGGTTTTTGAGCACCTTATCAAAAGCTCATTGGTGCCCAGGACACCTGATCAATTCATCCTGCAGTGGATTCCTACCTAGGGTGGTAGAAGACTGGATGTACCCAGGTTGATTGGGGAACCACTATAGCTCCTTGTGTCATCTGGTTGCATATCTTTCTTTTGTTTCTGGCTGTGGATTGTTATTGCTTTGTGATTGCTCTGTGATTATTTTCTGTTTGGATTTACTTTATATTATTTGCTTCCCAGTTCACTTAGGAATACAACAACTATAGTAAAATGTTTTTAGCAAGCACCATACTCTATTCACCCCCCCCCCCCTCTAGAGTATATCAGATCTAACTTGCACTTTCAATTGGTATCAGAGCGAGGTTGGTTAAACATACAACATCTTCCAGGTTGGTTAAAAATACCACACCTTAGTGGTTGCACAGGCTAACACCTAAACCCAAAGATCCCTATAGTTAGATCTGCTTGTGTTTATTTTGATCATTAGAATTATTTCTTCACAAATCATGGCCCAAAACAAAGATTATGCTAGCACCAGACCTCCAGTGTGCAATCTATCTAAGTTTGCACTTTGGAAGGCAAGGATTAGACTGTACATGAACTCTATTGATGAGGACATTTTCAATTCTGTTTTGATAGTGTGTCCAAGACCTCCAGAGAACACAAGTACAAGTGCTATTCCACCTCCATCAGGAACAGATGCAGAGATGTAGAAATGGAAAGTTGCAGATGCAAAAGTTATGAACATTCTAGCCCAGACTATATCTGATGAGATATTCCAAAAAGTAGCCGAATGCAACTCAGCAAAGGACATCTTGGCAAAGCTATCAGAAATAGTCTCAGGATCAGCTGATGAGAGAAAAGACAGAAGATCTCACCTCATAACCCAATATGAGAATTTCAAGAAAGGAGAAGCTGAGTTAGTAGCAGAAATGTATAATAGACTTAGCCTGATAGTCAATGAACTGAAGACTTTGGACAAAGAGATCTCATTGACTGAGCTAAATGATAAAATCCTAATGTGCTTCCCAGGCACTTGGGACTCAAGGATCTGGCCAATCAAGGATGCCAGAAGTCTCAATGAGATCACCACTGAAGCTCTCTTGGGCAAGATCAAGTCTTATGAGCTGCTCATCAAAAATAGAGAAGAAGAGCAGAAGGATGCCTCACCAGCAACAAGAAAGGAAAAGTCAACAGCTTTTAAAGCCACTGAAGATCAGCCTGAAGACAAGGTCACAGGCAATGAGGAATTGCTAAGTCTACTAGCCAAACGATTTTACAAAATAGCCAGAAAGGACTTCAGGAAGAGATCATACAAATAGCATGACAAGCCAAGGTATGATAAATCAAATAACAAAGATATTATCTACTATGGTTGCAGGAAACCAGGCCACATTGTGTCTAACTGTCCAGAAAATAAACACAAGGACAGAAAGGACAAGAAAGAAAGAAGAAAAGACAAGAACTTCAAGAAGAATAGCAATGGCAAACCCTCTTCCAGCAAGAACAAACACACAAGGAAGGGATTTGTTGCTGAAACTTGGAGTGAGACAGAAGAAGAATCAGAAGCTTCATCAAGCTCCAGTGATGATGAAGATGATGCTGAAGAAAAGGAATTCTGCATAATGGCTAACAATGACTCACAACACAATTCTGATGCAGAAGAGTCTGAATCTGAATCAGAGACTCAACCTGAAGAAGACCATGTAATAGACTCATTTGATTTCAATTCTGAGGACTTTAAGTATGAGTTTAAAGCACTATGTTTAGACTTATTAAGATCTGAGAAGGAAATCACTTCTCTCAGAAATCAATTGTCTGAACAAAGTACCTTAAAATCAGATAACCTCAAACTCTCTAAGGAGTTGGAGTGTTATAGGGAGCAGATAGCTTCACTGAAAAGTGAGCTATCAGAGGCCAAAAAGCTTGAAGAATCCCTTAATGGGAGAAGCATCAAGCTAATGGACATCACAAGCACAGTGAACTCTAGATTCAATATTACACTAGGCTTGGGTGCTTCATCCAGCCAACCTATAGTACTAACAACCCCAATTAAGTTTATCTCTGATAAAGGGAAGGGAGTTGTAGAGGTTGCTAGGAAAAATTCTGACTTACCCAACAAAACAATATTTCAACAGAAATCGTCGAACGGAGCTAGACGATCGCCGAACGGAGATCAACTATCTCAGGCAAAATCATCGAACTCAGGTGACGATCTCTAAACCCTGAACTCTGCCACAGTCGATCGTCGAACGGAGCTCGACGATCTGACCCAAGATCGTCGAACTCAGGTCAGCGATCGTCGAGCAGAGATCAGAGCTTTGAAAACTTTTTCAAAGGTAAATCAAAATCCAAACCTAGGGGTCCTTCATCCCAAAGATTTAACCCTTATACTGAATGGATAATACCTCCAAGGAGATATCATCCTGAAGGTTATATGAGTCAACCAATAATGTCATTTATTTCTGAATTTAAAGGTTATCAACCTTGGCCCAAGGTAAACTGGGTCAAAAACAAGTAAATTGCTTTATGTGCAGGTGAAGACCTATCCAACATCAAACCTGCAATGATATTTGGATAGTGGGTGCTCCAAGAACATGACAGGAAGCAAGGACAATTTCACATCGTTTAAAGCCAAGCTTGGACCCAAAGTCATATTTGGTGATTCAAACATTGGACTAACAAAAGGATATAGTGCAGTTCAGATTGGCACTGTCACATTCAAGAAAGTAGCCTATGTGGAAGGACTGAAGCACAACTTGATCAGCATCAGTCAACTATGTGATGAGGGCTACCAAGTGACTTTCAGCAAATCCTTATGCAAGATCAAATCAGAGGACAACACAACTGTGTTGACAGGTAAAAGGAAAGGTAACATCTATTTAGTAGACTTTCTTTCAACAGAAGTAGATATTTGCCTGTTTAATTCTATTTGTAGACCTAATGAGTTATGGCATAAGAGACTAGGGCATATAAACCTTAGAACCAATGTTAGGCTATCCAAGGACAACCTTGTTAGAGTACTACCTTCTGTCCCCTACAAGAAGGAAGGACTCTGCAGGGCTTGTCAATTAGGCAAGCAAACCAAAAATAGTTTCAAGTCACTTAATAAGAGTGATTCACCTAGTATTTTGTATCTGTTACACGTGGATCTTTTTGGACCCATTACAGTACAAAGCTTAGGAGAGAAATCTTACACTTTAGTGGTTGTAGATGACTTCTCTAGATTCACATGGGTGTTATTTCTGAGAAAGAAGTCTGATAACTTTAAGTGTTTGACAGAGTTTCTCAAATGCATACAGACTGAGTTCAATACTCACATTGGCCTGATCAGAAGTGATCATGGGACAGAGTTTGATTCTCTTCTTATGTAAGAGTTCTGTCAGAGTGAAGGGATCAGGCACACTTGCTCAGCTCGTAGAACTCCTCAACAAAATGGGGTAGCTGAAAGGAAAAATATAATCCTTATTGAATCTGCCACTACATTGTTGTCAGATGCTCACCTTCCTCTATCCTTTTGGGCAGAGGCAGTGAACACCTCCAACTATGTGCTGAATAGAAGTTTAATACATAAATTGAAGCGCAAGACTCCCTGTGAATTACTTAAAGGGAAGAAACCTAAAGTAGATTATTTTAGAATTTTTGGTTGTAACTGTTATATTCACAATAATGACAAGAAATACTTAGCAAAATTTCAAGCTAAAGCTGATGAATGAGTGTTTCTGGGATACTCCATGATCAGTAAGGCTTATAGGGTATATAATAAATCAACTCTCAAAATTGAAGAATCTGTTCATATATCTTTTGATGAAACTAACATGTCCTTCAAGGAGAAGAATACTTCTACCATAGAACCTTTGCAGGTACACTCTCTTGCTGAAGACTTGGACAGATTACAAATCATTCAAAAAGAGGAAAGTTGTAACGCCCCCACCTGTCACATGACATATAACGGTGGGTCCGGCCGGGGCCCCACGCCATATAGCACAGACAAGCAAAGGACTCACGTGTGGAAATCAAAATCTATACGTATCCTTAACTCATTCCATTCTAGCGCAGCATTTTTCTTGTTAACATGAACTCAAACCAGAATGTCCACCCATATATAAATACCACATTTATATAAAAACACCAGGAATGTATACAACTCACACACCCTGACCTTATGGCCTTACATGTTCCTCTTTACACAACAACAATTTCGTACATCGGCACGCAGGCTGGCCACACATGAAATCCAACCATGACTCTGCACATAGTCTTCAAGGACTAAGAACACCAGGCTAGCCAATCCACTTATTCTTTCCAAACCGCAGCACCTGCAAGTCATCATCCAAACCAACACAGAAAACAAAGTAACGGTCAGCATTGCTGACCCATTATAACGACCCTACCCCCTACCCGGGGTAGTGGTTCCTTCCCTGTATACAGTGCTTCCTTTCTCATCAAGCATCAGCAAACATCACCAAATCACATAGCTAGATCATTCTCTTTATTCCACTAACAAACACATCACATCACAAACGCTGGAGTCCACCAACGCTCCGTGCATTCAGGGCACCTTCTTGGCGTACCGGAATCCACCGTCGTACACCGCTGTCTCTCGAGGTTTTAACTTGTTGGTTGACCGGCCCTAGTCCACCAGCTCGCAGGCTGGCGACATCTCGCCCAAGCCACTCAGAGGTCCATCCTCACAACATCACAAACAGAGCAGACCGACCAACACTCTGTGGTGTAGCAAGCCGGGTTTATCTAAGCTCCCCAGGCATTGTCTACCCATCGATCCCCCTCCTAGTACGATCGACCCACCCTTGTGGTGCAGCAAGCTGGGTTTATCTCGGCTCCCCTGGCGTTGCCACCAATCGATCCCTCCCTTAACTGGATCAACCCACCCTAGTGGTGTAATAGGCCGGGTTTATCACGAGCTCCCCAGGCATGCTACCAATTGATCATCTCATATCCAGGAGCTTCACCAAAGCCTCCTCACAATCATCACATCCATACATTCATCACAACAGAAATCTGTTTTACACATCATCAAAGCCACGGAGTCTTCTCTGGTTTACCCATGAACATCACCAATCCAGACTACCGGTCCAGATGGGCTTCACACAGCATGCCTACACCGTACTTCATTATTCCGGCTCTAAATGCAGACACAACTAAGGAATCACTTCCGCGACCCACCTCTTGGTGGAGGATTCCAAGCACATGGATAGAGAAAGGACTTCGATGTCCAAGAAGGAGATCGTTACCCTTGAAGATCGCTTCGGCGCCATGAAGTAGCCGGATGGAAATCACCGCCTCGGCTCTGCCTTCACGAATCCGCTCTCGGATCTTCACTCCGCACTCTGCAGCTCCTACAGCAGCTGGAAGACTCCTCCCTTCTCTCTCCCTTAGGCCTTTCTTCTTTTTCTCTCTTGGAATGAAGATGAAGAAGAAGAAGATAATAAAAGAGGGTTTTAAATGCCCTTTTTTCGGCCTTCACAACACCTGGACAAAGCCCAGCCATTGGATCCAGGAAGAGGGAAACAAACGGCTCAGATCTGGCCAGAAAACCCTGAACACGGCCCGACACGCCCTGTGACACGCCCGTGTCACAGGCCGTGTCCCTCTAAGCGGCAGACAACCGACTCAATCCAGCCAGTACACGGCCGTGTAACACGCCCGTGTCACGGCCGTGTCCTCGACACGCCCTCAGATACGCCCGTGTCTGAGGCCGTGTACCTCAACAAAAATAATCCCAAAACAACCCGAGACTTCACACGGCCTGGCACACGGCTTGGCACACGCCAGTGTTCCTGGCCGTGTGCACCAGGACACACCCGTGTCCTGCAAACACGCCCTAACCCGAGACGTCGAGCTGAATTCGACGCCCACTGACACGCCCTGTGACATGCCCGTGTCACAGGCCGTGTCCTCACTGGAAACTCGATACTCGACGATCGTCGCGTAACACTCGTCGAGCATTCGACACGGCATTCGACACGGTATTCGACACGGTATTCAACACGGCCGTGTCCTGGGCCGTGTGCCCCTCTCGACGATGTCGAGCGAAAATCATCGACACCAAGTCCGATCGTCGACACAACCTCGACACGCCCTGCGACACGCCCGTGTCGCAGGCCGTGTCAACTGACACGCCCTGGGACACGCCCGTGTCCCAGGCCGTGTCACCCCAAAAATCCTGTTTTCAGAAAATTGGCCTGTTACAATCCTCCCCTCCTTCAAATAATTTCGTCCTCGAAATTTGACTCCAAACAGCCAATTAGTCACAATCATCACAAACTCGTACATCCCAAGCCTCCGCACACACTAACAAATAGACAACACAACAAACATCCCTAACTTCCACTTGTGCACATTCAGTCACATAAAACCTCAAAACAAAACAACATGATTGATTTATCTCCTCACAATCACAAGTGCACCAAGCTATTATAGGGATCTACAACTATATAGAAACACGATGGATGATGTCAAAAGTGATGCACATCAGCTATTATTCATCACACCTGATATCAAAACATAGTTTACATACACAACAGAGCATCCAAGATAAGTAAGTCATGTTTCACCTCTGCTCAGCCTCACGATTTTGAAATTCGCGATTTAAAGATAAATGAAATGCTCGAGGCTGAATTTCACCAACTGAGCTTTGCGGCTCTTGCACTTCCATCGCATGCAATCTAGGTTGCATCCGGGGTGCAGATGATTCGGCCACTGCTTTCCCTTTTTCTTCATATGACGCACCTGTCTTTTTCTCACTCCCTGGAGGGACATTCCAACAAAATTTTGCGATGTGTCCTTGCTGCCCACAGTTATAACATATACGTCCTGGCCCATAAGTCGCCCCTGAAGAAACAGTCGACGGCATTGCTTCCGCAGGTCTATATCTTTTCTTCTCTCGTCGTCGAAAATCCGATTGATCCAATTGCGACATTTTAAACTCTGACTTTTCCCGTGCCAATCTCTTATTTTCTCGTACTCGCTTCATATCCTTCTCCAAGGCACGAGCTGTATCGACCAACGCTTGGAAGCCTTGGCTCACGGAACTCGGAAGTGCCAACCTCAATTCAACCTGCAATCCTCCATAAAACCGATTTGTCTTTCGCGCTTCCTCCGCAAAGGTAGATCCCGCATATCTCCCCAATTTTGTAAACTCATGCAGGTAGGTATCAATATCTCGCTCACCCTACACCAAGCGGAGAAACTCATTTTCCATCGCAATCCTCTACGACACTGGCACATACTTGGCTAAAAATATTTGGGAGAATTCCTCCATTGAAATCTCCGTTACCCCTCGACCTGCCAAGTGGTGCACTTCAATCTCATCCCACCACAATCTCGCATCTCCTTCCAACAGAAAAGTAGCCAACATCACTTTCTGCTCTTCGACCGTCCTGATTGAAGATCAACTTCACAGAAGATTCAACCCTACTGAGTTCAGATTCAAGAAGCTTTGAAGAAAGCTAAGGGAGGTTGATCTCTGCCATCAAGTTCTTCAAAGAACAGTTCAAGAAGCCATCCATCCCTTCTCTCTCTTTCAGGGTGGTGGTTATATACTTTGTTTAATCAAATTTCTGTAAGATCTATTATAGATCTGAGCTGTAAGCCTATTTTATAAAGGGTGAGTGTAAGAGATTTTGATCTCTAAGTGTAGGTCTTATTGAGGACTGTGAAAGTGCAAGTTAGATCTGATATACTCTAGAGGGGGGGGGGGGCGGGGTGAATAGAGTATGGTGCTTGCTAAAAACCTTTTACAACAGTTGTTGTATTCCTAAGTGAACTGGGAAGAAAATAATATAAAGTAAATCTAAACATAGAATAATCACAGAGCAATCACAAAGCAATCACAATCCACATCCAGAAACAAAAGAAAGATATGCAACCAGATGACACAAGGAGCTATAGTGGTTCCCCAATCAACCTGGGTACATCCACTCTTCTACCACCCTAGGTAGGAATCCACTGCAGGATGAGTTGATCAGGTGTCCTGCGCAGCAATGAGCTTTTGATAAGGTGCTCAAAAACCAAACCAGATTTTTTGATCAGGTGTCTTGCCACCAATGAGCTTTTGATAAGGTGCTCAAAAACCAATCACAAACTTTTGAATGGTGTTTGAAAAACCCTTTACAGTAGAGAGAGAGATGAGATGATCTTCTCTGTCAACAGTCAAAGAGAAGATAGTGGATGTTGTCAAAGCTCCCCTTGAGATCTTGAGTTGTTCAGGAAGTGTAGCTTTGCAGTAGGGTGATAGGCCTTCAGATGGTTTGATCTCCATCAAAAGATGATTTCAGCAACAGCTGAAATGTGAGGTGTGCTACTGCTCTTCTTAAATGGAGCTCTCTCTCTCCAACTTCTTCTAGATCTTCTGTCAAATATTTTCTGTATAATTACTTCTATCTGTATTGATCGGAATCTATATTCTTCAAAATCAATAATCACTTTCTGTTGAAGGAGAAATCCTTTATATAGTCTTCCTCCATGGTAACCGGCTGCACCAGTTTCTAACAACCTTATAACAGTTCTGACAGTAGTAGTTGACCGGTTGGGAAAGGCAACTGTCAAGTCATCCAGTCACTTCTTTAAATCTTTGTCTCTGTCTGAAAGTGTCGAGACTGAACTTCATTATGTGTCGACACAGTTAGACCAAGTGTCTACACAAGTGAACTAAGTGTCGACACTAGCCTTGGTGCTGTCGACACAACTCCTTTTATTGTTGTAACAGCTTCTCGACACTGCTTCTTCAGAATGTGTCGACACAGATTCTGTGTGTCAACACAAGCCTTCTTTTCTTTAACCTTGTTGAAACTTGTTGTGTGTAGACACATGTACTTCTTTACTTTAACTTTGTTTAAGCTTTGCTGTGTGTCGACACAAGTCCTGTGCGTTGATACAGTTGATGTTGACAAATACTTCTGTGTGTCGACACATCTTCCTGGTGTCGACACATTTGATGTCGACTAAGCTTCTTTGGGTGTCGACACTGCCTCTAATTGTCGACACAATTTATGTTGATTATTCTTCACAGTGTGTCGATAATGCCTGTATGTGTCGACACATTTCTTCTGGTGTCGACTCTGCCTTTCCTGGTGTCGACACAATTTACTCCAAGTGTCGATACAGCTTTTCTCCAGTGTCGACACAAGTCTTCATAAGTGTCGACACTGCCTTTCCAGGTGTCGACACATGTACTTAGAAATTTTTCTGCATTTCCTACAATTACTTAACCTACACAAATAAACTCAAAACACATCAAATACACCATGATGTATATCATTGAGTAGGGTAAGGCTTCTTCAAATCTGGTACACATTTTCCAATGTACCCAACAATCTCCCCCTCTTTGGAGAAGTCATAACCCTTAGTCAATGATATACACCATTCTCAACAAATACATATTTTGATGTATAACAATATTATAAGATAGGGTAAATACTAAACAATACATGTATAAACAATCTTCACAGAATAATAATGTAACAGATTGAACATTAAACATTATTTTGTTACAACTTCCAACAGATTCATGAACAAAAGTTTACATATATGTTTAACACTAAAGATTACAAAATGTAAACTCAAGTAATTCTATTCTAAGGCTGCTCAGGCTCGTTGATGACAATGCCCTTCCCTGATTGAATCTTGGCTTGAACTGGAGCATCAGTGTCATCAGCAGGCTTCTTTCCCTTAAGATCTTTGTTCTTTAGCTCTTCAGCTCTTATCTTTTGTCTTTCAAAATAATGATAAGTCTTTAGGAAATTTTTGCTAGGCTCCTGTGCATTAGGAGGCAGCTTCCCAAGTTTGGCCTTCCTTCTATACTGTACAATAGCCTCTTGCCTGGCTTTATGCTTTCCCCACTCTTGTTCAGAGTACCATTTGCCCCTTTCTAGGGTATTGTCCTTTGCATCTTTCCAAGTAGTCAGTATAATATTTCTAGAAGTTGGGCTCCACTGCTCAAAATCTGGCTTTAATTCAGCTTGTTCTCTAAATCTCTTCTTGGAAAAAAGAGTTTCTTGCTCTTTGGACAAAACTTCCTCAGGCACTGGCTTATCTACTTTCTCAGGCACTAGCTTATCTACTTTTTCTAGAATAATATTCTTATTACCCTCAGGAGGGCTGTACATAGATTGTACATCTTGATGAATCATTTCAAAATCTGCAGGAGGATAGATCACTTGAGCAACTTCAGCTTGTTCTCCTCCAAAGTATGCAGGATGTATACCAGATTCAGCTACATTGTCATCATCACACAGGGGTGGAAATCCAAGTATGGCTCTGATGATATTAGAAATCCATTTAGCATGGTCAGATCCAGCTTTGACTAGTACTTTGTCCCCCTTTATGACTTCTCTTTCAATAAGATCCCTGAGATCATCTTTCTGAAATCTGATTTGTGCTTTAAGGTAATTAACACCATCATTATAGAAGGGCTTCAGTTTTTGTAGTTTTACAATAATATTCTTTTGAGAATCCTTAAGAGAAGTCTTTACAGCAGCTATGCCTTCTTGTAATTGTTTATCAAATTCTTCTTTGGCTGTAGCCCTTGCTGCAGTCTGTGCAGTAGCAATATTTTTCATCTCAGTGACAATCACATGATGTGATTCAGTCAAGTTTTCATTCATCCTTCATTGATTTTCTAAGACATATCCCTGCTTAACTGCTATATCATCCACTTGTGTTTTGATTTTCTCTTGGTAAGTGGCTAGGTAAACCACTACATTTCCCCCTTTGTGGAAACAGTCAGTCATTTCCTACTTATTTTGATTCACTTCAAATCTTATTAACTTTATATCTGTTGCCAAAGAGAGTTGTAGATCTTTATGTGTCTCATCTATATACTTCTCCATAGCAATTCTTTGCTCATCTAACTTCACTTACATAGATACTAACAAAGAACTGTAATCAATTGTTGGGGCAGACTGTGGAGCAACTGTTTACAATGCTTTCTTGTAGCTCTGGCTTCTTCTTTTGAAGACCATGAGCTTCCTTTTCTATGCTTGAACCTCAGCAGCATCCCCAGATTCAGAGGTACTGGCAATGTTAACCCTTACTTTAGGACTTGGAGGCAACTCCTTCTTAGGTCTTGGTAGCTCCCCCTGAGTCCTTTGCTCCTCAGTTTCAGTCATTGTATTCTCTCCCTGAGCTCCTACTTGCTCCCCCTTAAAAACAGCTTTCTCCCCCTCAAAACCAGCATGCTCCCCCTCAATATTAGGAAACAGCTCTTCTAGAGTAAACTCATGTTGAGTAGGGAAAGGAGAGTTTCTTATTTCAGGAGCATTATCATCAATTGATGTATCATCCATGACAACATCTTGTGGTTGACTATGTAACTGAGTTTGCCGATCAACATCAATTAAAGACTCAGTTAATACTTCATCCTCAATATGGAAAATTAATTGATTAACTTCATGTATTACCTCAAGGATTGTTTGAGTTGTCATTTCACTATCTAAGTGAGTTGGCTCTGCCATATGTTGAGGCTCCCCCTGGAGTGTATCCAGGTGAATGGGGCTAGCAGATGGTTACTCCCCCTGCCTTTGTGCATCTTCATTACTTACTGGTGACCTTCTAGTATTATCAGCTTCTTACTCATTAGAACTGAAAACTACTTGCTCCTCTGAGCTACTGGATGATTCAGGAGCCATAATGGCTTTCTTCTTCTTCTTCTGTGGAGGTGTTTCCTTCTCTGGAGTAGGCATGTCCTTAGTTAACACCCTATCCCATCTTGAGATAATTCTGATATACATCCTCCTCATATGGTTAATTTTAGTTCCAGCAGCTTGGTTCATGACTTCTTTAACTATTCCAGCTAAGTACAGGCTCATAATTCTACCCAGATTGGGCTTCTTCAGACTTTCCTTAATCTTTTCAAACAACACTGCTAACCAATCAGTTTTTATCTTAAAGATAATTCTTGTCATTAAACTAAACATGTGAGCTGATACCCTATCATGCCCACCTGCCTTGCACAGAATCACCTTTCCGACTACTTCAGACAAAAAATTTCCTTGCATATTCATTCCTCTTCTGTTAAATACTGAACTAATCTTCAGGGTTGAATCTAGTCCACACCATTGCAGTGCTTCCCTAAGCTTAGAAGCAGATACATCTTCTTCCTTCTGAGTTCTTGGTAGATGTAGAACTTTTCTCAAACTCTTCTGGGTGAGTTTTACTTTTATTCCATGAACTGCAGACTTGATCTTGAGTCCAGTTGAATCCAACATAGCTGCACCAAAGAATTCAAGTACTTCCTTCTTCCAAATCTTGGTTGGCTAAGAAAATAGAACTTCCAACCCATTCTCTGTAATTAGGGTTACAACATCCTTAATTTCTTGTTCTGCATGGTCAAATGCATTGCGAACTAGCTCATATCCTTCATTGACGTTCTCCTCGAGCTTTGGCGCCATTAGGGTTTAGAGAAATCTTGAATTTAGATGAGAGAGATGTCGACACAAAGTTTTGGTCTCGAAACTATTGAGAGCGTGTCGACAAACAATAGTGAAGACCTATTTATACCTTTCTAAAAACGAAGGTGAAAGGGCGCGTCATAATACTCTTAATGTGTCGACACTGTTGAAAAGTGTCGACACTTACTTCTAATGTCTCGACATAAGTGTTGACTTCTATGTGTCGACACTAATATAGTCGACAGAATATATGTGTCGACACTTAAACATCTGCGCTCGATAATTAGTCGATACTCCACTCGACGAATTCTGTGTTAATCTTAAGTGTCGACACCATTTATGGATATGTCGACACGTACTCTGGATGTGTCGACATTATTTCTTTGAAGTGTCGACACAGACTTACTAGATGTGTCGACATCATTTCTCTGGAATGTCGACACCACTTCTATGTGTTGACACAGACAACTCCTTGTGTCGACACCATTTTACTTAGCCAATTTTATCAAACTATTGTAAGTTCAACATTCTTAATTCAATTTTAAACTTATTGAATTTAGTTTCATCAAGAGGCTTAGTAAACATATCAGCAATCTGATTATCTGTTTAAACAAATTCTAGGAAAACATCCTCTTTCTCTACATGTTCTCTAAGAAAATGGTATCGAATTTCTATAACCTTAGTCCTACTATGTGAGACAGGATTATTAGCTATAGAAATTGCACTTGTAGAATCACAAAGCAAAGGTGTTCTACTTACTTGAATACCATAGTCTACTAGCTGGTGTTGAATCCACAAAAGTTGTGCACAGCAGCTTCCTGCAGCAACATATTCTGACTCAGCTGTGGAGATTGCCACACTGGTCTGCTTCTTACTGCTCCAAGACACTAGTCTTCCACCTAGAAATTGACAGGTGCCTGTAGTACTTTTTCTATCTTCCATGCAACCTGTAAAATCTGCATCTGAATAACCTGTCAGTAGAAAATCTCTATTCCTAGGGTACCAAAGGCCTAGATAAGGTATGCCGTTAAGATATCTCAAAATCCTTTTTACTGCAGTCAGATGACATTCTTTAGGGCATGCTTGGTACCTAGCAAAAACACATGTATGATACATGATATCTGGTCTACTAGCAGTCAAATACAGAAGGGAGCCAACTATCCCTCTATATAAAGTTTCATTTATAGGTTTCCCTGCATCATCTTTGCTTAGAGACATACTTGATCCCATAAGAGTTTTCATGGTAGTGGATGATTCCATACCATACTTCTTTATCAACTCTATGGTGAACTTAGACTGGCATATGGACAGGCCATCTTCAGTCTGTCTTACTTGGAGACCCAAGAAGAACTTAAGTTCCCCCATACTGCTCATTTCAAATTTTCCTTGCATAAGTTTTGCAAACTTTCTGCAAAGATTACTTTCAGTAGACCGAAATATTATGTCATCTACATATATTTGGACTAGGATAATCTTTCCTTTACATTCCCTAAGGAATAGAGTCTTGTCTATTTTCCCCCTTGAGAATTTGTTCTCAATGAGGAAACTAGACAGGGTTTCATACCAAGCCCTTGGGGCTTGTTTTAACCCATACAATGCTTTCCTAAGTCTAAAAAAATAATCAGGTTTGAGAGGATCAACAAAACCTTAGGGTTGCTCTACATAGACTTCTTCCTGTAGATTTCCATTTAGGAAAGCTGACTTTACATCCATTTAAAATACCTTGAACCCTTGATATGTTGCATAAGCAAGGAACATCCTGATAGCTTCCAGTCTTTCTACTGGAGCAAAGGTTTGATCAAAGTCAATACCTTCTTCCTACCTATATCCTTTTGCAACAAGTCTTGCTTTATTCTTCACAATGATTCCATTCTCATCCAATTTGTTCCGAAAGATCCACTTTGTTCCAATAATGTTGTGGTCTTTTGGTTTAGGAACTAGCTTCCTGACCTTGCATCTTTTGAATTGATTCAGCTCCTCTTGCATGGCATCAATCCAATGTGAGTCTAGAACTGCTTCTTCAATTTCTTTGGTTCCACTTGTAATAGGAAACTGGAGTAAAGAACTGTACTCAGATTCCTGCTTCTTGTTTGCACTCCTTGTCTTGAATCACCAATTATTTGATTTGCTGGATGATTCTTTAAGTGTTTATTTGCTGGAGGTAGTCTATCTTCAGGTTGTACACCTCTAGCTTCTTCATTAAGCTGCACCTCTTGATTTTCTTCAGCATCAGGAGTGTCTTGTAGTCCCCCTGGACAGCAGCCACCATTTTCCACTTCCTGATTTGCAGTAGAATCCTATGTAATGGTAAGCTTGTCCATTCTCTCATTTAAACCTATAGAACTGCAAGCACTACTAGGAAACTCACAGTTAATTAGTCTTGTTTCATCAAAGACTATATGTACAGACTCTTCTACAACTTAAGTAATCAAGTTGTAGACTCTATAAGCCTTACTATTGTTGTTATACCCAACAAAGATCCCCTCTTGGGATTTGGCAGCAAACTTAGTTAGATAAGACTTGTCATTGTTAAGTATATAGCACTTGCAACCAAAGATCCTGAAATAGGATAAATTTGGTTTTCTGCCCTTCACAATCTCATAGGGAGTCTTCTTGTGGCACTTGGTGATAGTAGCCCTATTGATCACATGACATGCAATATTTACTGCCTTAGCCCAGAAATATTCTGGGAGAAAAGTGTCACTCAATAGGGTTCTACCAGACTCTATCAATGTTCTATTCTTCCTTTCAGCAATACCATTTTGTTGTGGTGTTATAGGTGAAAAAGTTTTTTGAAAAATCCCAAATTCTTCACACAGTGTTGTCATACTTTCAGACTGAAATTTAGTGTCATGGTCACTTTTGATTTTGACCACTGTACTGTCCAACTTATTCTGAATTTGTTTAACAAAACTATATAAGATACTTGGGGTTTCAGATTTATGTCTTAGAAAAAACACCCAGGGATATATAGAATAGTCATCTACCACCACAAATGTGTAGACCTTCCTACCTATACTATGAACTGGCATAGGACCAAAAAGATCCATATGCAAGAGGTAAAGACACCTCACTAAATCCTTGTTTTCAAGGCTATGAAAGGTGGATTTGGTCTGTTTGCCTTTTTGACAAGCTGAGTATATCCCATCCTTTATACACTTAACCTGAGGACCATTCCTCACTAACTCTTTGCTAAAAAGTTGGCCAATAGTCTTATAGTTAAGATGAACTAGCCTCTTACGCCATTTAACATAATGTGAGACTCTCTCATCAGCTACAAGACAAATAGGAGAAATATTGTTCTCACACACAAAGTCAAGACAATAAACATTTCTCTTCCTATATCCTGTCAAAATGATCTTTTGAACACTTGACCTTTTGATATGACAACCATTCTTGACAAATGAGATGTCATATCCTAAATCACTCAGCTGACTTATGCTAATGAGGTTATGTTTCAAACCCTTCATATAGGTCACTTGAGTGATAGTAATCTAGTTACTAGAAATGTTACCAAAGCCTTTGATGATTTCTTTTTCTGAACCACCAAAGGTAACTTTAGGGCCATCCATGATAGGTATGTAGTCCTTTAGCAACACCCTTATTCCAGTCATGTGCCTGGAACATCCACTGTCCAAGTACTATATTGGGGCATGACCACTTGGACTCACCTGCAATAAAGAATACTTAACCTTAGAACCCAAATGAGTTTTGGTTCCTTGGTTAATGTTAGCCTGAAATCTAACAAATCTACCTGTAGCACTTCTAGCAGGTAGATTGTTACTCTCCTTGACACTAGAATTGTTCCAACAATCTAAGGCAAAGTGGTCTACCTTGCCACAACACCAGCACTCAAACTTGTTGTACCTTTGTTTAGATACAACCCTAGCTGAATTATCTACAGCAGGCTTATTGTTTTGTGCTGGGGCTTTCCCTTAGATTTGGACCTACCAGTCCATGCAGTTTTCTTAAATCCTAATCCAACTTTACCCTTTTGAGGTACAAACTCATCAATCAAGGGTAATATATATTTAGGTTTAGAAAAACTAGCTACTATCTCTTTATCCTTCTGAAGTCTAACCTCCAGATTTCTAATTTGATCATTCTTGAAAGTGATTGTTCCCATTTGAATTACAGTTATGTTTTTCAATCTGGAAATCTCATTCAGTTTTTTATCCAGTAATTTCTCTGAATTTGTTGCAGCCATCTTAAGATCAGCAATTTCCTTAGTCAGAGTTTTGACCAAGTTTTTGCTCTTCTTAAGTGCATGCAATAGATCTCTATATTCATCAATCAGTTGATGAATATCTCCTTCAGACTCAGACCCATCTACATCACTTGATGCAGATGTTGCTGACTCTGACTCAGTACTGCAATCTGAAAGACATTGTACCTTAATGGGACCAGGCTGATCCTGGCACTTGTTCTTTTCTGATACAGCCATCAGTCCCTTGCACTGATGGTCTTCTTGTTCATATATAGAGTTCAGCACCTGGAGAAACTCTTCTTCTTCATCTGCAGCAAACAGACCAATGTAAGCCTCAGCTTCAGATTCTGACTCTGAAGATGACTGATCTGACAATGTCTTCTCATTCTTAGAAACAAAGGATTTCTCCTTCTTGCTTTAGTGTTGACTCTTCTTCTTTTCTGCAGTCTCTTTTCTTTTATCTGGACATTCAGCCACTACATGTCCAGGCCTATTATAACAGTAGCAAACAATCTTTGATGTTGTAGACTTGTTTGGCTTTGACTTGCTCCTGTCTTTCCTGGATGACTTCCTCTTTTGATAGTAATCATCCTTAGGCTTAGATGTGGAAGGCTTAGACTTCCACTGCTTTTTCTTCAGAAATCACTGAAAATGCCTTGTGAAGGCAGCAAAATCATCATCTGAGTCACTGCTTTCAGAACTTTGGTTATCAGAATTATCTGAAGGTGTTTCAGCAACTATCACAGGAGGTGATGGAGATATCCTCCTATTTTTATTTGTGGCTTCAGCCTTGAAGGCCACAGATTTTTCTCTATTCTCACCTTTTGTACTCTTCTCTTCCTCTTTCCTAGCCATTAGTTGCATCTCATAAGATAGCAACTTTCCAAACAAGGTTGGAGGAGAAATTTCTAGAAGTTTGGCCACTTCTCTAATGACACAAATCTTAGTGTCCCAATTTTTGATCAGGGATCTCAGGAATTTATCATTCAGCTCATATGTGCTGAAGATTCTTCCATAGGACATCAACTCATTCACTATCCTATAGAACATTTTGTAACATTCAGTTATGCTGTCAGATTTCCCTTGTCTGAAACTTTCATATTTCTGGTTTAGCATAGATTTTTTGTATTATTTTACTTCTTCAGACCCTTCCATATACACTATAAAAGTATCTCACATTTCCTTTGAAGTCTTACAGTGAATCAAATTCTGAAAGGTAGAATCATCAATGGCACTTAATATGATATTTTGGGCCCTCTTATCCATAGTTGTCAAGATGATCTCATCCTTGGTCATCTATGAATAATCGTTAGGAATTCTTTGGTTAGAATCCAGAATTGAAATCTTCATTGGGACATAAGGACCTTCTTTGACTGTAATATAGATCCTTGGATCAGAGGCCTCCATAAATAGCCTGACCCTTTCATTCCAAATACCAAATATTTCCTTTCTGCATATGGGTAGTTTCATTGAGCCTAGTTCCTTGTGATTTTCACCTGAACCCATTTTCTAGATTTTTTATTGATTCTTAAATCTGCCTTAAGGATCTCACTCTGACTGTTAAGTCCTTCTTTGAGTAACCTCCCTCTGATACCACTTGAAAGAATTAGTGCCTATACACCGAGAGGGGGGTGAATAAGTGTAATTTTTCTTTTGCTTTAAAGGCAGACAATCTGTTCTAAAATTTAAACAGCAATTGCAAATTCTACAGCTATCAGCACAGCAATCACAGAAACAATCATTCACATAGTACACACAGTATTTATAGTGGTTCCCCAAGGTTTGGGTACATCCACTTTCCACCTTCGCCTATCTAGCAGTGTACTAGATTCGGCCTAACTTCTGCACTTCACCTCAGATCCTCAGATCTTACAGCTTATAACACCAAACAGGTTCCTACAACTCAGAGTATCCCCACTCCTACAACTCAGCCAGACAGCTCTATCTCAACCTTCACCAAGGCCTACAATTAGAGAACACAGTCTCCTATAGCTCAGGCACAAAGCCCTACCTCAGTCCTCAACAAGACCTACACTCAGAGATCTAAATCTCTTATACTCAGCCTTTATAAAATAGGCTTACAGCTCAGAACTATAATAGATCTTACGGAAATTTGATTAAACAAAGTATATAACCACCACCCTGAAAGAGAGAGAAGGGATGGATGGCCTCTTGAACTGTTTTTGGAAGAACTTGATGGCAGGGATCAACCTCCCTTAGCTTTCTTCAAAGCTTCTTGAATCTGAACTCAGTAGGGTTGAATCTTCTGTGAAGTTGATCTTCAATCTGCTTCTGACATAAGATTCAGATCTTAATTTGAATCTTTCTTTGCAGCCTGGTTCAGCTACTGCTCTTCTTAGATGGAGCTCTCTCTCCAACTTCTTCTAGATCTTCTGTCGAAAATTTTCTGTATAATTACTTCTATCTGTATTGATCAGAATCTGTATTCTTCAAAATCAATAATCACTTTCTGTTGAAGGATAAAGCCTTTATATAGTCTTCCTCTATGGTAACCGGCTGAACCGGTTTCTAACAACCTTCTAACAGTTCTGACAGTAGTAGTTGACCTGTTGGAAAATACAACTGTCAAGTCATCCAGTCACTTCTTGAAATCTCTGTCTCTGTCTGAAAGTGTTGAGACTGAACTTCATTATGTGTCGACACAATTAGACCAAGTGTCGACACAAGTGAACTAAGTGTCGACACTAGCCTTGGTGGTGTCGACACAACTCCTTTTGTTGTTGTAATAGCTTCTCGACACTTCTTCTTCAAAATGTGTCAACACTGATTCTGTGTCGAACTTTTCGACTTACTCTAGAGAATAGTGTCGACCTCTTGATACAGCGGGACACGCCCTGTGACACGCCCGTATCACAGGCTGTTTACCCCATACTCGACGATCGTCGAGTGCAGTTCGGCACACACAGGGGGGCACGCCCTCCTCGAATGGTACACACCTGTGTAGCCTGGCGTGTTCCTGCGTTCGACGAACATAGAACGCAGTTCGTCGAACTCATCTTTCATCGAACGTACGACGACTCCTCACCCGAGCAGGACACGCCCAGGCACAGGCCTGTGTCCCAGGCCGAGTCACCCAAAATTTTGCCTGCTGAAAAATTGGGATGTTACAACCCTCCCCTCCTACCAGAAATTTCATCCTAGAAATTTTCACATAGGAAGGCAATCAGTAACGAAAAAGTCATAACATCAAAATATCTTGTTACAATAACTTTTCACTATCCACTCAGTTACAGAAACAGCTCGGGAAATTCAGCTCGCGTGGTCTGCTATCGCTCCCTTGTAAGCTCTTCACGACCGTAGTTGTCCCACCAGACTTTTACCATCCTGACCGTCTTTTTCCGCAACTGTTTCTCGAATCGATCTTCAATCTGAATGGTTCTAACTCTCGTTGTTAGCCCATACTCCACCGGCACACGATCATCCGTGATCACTTGAGCTGGATCTTTAACGGCCTTCCGAAGCACCGAGATGTGAAACACATCATGTAGTTCACCGAAGACTGCCGAAAGAGCTAGCCGATAAGCAACTTCTCTGATTCGCTCAACCACTTCAAATGGACCCAAATATCTTGGACTCAACTTTTTCAAACGTCGAATCCTTGATACGCCTTTGAAGGGCTTGATCTTCAAGTAGACCCAATCGCCTACCGCGAACTCCATGTTCCGGTGCTTGGCATTGTAGTACTTCGCTTGAAGATCTTGGGTTATGTGTAGCCTCTCTCGAATAGTACGAATGGTTGAGTTTACTTCATCAACTTCATTACGATTATAAACTCTAGATTCGCCCGCTTCTACCTAAGCCAAGGGAGTATGACACTTCCATCCATATAGAGTTTCATACGGTGCCATCCTGATGCTTGCCTGGTAGATGTTATTATAAGCAAACTCCACCATGTAGAGATGATCTTCCCATCACTTTCCAAAATCTAGGGCGCACATTAGGAGCATGTCCTCGATCGTTCTGTTGGTTCGTTCAGTTTGGCCATCCGTTTGGGGATGAAAGGCCGTACTAAAAGTAAACTTCATGCCCAACAGCTGGTGAACTAGCCTCCAATCCTTTAACGTGAATCGCCCATCTCGATCACTCACGATGCTCCGATGAACACCATAGAGCCGTACAATCTGTTCCATGTTTAGCTTTGCCAAACTTTCTACTGAATCATCTCGCTTGTTCGGGAGGAAGTGTGCCACTTTTGTCAGCGGATCAACAATCACCCAGATGGAATCGTTCCCTCGCTGAGATCTCGACAACCCGTGCACAAAATCCATGGAAATATCGTCAAATTTCCACTCTGGAATTGGCAACGACTTCAAATAACCACCCAGTTTCTGGCATTCCGCCTTCACCATAGCACAGGTTTGGCATTTGGCCACATAAAGAGCAACATATTTCTTTAGCCCTAACACCAAAATATCTTTTTCATATCTCTGAACATATTCGTGCTCCCTGGGTGGATTGATTACTTTGTATAATGCGCTTCATACAACTGTTCTTCCCGCAATTTACCCACATTTGGGACGCACAAACGGCCTTCTTTCCGCAAAAGACCATCATCCCAGGAGAACTTTCCTTCTGTCCCAGCTTTCGCATATCGTAGTAACTCTTCATCCAACTCCATTGCCCATCGATCGCGGTCCGCATGGTCACATTGCACATCCGTCCAGTTCAAACATGCATTGGCTGTGGAATTCTTGTCAACACAAGAAATCTCTAACGCTTCCAGCTCCTGGATGAGACGTTCATCATGCCTCTGCAACCAAGCTGCTCTTGTCGGAGTCCACCGACTCAAGGTATCCGCAACAACATTCCCCTTCCCGGTAGTATAGTGAATCTCAAAGGTGCAGACCTCGAGGAACTCCAACCACCTTCGTTGTCGCATATTCAAATCCTTCTTCTCCAATATGTACTTCAGGATCTTGTGACCTGTATAGATCTCCACCTTCACAACATAAAGATAGTGTCGCCATAGCTTTAGTGTAAAGATCACTGCCGCCAACTCAAGATCATGGATGGGATAGTTCCGCTCGTGCACTTTCAGCTGGTGTGAGCCATAAGCAATCACCTTTCCATTTTACAGAAGCACGCAGCCTAAAACGCTCCTTGAAGCATCACTGTAGATTACAAATCCATCGGTACCACATCGCGATGACAACATAGGCGCCGTGGTCAACCGAATCTTCAGCTCTTCAAAAGTTCGTGCACACTCTGGCTACCAAACGAACTTCTGTTCTTTTCGCATCAACGTGGTTAGCGGAAAAGCAATCCGCGAGTAGTTTTCAACAAATCTTCGGTAGTAGCATGCTAGTCCAAGGAATCTCCGGACCTCGGCCACTGAAGACAACACTAACCACTCCTCTATGGACCTTATCTTCGCTGGATCCACAGTTATGACCATTCCACTCACCACATGGTCCAGAAAAGCCGCCGACGATAGCCAAAACTCGCACTTTGAGAACTTGGCATAGAGCTGATTCTGCCTCAATGTATTCAACACCAACCGCAAATGCTTCTAATGGTCGGCTTTCGATCTCAAGTACACCAGGATATCATCAATGAACACTAATACGAACAGATCCAGGTACTCGCGGAATATGCGTGCATCAAGTCCATAAATACCGAGGGCGTATTACACATACCAAACGGCATGACCGTGAACTCGTAGTGTCGGTTCCGTGTTCCAAATGCGGTTTTGGGAATATCTTCTTCCCGTATCCTCAACTGGTAATAACTAGATTTCAAGTCCTACTTGGAGTAGACGGTCGATCCCACTAGCTGATCGAACAATTCATCAATCCGTGGAATCAGATATTTATTCTTCTTGGTCAGCTTATTCAGTTCGCGGTAAACAATACATAACCGCAAGCCACCGTCATTCTTTTTAACAAAAAACACAGGGGCGCTCCAAGGAGACATGCTTGGGCGTATATACCCCTGCTCCATCAATACCCCTGCTCCAAGGAGACATGCTTGGGCGATATGGCGAGCGGGCCATAGGTTTCGCACCTGGTACCAACTCGATCGTGAAGTCAATCTCACGGTGGGGTGGTAGCCCAGGGAGATCCTTGGGAAACACATCTGCAAATTCAGACACATTCGGAACTTCACACACACTGGCCTTATGCTCAACAGCCTGAATCAGGGCGAAGTAGCACTCCGCACCCTTCCGAATAGTCTTCAAGACTTGGAGTGCAGACAATAACGTCCCGCCCACTCCTCGCATACCCGCGAACTTTGTCTCTTGTTCGGTATTCTGGCCCAACGTGATCTCTTTGGACTGGCAATCAATCAAGGCATGCTGCTCCGTAAGCCAATCCATACCAAATATCACGTCGAATTCCTATATCGGCAATACAGATGCAGTCAAACTGAAATCCTGACTTCCTATTTGGATCGCCACATCACAAGCTGGATCCGCAAGCATCCAACAGCCATTCGGCAACACCACTCTGATGCTATCTGTCTTCACACGACTAGGTATCCCAAGCCGCGGTAGAAACTCGCTAGACAGAAAAGAATGCGACGCACATGTATCAAACATTGCTCGCTCCAGCATGTCCCGAATCATCACAAAGCCTGTGACAATCATATCACACACACAAGCCCCAGACACATATGCATTAAGCAAAACATACAAGCAATATGATACGCAAAAACTTAACTCGAACCTGTGACGACGTCACTCTACTTGATGGCCTCCTACAGGCCAATATTGTAGACTCGGGGCTGCTCTTGAGAGGCGGAGGAGTCCACCACTGCCTTGCCCTTCTCCACATATGATGCCCCCCTTCTTTTCACTCTTTGGCGGCATCCGAAAATCTCGAGCTATATGCCCCACCCATCCACAATTGAAGCACGTACGAGTATCCGTCTTTGAGGTGGCCCCCGACGTTGCTCCCGATGCAACTGAAGAAGGAGCTTATCCCGTCGTATTGGGCCTCTTGCCCCATTTCTTCTCATAAAATGACTTCGTCGGTCGGGGAACTTGAAACTCTGGCTATGTCACAGCAAATGCCCTCTTCCCCTGCACCCTTTTCATGTCTTTTTCTAGCGCGCAGGCAATATCAACTAATGCCTGGAAGCCTTGGTTCACAGAACTAGATAGCTGGAATCTCAACTCGTCCCGCAGTCCTTCATAGAACCTACTCGTATTCCTTTGCTCATCAGCAAAAATCGAACCCGAATACCGCCCAAGAGTGTAAATTCATGTAGGTACGCGTCAACACTTCCATCACCTTGCGTTAGCATTTTGAATTCATTCTCCATGGCAATCCGTTGCGCCGTAGGAAGGTGCTTCGCTAGTAAGAGTCGAGAGAATTCTTCCATCGATACTTGTGTTATGGGACGACCCGCCAAGTGATGCAACTCCATCTCGTCCAACCACAGTCTAGCCCCTCCTTCAAGTAGGAAGGTAGCTACGGTGACTTTCTGATGCTCCTCCATTCCAATCGCCGTCATGATCCGCTTGACGCGCGATAACCAATCCTCAGCCTGTGTAGGAGCTCCCACTCCCGAGAATGTCGGCAGGTGAGAACTTATAAACCGCGTCAACTGCTTCTCATCTGCTCGAGGATTCACAACCACAACAGGTCTGGCCTCGCCTCCACCTATTCTGTCCTCACGGCCGGCTGCGCCTACCCTTGCGCCTGCCCAACCGGCTGTCCTTGAACCATAGCAGACAAAGCCTCAGCAATTTGTCGCACAGTTTCTTCAGACGGCGGAGGGGTAGGCACCTCAGCTGGTATCGTACTTTCATCCGAATGTTGGTGCTCTGATTGCCCCGCACCACTCCGAGTTACCTAAAGGGGACAAGACACAGATATTAGCAGCCTTACAAGAGCAAACAACACAAAATAGGAACGTGCAGGTTCCTCAAACACAAGAATTTGCATTCCTATCATGGACATTCAGGAGTTCAAACGTGTTAACTTGATTTGCACAGACACGTGCTCGCCACCCCACAAAAGAAGTCGACCACGACTTCGAGAGGGAAAGACGAAGACAGCTAATACCAAAAATGTAAGAAATCCATTCGTTCATATAATATATATTAGAAGGTCTGGTTGGGGCCCCACAATATATAGCACAAAACAGATAATGAAGTTATGGAGTGATAGCAGAGTAGCGAAACACACCTACTACATTGCATTCTAGCGGAAGCCAATAACACTACACTTGAACTTATCACTTGAATGTCCAACATATAAAAACTCCACATTTTATATATTATAGGAATGTCTTACAACATACATAATGAGTTGGCTTTATGTCCTTACAGAGCTTTCAAACAGTGGCCCAAACATTGGCACGCTGGCCGGCGACATCAAAAGAAAACATAACATTTATCCAAATTAGCCTTCGAGGGATAACAGCAACAACAGCAGCAAAAGTAGCATGGACATCAACCCTTTTTCGTCTCACTTGGCCCTCCAGCACCTGTATAGGGACAATCCACCCAATGCTGGCAAACAAAGGCAACGGTCAGCATTCCGCTGACCAAATTATAACGACCCTACCCCTTTCTCGGGGCAGCGGTATTCTTCCCTGCAGTCATAGCATATCACAAGCATGTATATATATATATCTCATATAATGTGCTTTCACACACACATGCAATCACAACCGTCAGCCACCCGGCCCGACAGTCCGTGCACTCAGGGCACATTCTTGGTGTACTGGCAAACCAGTTGCCCACCACCGTATCAGGGTCGTAGCCCAAAAGTAAATCACTTAAGCATTTACTCCATGGCGTGCAGCCGGAGTTCTAGTCGTAATGAATCGGGATTGGCCCGTAGCCACCCATTGTGTCATGGCACGCAGGCCTACGACTCTCACTATACGCTCCAATAGACCGCACCTTCCGGTCTCACGCCAGACGGACATAATGCAGGTCGGATCCTCTACGCCTCGTTGCTAAAATCTCCTTGCCATCACCGAGTATGGCATACTCACGGCTACAAAAGGTGCGGGTCGGTCTCACCAATCCTGTTCTGACATTCAAGCCTGGGTATTTCCCTTACACCCATTCGTATCACAACATTAGCCAGTCTTTCCTGGGCACACCAGTACTTCCTGCTACTCTCTTCGCAGGTGGACACCACAAATATCACAAATGTCAGGGGTCTTTCCTGACTACCACGCCAGTACTTCCTATTACTCTCTTCACAGGTGGACTCCCCATGAACATTAAGCATTCCAAAAGGGTATTTCCTATAATTCTAATCCAGTACTTCCTGCTACTTCCTTTCACAGGTCAAACCCAACAGCAAAAGCAGCACAAGCATTATACGGGTATTTTCCTAAACTACCACTCTAGTACTTCTTGCTACTTTCTTTCACAGGTCCAACCCGTCGACTCCTAAACCACGCGTTTAGCACAGAGTCTTCTCCTGTTCGTATGCAACATCACCAATCCAGACAAACCTGTCTAGACGGGCTTCACACTACATGCCTATTTCGTACTCCATTTTCGGATCTATATGACAACAAAGGGGATTCCATGAATCAACCTAAAAGACTCCCAACATCAGCCACACTTTGGTGGGCGAATCATGCATATGCCAAAAAGGAAGCGTTCACATGGCTAAGAAGAAAGGTCGTTACCCTTGAAGACCATTTCGGTGTCATGAACTTCTAGCTGGATCGAAGGAACCGCAAAAGATTTTCCTCTGCAACGATGGCCTTGAATCTCAGCTTGACACTCTCAAGCTCCACTAGAGATCAACCCCTCTTCTTCTTCTTCTTCTTCTTCTTTATTTCTTTCCCTTTCTCTTTCTAGAAGTTTAGAAAGATGAAGGCAAAATAAAAATGAGTCTTCCTTCTCACTTTTCGGCCTTACGGAAACATGGAAGGCTCTCAGCTGTTAGATCCCAGCTGAAGAAGAAAGGACGGCCACGAAAACCAGAAAAAACATGTTTCGGGTCCGACACGCCCTATGACACGCCCGTGTCACAGGCCCTATCACACAAAGCGGTGCACAAACCGCCTTATCCCAAAACAGGTCACGCCCAGGGTACACGCCCTTGACGGCCAGGTCACGCTCGTGACATAGGGCGTGTACCTCACTCGAGACCTACTCGAGAGGACTTACTCGAGAGAAAACCAACTACTCGAGTACTCGGATTGGACATGCCAGTGTCGAATGACACGCCCATATCACCGCCCTCTTACTCGAGTACTTTTCCACTTACTCAAGAGAATAGTGTCGACCTCTCGACACAGCGGGACACGCCCTGTGACACGCCCATATCACAGGCTGTGTACCCCAAACTCGACGATCGTCGAGCACAGTTTAGCACACACAGGGGGACACACCCTCCTCGAACGGTACACGCCTGTGTAGCCTAGCGTGTTCCCGCATTCGACGAACGTCGAGCACAGTTCGTCGAACTCATCTTTCGTCGAACGTATGACGACTCTGCACCCGAGCAGGACACGCCCTGGGACACGCCTGTGTCCCAGGCCGTGTTACCCAAAATTTTGCCTGCTGAAAAATTGGGCTATTACACCATACTTCTAGTTCAATCCGGATGTAAGTGACAAAGGGACATGACAACACTAATATATTTGTCACAAAAGGCTTGTTGAGTTATGAACTCTTATTGCATAGGTAGCAATGATGTATGTTAGATTCCTCTCATTGCTTGTGAGACTTTTGTTGGTATATTATAGATCATGTGGGAGACTGTTAATATTTTATGATGATTTAAAAGTACTCAAGCAGTTAGTCTCACTGTCAATACGATTTGAGCCTATAAGGTCGCACATAACAATCTTTGGATAAATTTGAGAGGGTTGTTTTGGCCTCACTCATATGGGAGATGAGTGAAGGACTAATCTTGTAACATCCCATGTTACTTCTGGACCCCTCAACTTAGATTGGGTTAGGCATGGGATGAGACCTAAGGAGATCAACTAGGTTTGACCCTAGGTAGTGGGTGGTAACCATGTGGAGCCCACCATAGGACCAAGTCAAACTAGGTCAAACTAGCCTGATTAGGGACCCTAGCCACACCATGACCCCACCACATTGCCCTAACCCTAAAAACAATCTAAGTGGACCCTAGGGTATGTCACTGGGTCAACATTTTGACCCCAGTTGACCAAGGTCAACCTTGGGCTTAATTTGGTCAAACCCACACCCATAGGCCTAATTAACCTAAGTGGGGCACCCCTTGACCCAAACTTAGTTGGGTGGTGCCACTAGACCCACTTCCACCAAGTGGGGTCAGTCCACCCTCCATGGTTGACCAGTCAACCTTAAAAGTCAATTTGGTCAACAATTTGACCTAAAGAGAGAAAATGAAGGCCAAGTCATTTCCCCTTGGACCAAGCCCACTAAAATTGGCCCAAAGTCAGCCCAAGTGAACAAGACCAGTCCTACCCCTCTAAATCAGGAGAGAGAGTACATGCAAGGGGGTAAAATTGGAATTTTTGGGAGAAGAGGAGAGAGAAAAGGGAATGAAGCAAATTTTGGCCACATGGCCACCCCACCAGCTGACTTAGGCTGCCCAAAACCAGGTGGCCGGCCTCCCCTCTTCATTTCCATCAGAATACCAGAGCTGAGAGCCACATGGCAGCTGGGTGAAACCTCCAAAGCTCAAAACTGAGCTAACATTGGAGTTAACTCCACTTGTAGCCCACCTCAGTGCAAACAGAGCTCACCATCAGCTTCAGAAGGCCGAGAGGAGTGGAATTCGACTGCTTACTCATGGAGAACGGTGGAGAATTGAACTTTCGGGGTGGAGCTCGCCGGCGCACCACCACCACGGCAAACCGCCGCCTGACCAGCAGCCAAGCCCCGATTCAGGTGTGTTTCACCTCACCTCTTCCCGTACTAACTTTCTAGATCGAACTAGGGAGATATCGGGCTCAATCGAGCCTGATGCCATGAGAGGAAATGGAGAAATTCGAGCTTTTCTTTTCTTGCTCGGGTTCGCCGGAGGAGCCAACTCCGGCGGCCCCACCGCCGGGAAACGCTAGCCCCCACCTTAACGAAGGTGGTGGCGATATCCGCCGGCGGTGGTGGTGGCTCAGCTGGCCGGAAAAGGCCAGCCAACATCGTCCAGGTAGAATCAATCATGGCCGTTAACTCATCGGGGACGATGACCAGATCCCGTCGATTTTACTTTAAGATTCGTGTGCCGATATTAATTTAGATTAATGTAATGTATTGAATAGTAACATTTCCTGTCACATATATTCAGTCCTTTTGCATGTAAACGTTAGGCCTCTTAGAGGCATTTCCAGAACTTAGGCCCTTAATGAAAAATGTAGCCTAGAGTCGTACCTTTAAAATGCCACCCTAAACATACATTTTGGTGTAGTGTACAGTCCTGTAGGACATTTCTCCTAGGACTGGTCCTAGAGTAGGGCAGAAATTAAATTGGGTGCCCTGGTCACAATATTAGTCACCATGGCCCCAAATTTTGGGCACATGCATGATTAGGGCATACTTACCTCCTGCCAAAATTTAGGAATTTTTGGAAAACATTTTCCTATAGTTTTTGGTAAAATATCAAAATTTAAATAAATGGCATATAGGGAGTTCTACTCCTCCCCATGGCCCCAAATTTAGGTGGTGGGTCAGTGGGGTCATCCTTGGTGCATGATAAAATTTTCAGCACCTTGGGTTCACTGCATGGTTGAGAATCCACTTGCATGTGCTAGCCTATGTTAAGCCTTGGGGTGCAAATAGCAAAAATGCAAATTGGTGAATTTAGCCCAATGGTTGCATGCAAGAGTCATGAAATTATTTACAGTGGTTCATTAGGGTAAATTTCACTCCTCAAATTAATTATGGAATTTTTGGAATCAAAATTCCATTTATTGGAATTTATTTTAAAAATAGCTATTTGGGAGATAAAAATTGGAAAATAGGATTTATTCAAGTACAAGTCCAAAATACTTTGCCAAGGCATAAATAACAATACATTTGACTTAGGAAAAATATGATTCCTCTGTTTTGAAGAATTTTGGAATAGATACCCTAAATTCCTCATTTTACCCTTATTTTGTAAACTCTTGAAATGATGGATTTATACCTCTGAAAAATTTGGAAATTTTTCTACTGTCATAAAATGTTATTATTGGTCTTGCACAAATTTCTCAGAATTTAATGGATGAATTATTTGTGTTAAAATTAGTATAATGGCATTTTGGTAAATATCTTATAATGGAATCCTATAGGCCATCTTACATTAAATGTTGATGATTCTCTGCCAATAGTCTTAAATTAGTGTCCTAAAAACTCTGTAATTTTTCTGGAATTTTTGTGTAAATAATGCCTACACATCATTTGGAAAAATGGAATTTTGTGGAATTGACATTAAATTGAAAATGATAATAAATAATTTAAGGAAAATTATGAAATTCTGTAGGCAGCAATATTTTGTCACTATACATCTCAGGAAAAATCCCCTAGGTCAGTGGATACTTAATCAAACTACTTCATGTGTAAAGTGACCTAGCATTTGAATTAAAAGAATTAATTAAATGACTATTTGGCCAAGAAAAATTATGAGAATCCTTAGGGTAGTTCCCTTAGTCCATAATACCTTAGGATAAATATTTAGAGGCAAGATGCCTTAAGTTTTGGAAGATCACAATTCTAGGGTAGGCATAGGTCATGGTCTGCATATAACACAAATAGGTCCTGCCTTAGGGAATTACCAGGGGATTGATTATCGGTAGAAATAAGAGAGAGTTCAAGATATGTAACCCTGGTGGGTAGAGTTTTACTTAGTGAGGGATCAAAAGTGCAAGTCTTAACTAGCAACTGGAGTGGGGATCGGCGGAAGACCGTCGGTTTTCCCGGTAATACCTTAAGTCACTAGGGTTGTACTAAAGCAATAAGGAGAGCTGGGGTGATACATGGGTAGCCATCAACTAAAATAAATATCCTTGCGAAAGGGAACGTTGGGCGTAATCCCAACATAGTTCCTAGTGCCCTTTGAGAGCCCTTCACAGGGAATACCGGGGGCAGTCCTGGGATTAACCTTAAATCTCTAGGCGTAATAAACTGTAGACAAGAGTAGTATAATAGGTTAGGACATTGTCGTACCTTCTCGCCCGTGTGGGGTTGGAGAGTTTCATGATATATGCTCACTCGTTAGGGGTTTGAGGGAGTTGGTATAAAGGCACTATTGTGCGTTCTCACCCGGGTTTGGGTTTGAGGGATTCAGGACGTGTTTTTGTCCTGCGAGCGGGAGGCTCGGTATGAATTACTTGCATGTGCATAAATATCGTGGCGGGGCATGCGGTACTGGCCGTTCGTCACACCGATGGCAGTACGGTGCACCAGGCGGTTGTGGGAGTTAGAGGGGCCAGTGGGTTGTTTTACACTGCGGTCTGGAGGACGATCCCCGATAACACACATCCGACCCAACAAGACTGACGGGTTTGTCAGCAAAGTACGTACGCGAGACTCTAGAGTGCACCTTGGACGTGTACAGAGGCGTATGAGAGGGGTCTAAGGCCTGGTAGTGTGCCTACCGGTCTAGAAGTGGAGACGCCCGCTCCGCTGCTGCCGTAGCCACAACGGTGGTACCAGAGAGTGATGCTAGCTCTCAAAAAGTGGGAACTAAAGGTCTGTGATCACAGAGTCGTTGTGTGTAAGTTGCACTTTCCTGCGCATAAAAATTGCATCATATCATTCATTCATATTAGGTCATACGCTTCATAGATCCTTATCATATAATTAGTATGGGCTCTTTTATATGATAAGTTAAATTTCCTGGAAACCCTAACTTATATATTTGTATGGGCATTTATATAAGTTAGGGTACGTTTGTGATGATAGCATAGTGGTAGCATAGCTTATTTACTTGTTCATTCTACTGCTTCTTTACTTTTCTTTACCGCACTGCTCTTACTTACTACTTGTACCGTACATAGAATTGCTAGAGTAGAATTACAGTACTTATTACAGCATTAGTTAGATATTGTCACCTGCTTCCACTTTGTTACCCCTTGTTGTCCTCCGCTTCGTCCTCCCGCTCGGTACCTAGGAGCTGCGGGGCGAGGTGCGGAGGAAACGACTTAGTCTTTTTGACTAATGGTCGGTGACCAACTATTTTTAGGAGCCCGTGGAGATGGAGCACCAGCACGTCGAGGAGGCAGGACATGAGGAGCAGATACCACTTCAGCAGGCTACTACCGCTACTGTGCGTACTCAGGTGGGACGAGTTCTGATGATCTAGTTTAGCTTCCGCATTTACTATTTTGTGAGAGAGAGATTTGATGTACTGGGCATAAGCCCTTTTTACTCTTTCTTCTGTACTATTCTGTGGACTATTGATGTACTATTCATTTCTTTTATATGATTGTACTGTGGCTTGTGGACTGGTAGTTTTATATATATAGATTACTTCTTCTTCTCATATTGGCCTACAGGTTTATGATCGTACTAGCCGGCAGAATCGGCGTGTTGCGGTGTCGACTAACCCGTGAGTTAGTGCCACCGTAAGACGGCGGTTCTGGGCATAAGATCCGGTAGCCCTCCTTGGTAAGGGGGAGGGTGGTCTTACAAACTGGTATCACTTGAACAACGATCATATGAGAAAGAAGTCCACAACATGGGACCACCCCCGCCCGAGCATTAGTTTGCGGACAAACTATGCAGCGGAAGCAGTGGTGTGCCCATGTGTAAAGTCACATAAATGGTCCACAAAGTACAATTTGTTAGGCCAATTCTGCTTTAACCTTACCTTTATGCAACCTCCACAGGTCGCAGCGCCGCAAAATGTGGCTCCTCCCCCTCCAGCTGCCACTCCATTCCTACATACGGAGATGGGGCAGACCCTGACGGCGATTTTGGATGCCTTTAGAGCCCAGCAAGTCCCGGCTCCACAGCCAAATCCGGGGTCGAGCTGGCTGAGCGCATTCAAGAGCCTGTCCCCACCGACGTACCGCGGGACAGAGGATGCGGTGAAGACATAAGAATGGCTGGAGGCCATACACGAGATCTTAGCGGGCATCAGCTGCCCAGTCGGCCAGGCAGTACCTCTAGCCACCTTTGTGCTAGAGGCCCACGCGAAGAGATGGTGGAAGTCAGTCCGGGAGTCTACTTATGCGGACTTTGAGCTGTCAGAGATATCTTGGGAAGAGTTTGGCGATGTGTTTCTGGAGCACTTCGTCTCTGCTACGGACAGAGATGCTTTGGAGGAGAGGTTTTTGAACCTCAAGCAGGGGACCAGATCAGTGATAGAGTACCAGAGAGAGTTCTCCCACTTGGCCAGGTTCGCGGGGATTCAGGACACCGACGATAGGAGGTATGCGAAGAGGTTCTACCGGGGCCTCAGGGATGATCTGAGGCAGGCTCTGTTATTCATTTCTCATGGCACATCCAGGCAGATCATCGAGATGGCGAAGAAGCTGGAGGCTGACCAGCTGATGGTGCGAGCCGGAGGGAAGAGACCATTTGACAGATCGACATCAGGTGAGAGCAGTAGGGGCTCTCAGAGAGGCAGGACCATTGGATACAGGAGGGGTGGGGGACGTCGTCGTCCCAACTTCAGGCAGGATCAGGGGCCTCCTCCAGCATTGGCTCCCCCACCTCTACAGATACATGATCCGAGGAGACAGGATGACCGAGGACACCGACAAGTGGTTTGTTACGGATGCCGCCAGCCTGGGCACATCAGATCGGAGTGCCCGCACCGATTCCATCCCCCTCCTCCTCCTCCACCTCCAGTGGCCCCTGTACAGCAGGGCCGAGGACGAGGCCGAGGACGAGGCCGAGGTCGGGCATATCATGGCAGGAGGCGCGAGCAGGAGCAGATATACGCCTTGGACCTCACAGAGCCGAGGAATCCCGAGGAGGTTATTACAGGTACTTGAAGTTAATTATGAATTTTCATGGATTTCCAATGATATATATTTAGTACCTGGAACTATAGGATAACAATTAACTTTCACATAAACAAACCTCAGGCATAGTCATGATCAGCGGCAAGCCCGCTCATACTCTTTTCGACACGGGTGCTTCACACTCGTTCGTATCCGAGGCCTTCATCGACGGACTCGAAGGCGTGGAGAGGTTCCCGGGACTAGAGATGAGGGTACGTCTACCCGATGGATCAGAGCTGCGGACCACTGCACATTGTGATATGGAGGCCGAGATTGGAGGCAAGGCATTTGAGGCGCCGGCGACCATTCTGAAGCTACAGGACTTTGATTTGATCTTGGGCATGGCCTGGTTGCATCAGAACCATGCCCAGATAGATTGCCCGTCCAGGAGGATCACGCTAAGACATGGCGACTCTCATGTTATCGTTGAAGGTATCCAGCCTATCTGCCACCTACTATTATCTTCTATACAGGCTGTGAAGGCCCATGAGCAGGGTGAAGAAGTCTATATTGTCTGCTTTGAGATGGTGGGAACAGAGGCGACTATCTCAGATATTCCGGTGGTTCGGGATTTCGCCGACGTATTCCCGGAAAAATTGCCCGGGCTACCGCCTGCTAGAGATTTGGATTTCAGGATTCAGCTAGTACCGGGAGCGAAGCCGGTGTCCCGGGCACCCTACAGGATGGCTCCTAGGGAGCTAGCAGAGTTCAGGACTCAACTACAGGAGCTAGTCGAGTCAGGATTTGTGCGACCCAGTTCATCGCCTTGGGGAGCACCAGTTCTTTTCGTGAAGAAGAAGGACGGATCACTTCGATTATGTATAGATTACCGGGAGCTGAACCGGTTGACGGTCCGCAACACCTATCCTCTGCCTCGGATAGATGAGTTATTTGACCAGCTACAGGGAGCATTCTGGTTCTCCAAGTTAGATTTGCTATCCGGCTATTATCAGCTCCGTATCAGGGAAGAAGACATACCGAAGACGGCTTTCAGTTCGCGCTATGGATTATACGAATTCACGGTGATGCCTTTTGGGCTCACGAATGCTCCTGCTGCATTCATGAGTCTGATGAACCGTGTTTTCGAGCCTTTCTTAGATCGCTTCGTGATAGTATTCATCGACGACATCCTTATTTATTCTCGGACTCAGGAGGAGCATACAGAGCACTTGGCACGGGTCTTGCAGAGGCTGAGGGAGACCCAGATGTACGCAAAATTTTCAAAGTGACAGTTCTGGTTGCAGGAGGTGGCATTCCTGGGGCACACGATCAGTGGGGCTGGGTTAGCAGTGGACCCGGCCAAGATAGAGACAGTGAGGGATTGGCCACGGCCGAAGACCGCATCTGATATTCGTAGTTTCTTGGGACTAGCAGGCTATTACCGTAAGTTCGTGGAGGGGTTCTCCAGGATAGCACTCCCCCTCACGTCCTTGACAAAGAAGGACACAGATTTTGTTTGGTCAGAGCGGTGTGAGACGGCTTTTCAGGAGCTGAAGGACCGACTCATCTCATCCCCCATTCTTGCGCTTCCATCCGGGAGCGAAGGATTCCAGATCTACACGGACGCCTCTTACTAGGGGATGGGTGCGGTCCTGATGCAGCATGGACACGTTATTGCTTATGCTTCGAGACAGTTGAAGAAGCATGAGCATAACTATCCAGTACATGATCTAGAGCTCGGGGCTGTGGTTTTCGCCCTGAAAATATGGAGGCATTACTTATATGGGATTCATTGTGACATCTTCTCAGATCACAAGAATCTCAAGTATATCGATACTCAGAAGGACCTAAACCTGAGACAGAGGAGGTGGCTGGAGTTTCTCTGTGATTATGATTACAAGATCCACTATCATCCGGGAAAAGCGAACACGGTTGCGGATGCTTTGAGCAGGAGGGCCGGCACTTCTGGACCGGAGCCCCGATTGATGTCCATAGAGCTGCTTCAGATGATGGAGGACATGCACATTACCGTGGTGTCCGAGACTGAGCCAGTGGTATATAGAGAGTATTTGAGCTCAGTGATCAGCTGCGATGATATACAGGAGCGCATCCGAGCACATCAGAGGCTGGATGCTGCGTTACAGCCGATTTTCAGTGCCCTAGAGAGGGGCAAGGTCGAGGACTACACGTTACAGGATGATCTTCTTCGGTTCCGGAGGCGCATCTACATACCAGCAGGAGGCAGTATCCGGGAGGACATACTCCGAGAGGCACATTGCTCGAGATATTCAGTGCACCCCGGCATCACCAAGATGTGGGCAGATTTGCGGAGATCTATGTATTGGCCCGGGATGAAGAGGGAGATCACGGATTTTGTGGCCCATTGCGAGACCTGCCAGCGTGTGAAGGCGGAATGCAAGAGCCCGGGGGGTTTACTACAGCCACTGCCAGTTCCAGAGTGGAAGTTCGAGGACATTGCTATGGACTTTGTACACGGATTGCCTCGCTCCCACTCTGGGCATGATTCTATATGGGTTATAGTGGACAGATTGACCAAGGTAGCGCGGTTTATTCCAGTTCGGAAGGATGCCCCAGTTGCAGTCCTGGTGAGACTATTTGTGGAGCAGTACATCGGATATCATGGTATCCCCAGGACTATTGTTTCGGACCGTGATGGTCGGTTCACTTCGAGCGAGTGGAGGGCCGTGCATGCTTATTTGGGATCTCGGCTTACCTTTAGTACCGCCTTCCACCCGCAGACCGACGGACAGACCGAGCGGACCATCCGGACCATGGAGGACCTGCTCAGATTATGCATATTGGATACGGGGAAGCCTTGGGAGAGGCTGCTGCCATTGATCGAGTTCTCGTATAATAACAGCCACCAGGCTAGCATCAGGATGGCTCCGTACGAGGCTCTTTATGGGAGGAGATGCCGGACACCGCTATCATGGGTACAGGATGTGGATACCAGGGCTCTGGGATCTGATTATATAGAGGACACTGAGGCTCAGATTCGATTGATCAGGGATCGGCTACTCGAGGCCCAGAGCAGGCAGGCAAAGTATTATGATGCTCGGCACCGGAAGGTGGAGTTCCAGGTTGGAGACAGGGTATTCTTGAAGATACGTCCAGTACACGGTGTTTCTCGGGTGCGGAGGCACAAGAAACTCAGTCCACGATACATTGGGCCATACCTGATCCTGGAGCGGATCGGCCCCTTGGCTTACCGACTGCAGCTGCCACCGGAGTTGGGTGCATTACATGACGTCTTCCACGTCTCTTCCTTGCGAAGGGCTCTCCTTCGGCCGGAGCAGCACATTACTACTACAGCCGGACCAGTAGAGCCTGACAGATCAGTGAGATTGGAGCCGATCCGGATTGACGATACAGCCATCCGAGTGTTGCGGAAGAAAAATTTCCCTCTTGTGAAAGTGCTATGGTCCAACCATGGACGGGAGGAGCACACTTGGGAGCCGAGGGATCTGATGCTGGAGCAACACCCGGAGCTATTCGCATCAGGTACATTTAAGTTTTGTCTTTAAATTTCTTGATAATTCTTGCAAATTGAACCCCGTAGACCCGAACTTAAATTTCGGGGACGAAATTATTTTCTTGTTTATTGGAATTTGTAACATCCCATGTTACTTCTGGACCCCTCAACTTAGATTGGGTTAGGCATGGGATGAGACCTAAGGAGATCAACTAGGTTTGACCCTAGGTAGTGGGTGGTAGCCATGTGGAGCCCACCATAGGACCAAGTCAAACTAGGTCAAACTATCCTGATTAGGGACCCTAGCCACACCATGACCCCACCACATTGCCCTAACCCTAAAAACAATCTATGTGGACCCTAGGGTATGTCACTGGGTCAACATTTTGACCCCAGTTGACCAAGGTCAACCTTGGGCTTAATTTGGTCAAACCCACACCCATAGGCCTAATTAACCTAAGTGGGGCACCCCTTGACCCAAACTTAGTTGGGTGGTGCCACTAGACCCACTTCCACCAAGTGGGGTCAGTCCACCCTCCATGGTTGACCATTCAACCTTAAAAGTCAATTTGGTCAACAATTTGACCTAAAGAGAGAAAATGAAGGCCAAGCCATTTCCCCTTGGACCAAGCCCACTAAAATTGGCCCAAAGTCAGCCCAAGTGAACAAGACCAGTCCTACCCCTCTAAATCAGGAGAGAGAGTACATGCAAGGGGGTAAAATTGAAATTTTTGGGAGAAGAGGAGAGAGAAAAGGGAATGAAGCAAATTTTGGCCACATGGCCACCACACCAGCTGACTTAGGCTGCCCAAAACCAGGTGGCCGGCCTCCCCTCTTCATTTCCATCAGAATACCAGAGCTGAGAGCCACATGGCAGCTGGGTGAAACCTCCAAAGCTCAAAACCGAGCTAACATTGGAGTTAACTCCACTTATAGCCCACCTCAGTCCAAACAGAGCTCACCATCAACTTCAGAAGGCCGAGAGGAGTGGAATTCGACTGCTTACTCATGGAGAACGGTGGAGAATTGAACTTTCGGGGTGGAGCTCGCCGGCGCACCACCACCACGGCAAACCGCCGCCTGACCTGCAGCCAAGCCCCGATTCAGGTGCGTTTCACCTCACCTCTTCCCGTACTAACTTTCTAGATCGAACTAGGGAGATATCGGGCTCAATCGAGCCCGATGCCATGAGAGGAAATGGAGAAATTCGAGCTTTTCTTTTCTTGATCGGGTTCGCCGGAGGAGCCAACTCTGGTGGCCCCACCGCCGGGAAACGCTAGCCCCCACCTTAACGAAGGTGGTGGCGATATCCGCCGGCGGTGGTGGTGGCTCAGCTGGCCGGAAATGGCCAGCCAACATCGTCCAGGTAGAATCAATCGTGGCCGTTAACTCATCGGGGACGATGACCAGATCCCGTCGATTTTACTTTAAGATTCGTGCGCCGATATTAATTTAGATTAATGTAATGTATTGAATAGTAACATTTCCTGTCACATATATTCAGTCCTTTTGCATGTAAACTTTAGGCCTCTTAGATGCATTTACAGAACTTAGGCCCTTAATGAAAAATGTAGCCTAGAGTCTTACCTTTAAAATGCCACCCTAAAAATACATTATGGTGTAGTGTACAGTCCTGTAGGACATTTCTCCTAGGACTGGTCCTAGAGTAGGGCAGAAATTAAATTGGGTGCCCTGGTCACAATATTAGTCACCATGGCACCAAATTTTGGGCACATGCATGATTAGGGCATACGTACCTCCTGCAAAAATTTAGGAATTTTTGGAAAAACTTTTCCTATAGTTTTTGGTAAAATATCAAAATTTAAATAAATGGCATATAGGGAGTTCTACTCCTCCCCATGGCCCCAAATTTAGGTGGTGGGTCAGTGGGGTCATCCTTGGTGCATGATAAAATTTTCAGCACCTTGGGTTCACTGCATGTTGGAGAATCCACTTGCATGTGCTAGCCTATGTTAAGCCTTGGGGTGCAAATAGCAAAACTGCAAATTATTGAATTTAGCCCAATGGTTGCATGCAAGAGTCATGAAATTATTTACAGTGGTTCATTAGGGTAAATTTCACTCCTCAAATTAATGATAGAATTTTTGGAATCAAAATTCCATTTATTGGAATTTATTTTAAAAATAGCTATTTGGGAGATAAAAATTGGAAAATAGGATTTATTCAAGTACAAGTCCAAACAACTTTGCCAAGGCATAAATAACAACACATTTGACTTAGGAAAAATATGATTCCTCTGTTTTGAAGAATTTTGGAATAGATACCCTAAATTCCCCATTTTACCCTTATTTTGTAAACTCTTGAAATGATGGATTTATACCTCTGAAAAATTTGGAAATTTTTCTACTGTCATAAAATGTTATTATTGGTCTTGCACAAATTTCTCAGAATTTAATGGATGCATTATTTGTGTTAAAATTAGTATAATGACATTTTGGTAAATATCTTATAATGGAATCCTATAGGCCATCTTACATTAAATGTTGATGATTCTCTGCCAATAGTCTTAAATTAGTGTCTTAAAAACTCTGTAATTTTTCTGGAATTTTTGTGTAAATAATGCCTACACATCATTTGGAAAAATGGAATTTTGTGGAATTGACATTAAATTGAAAATGATAATAAATAATTTAAGGAAAATTATGAAATTCTGTAGGCAGCAATATTTTGTCACTATACATCTCAGAAAAAATCCCCTAGGTCAGTGGATACTTAATCAAACTACTTCATGTGTAAAGTGACCTAGCATTTGAATTAAAAGAATTAATTAAATGACTATTTGGCCAAGAAAAATTATGAGAATCCTTAGGGTAGTTCCCTTAGTCCATAATACCTTAGGATAAATATTTAGAGGCAAGATGCCTTAAGTTTTGGAAGATCACAATTCTAGGGTAGGCATAGGTCATGGTCTGCATATAACACAAATAGGTCCTGCCTTAGGGGAATTACCAGGGGATTGATTATCGGTAGAAATAAGAGTGAGTTCAAGATATGTAACCCTGGTGGGTAGAGTTTTACTTAGTGAGGGATCAAAAGTGCAAGTCTTAACTAGCAACTGGAGTGGGGATCGGCGGAAGACCGTCTGTTTTCCCGGTAATACCTTAAGTCACTAGGGTTGTACTAAAGCAATAAGGAGAGCTGGGGTGATACATGGGTAGCCATCAACTAAAATAAATATCCTTGCGAAAGGGAACGTTGGGCATAATCCCAACATAGTTCCTAGTGCCCTTTGAGAGCCCTTCACAGGGAATACCGGGGGCAGTCCTGGGATTAACCTTAAATCTCTAGGCGTAATAAACTGTAGACAAGAGTAGTATAATAGGTTAGGACATTATCGTACCTTCTCGCCCGTGTGGGGTTGGAGAGTTTCATGATATATGCTCACTCGTTAGGGGTTTGAGGGAGTTGGTATAAAGGCACTATTGTGCGTTCTCACCCGGGTTTGGGTTTGAGGGATTCAGGACGGGTTTTTGTCCTGCGACCGGGAGGCTCGGTATGAATTACTTGTATGTGCATAAATATCGTGGCGGGGCATGCGGTACTGGCCGTTCGTCACACCGATGGCAGTACGGTGCACCAGGCGGTTGTGGGAGTTAGAGGGGCCAGTGGGTTGTTTTACACTGCGGTCTGGAGGACGATCCCCGATAACACACATCCGACCCAACAAGACTGACGGGTTTGTCAGCAAAGTACGTACGCGAGACTCTAGAGTGCACCTTGGACGTGTACAGAGGCGTATGAGAGGGGTCTAAGGCCTGGTAGTGTGCATACCGGTCTAGAAGCGGAGACGCCCGCTCCGCTGCTGCCGTAGCCACAGCGGTGGTACCAGAGAGTGATGCTAGCTCTCAAAAAGTGGGAACTAAAGGTCTGTGATCACAGAGTCGTTGTGTGTGAGTTGCACTTGCCTGCGCATAAAAATTGCATCATATCATTCATTCATATTAGGTCATACGCTTCATAGATCCTTATCATATAATTAGTATGGGCTCTTTTATATGATAAGTTAAATTTCCTGGAAACCCTAACTTATATATTTGTATGGGCATTTATATAAGTTATGGTACGTTTGTGATGATAGCATAGTGGTAGCATAGCTTATTTACTTGTTCATTCTACTGCTTCTTTACTTTTCTTTACCGCACTGCTCTTACTTACTACTTGTACCGTACATAGAATTGCTAGAGTAGAATTACAGTACTTATTACAGCATTAGTTAGATATTGTCACCTGCTTCCACTTTGTTACCCCTTGTTGTCCTCCGCTTCGTCCTCCCGCTCGGTGCCTAGGAGCTGCGGGGCGAGGTGCGGAGGAAACGACTTAGTCTTTTTGACTAATGGTCGGTGACCAACTATTTTTAGGAGCCCGTGGAGATGGAGCACCAGCACGTCGAGGAGGCAGGACATGAGGAGCAGATACCACTTCAGCAGGCTACTACCGCTACTGTGCGTACTCAGGTGGGACGAGTTCTGATGATCTAGTTTAGCTTCCGCATTTACTATTTTGTGAGAGAGAGATTTGATGTACTGGGCATAAGCCCTTTTTACTCTTTCTTCTGTACTATTCTGTGGACTATTGATGTACTATTCATTTCTTTTATATGATTGTACTGTGGCTTGTGGACTGGTAGTTTTATATATATAGATTACTTCTTCTTCTCATATTGGCCTACAGGTTTATGATCGTACTAGCCGGCAGAATCGGCGTGTTGCGGTGTCGACTAACCCGTGAGTTAGTGCCACCGTAAGACGGCGGTTCTGGGCATAAGATCCGGTAGCCCTCCTTGGTAAGGGGGAGGGGGGTCTTACAAACTGGTATCACTTGAACAACGATCATATGAGAAAGAAGTCCACAACATGGGACCACCCCCGCCCGAGCATTAGTTTGCGGACAAACTATGCAGCGGAAGCAGTGGTGTGCCCATGTGTAAAGTCACATAAATGATCCACAAAGTACAATTTGTTAGGCCAATTCTTCTTTAACCTTACCTTTATGCAACCTCCACAGGTCGCAGCGCCGCAAAATGTTGCTCCTCCCCCTCCAGCTGCCACTCCATTCCTACATACGGAGATGGGGCAGACCCTGACGGTGATTTTGGATGCCTTTAGAGCCCAGCAAGTCCCGGCTCCACAGCCAAATCCGGGGTCGAGCTGGCTGAGCGCATTCAAGAGCCTGTCCCCACCGACGTACCGCGGGACAGAGGATGCGGTGAAGACAGAAGAATGGCTGGAGGCCATACACGAGATCTTAGCGGGCATCAGCTGCCCAGTCGGCCAGGCAGTACCTCTAGCCACCTCTGTGCTAGAGGCCCACGCGAAGAGATGGTGGAAGTCAGTCCGGGAGTCTACTTATGCGGACTTTGAGCTGTCAGAGATATCTTGGGAAGAGTTTGGCGATGTGTTTCTGGAGCACTTCGTCTCTGCTACGGACAGAGATGCTTTGGAGGAGAGGTTTTTGAACCTCAAGCAGGGGACCAGATCAGTGATAGAGTACCAGAGAGAGTTCTCCCACTTGGCCAGGTTCGCGGGGATTCAGGACACCGACGATAGAAGGTATGCGAAGAGGTTCTACCGGGGCCTCAGGGATGACCTGAGGCAGGCTCTGTTATTCATTTCTCATGGCACATCCAGGCAGATCATCGAGATGGCGAAGAAGCTGGAGGCTGACCAGCTGATGGTGCGAGCCGGAGGGAAGAGACCATTTGACGGATCGACATCAGGTGAGAGCAGTAGGGGCTCTCAGAGAGGCAGGACCATTGGATACAGGAGGGGTGGGGGACGTCGTCGTCCCAACTTCAGGCAGGAGCAGGGGCCTCCTCCAGCATTGGCTCCCCCACCTCTACAGATACATGATCCGAGGAGACAGGATGACCGAGGCCACCGACAAGTGGTTTGTTACGGATGCCGCCAGCCTGGGCACATCAGATCGGAGTGCCCGCACCGATTCCATCCCCCTCCTCCTCCTCCACCTCCAGTGGCCCCTATACAGCAGGGCCGAGGATGAGGCCGAGGACGAGGCCGAGGTCGGGGATATCATGGCAGGAGGCGCGAGCAGGAGCAGATATACGCCTTGGACCTCACAGAGCCGAGGAATCCCGAGGAGGTTATTACAGGTACTTGAAGTTAATTATGAATTTTCATGGATTTCCAATGATATATATTTAGTACCTAGAACTATAGGATAACAATTAACTTTCACATAAACAAACCTCAGGCATAGTCATGATCAGCGGCAAGCCCGCTCATACTCTTTTCGACACGGGTGCTTCACACTCGTTCGTATCCGAGGCCTTCATCGACGGACTCGAAGGCGTGGAGAGGTTACCTGGACTAGAGATGAGGGTACGTCTACCCGATGGATCGGAGCTGCGGACCACTGCACATTGTGATATGGAGGCCGAGATTGGCGGCAAGGCATTTGAGGCGCCGGCGACCATTCTGAAGCTGCAGGACTTTGATTTGATCTTGGGCATGGCCTGGTTGCATCGGAACCATGCCCAGATAGATTGCCCGTCCAGGAGGATCACGCTAAGACATGGCGACTCTCATGTTATCGTTGAAGGTATCCAGCCTATCTGCCACTTACTATTATCTTCTATACAGGCTGTGAAGGCCCATGAGCAGGGTGAAGAAGTCTATATTGTCTGCTTTGAGATGGTGGGAACAGAGGCGACTATCTCAGATATTCCGGTGGTTCGGGATTTCACCGACGTATTCCCGGAAAAATTGTCCGGGCTACCGCCTGCTAGAGATTTGGATTTCAGGATTCAGCTAGTACCGGGAGCGAAGCCGGTGTCCCGGGCACCCTACAGGATGGCTCCTAGGGAGCTAGCAGAGTTCAGGACTCAACTACAGGAGCTAGTCGAGTCAGGATTTGTGCGACCCAGTTCATCGCCTTGGGGAGCACCAGTTCTTTTCGTGAAGAAGAAGGACGGATCACTTCGATTATGTATAGATTTCCGGGAGCTGAACCGGTTGACGGTCCGCAACACCTATCCTCTGCCTCGGATAGATGAGTTATTTGACCAGCTACAGGGAGCATTCTGGTTCTCCAAGTTAGATTTACGATCCGGCTATTATCAGCTCCGTATCAGGGAAGAAGACATACCGAAGACGGCTTTCAGTTCGCGCTATGGATTATACGAATTCACGGTGATGCCTTTTGGCCTCACGAATGCTCCTGCTGCATTCATGAGTCTGATGAACCGTGTTTTCGAGCCTTTCTTAGATCGCTTCGTGATAGTATTCATCGACGAAATCCTTATTTATTCTCGGACTCAGGAGGAGCATACAGAGCACTTGGCACAGGTCTTGCAGAGGATGAGGGAGACCCAGATGTACGCAAAATTTTCAAAGTGCCAGTTCTGGTTGCAGGAGGTGGCATTCCTGGGGCACACGATCAGTGGGGCTGGGTTAGCAGTGGACCCGGCCAAGATAGAGACAGTGAGGGATTGGCCACGGCCGAAGACCGCATCTGACATCCGTAGTTTCTTGGGACTAGCAGGCTATTACCGTAAGTTCGTGGAGGGGTTCTGGAGGATAGCACTCCCCCTCACGTCCTTGACAAAGAAGGACACAGATTTTGTTTGGTCAGAGCGGTGTGAGACGGCTTTTCAGGAGCTGAAGGACCGACTCATCTCATCCCCCATTCTTGCGCTTCCATCCGGGAGCGAAGTATTCCAGATCTACACGGACGCCTCTTACCAGGGGATGGGTGCGGTCCTGATGCAGCATGGACACGTTATTGCTTATGCTTCGAGACAGTTGAAGAAGCATGAGCATAACTATCCAGTACATGATCTAGAGCTCGGGGCTGTGGTTTTCGCCCTGAAAATATGGAGGCATTACTTATATGGGATTCATTGTGACATCTTCTCAGATCACAAGAATCTCAAGTATATCGATACTCAGAAGGACCTAAACCTGAGACAGAGGAGGTGGCTGGAGTTTCTCTGTGATTATGATTACAAGATCCACTATCATCCGGGAAAAGCGAACACGGTTGCGGATGCTTTGAGCAGGAGGGCCGGCACTTCTGGACCGGAGCCCCAATTGATGTCCATAGAGCTGCTTCAGATGATGGAGGACATGCACATTACCGTGGTGTCCGAGACCGAGCCAGTGGTATATAGAGAGTATTTGAGCTCAGTGATCAGCTGCGATGATATACAGGAGCGCATCCGAGCACATCAGAGGCTGGATGCTGCGTTACAGCCGATTTTCAGTGCCCTAGAGAGGGGCAAGGTCGAGGACTACACGTTACAGGATGATCTTCTTCGGTTCCGGGGGCGCATCTACATACCAGCAGGAGGCAGTATCCGGGAGGACATACTCCGAGAGGCACATTGCTCGAGATATTCAGTGCACCCCGGCATCACCAAGATGTGGGCAGATTTGCGGAGATCTATGTATTGGCCCGGGATGAAGAGGGAGATCACGGATTTTGTGACCCATTGCGAGACCTGCCAGCGTGTGAAGGCGGAATACAAGAGCCCGGGGGGTTTACTACAGCCACTGCCAGTTCCAGAGTGGAAGTTCGAGGACATTGCTATGGACTTTGTACACAGATTGCCTCGCTCCCACTCTGGGCATGATTCTATATGGGTTATAGTGGACAGATTGACCAAGGTAGCGCGGTTTATTCCAGTTCGGAAGGATGCCCCAGTTGCAGTCCTGGTGAGACTATTTGTGGAGCAGTACATCAGATATCATGGTATCCCCAGGACTATTGTTTCGGACCGTGATGGTCGGTTCACTTCGAGCGAGTGGAGGGCCGTGCATGCTTATTTGGGATCTCGGCTTACCTTTAGTACCGCCTTCCACCCGCATACCGACGGACAGACCGAGCGGACCATCCGGACCATGGAGGACCTGCTCAGATTATGCATATTGGATACGGGGAAGCTTTGGGAGAGGCTGCTGCCATTGATCGAGTTCTCGTATAATAACAACCACCAGGCTAGCATCAGGATGGCTCCGTACGAGGCTCTTTAGGGGAGGAGATGCCGTACACCACTATCATGGGTACAGGATGTGGATACCAGGGCTCTGGGATCTGATTATATAGAGGACACTGAGGCTCAGATTCGATTGATCAGGGATCGGCTACTGGAGGCCCAGAGCAGGCAGGCAAAGTATTATGATGCTCGGCACCGGAAGGTGGAGTTCCAGGTTGGAGACAGGGTATTCTTGAAGATACGTCCAGTACACGGTGTTTCTCGGGTGCGGAGGCACAAGAAGCTCAGTCCACGATACATGGGGCCATACCTGATCCTGGAGCGGATCGGCCCCTTGGCTTACCGACTGCAGCTGCCACCGGAGTTGGGTACATTACATGACGTCTTCCACGTCTCTTCCTTGCGAAGGGCTCTCCTTCGGCCGGAGCAGCACATTACTACTACAGCCGGACCAGTAGAGCCTGACAGATCAGTGAGATTGGAGCCGATCCGGATTGACGATACAGCCATCCGAGTGTTGCGGAAGAAAAAGGTCCCTCTTGTGAAAGTGCTGTGGTCCAACCATGGATGGGAGGAGCACACTTGGGAGCCGAGGGATCTGATGCTGGAGCAACACCCGGAGCTATTCGCATCAGATACATTTAAGTTTTGTCTTTAAATTTCTTGATAATTCTTGCAAATTGAACCCCGTAGACCCGAACTTAAATTTCGGGGACGAAATTATTTTCTTATTTATTGGAATTTGTAACATCCCATGTTACTTCTGGACCCCTCAACTTAGATTGGGTTAGGCATGGGATGAGACCTAAGGAGATCAACTAGGTTTGACCCTAGGTAGTGGGTGGTAGCCATGTGGAGCCCACCATAGGACCAAGTCAAACTAGGTCAAACTAGCCTGATTAGGGACCCTAGCCACACCATGACCCCACCACATTGCCCTAACCCTAAAAACAATCTAAGTGGACCCTAGGGTATGTCACTGGGTCAACATTTTGACCCCAGTTGACCAAGGTCAACCTTGGGCTTAATTTGGTCAAACCCACACCCATAGGCCTAATTAACCTAAGTGGGGCACCCCTTGACCCAAACTTAGTTGGGTGGTGCCACTAGACCCACTTCCACCAAGTGGGGTCAGTCCACCCTCCATGGTTGACCAGTCAACCTTAAAAGTCAATTTGGTCAACAATTTGACCTAAAGAGAGAAAATGAAGGCCAAGCCATTTCCCCTTGGACCAAGCCCACTAAAATTGGCCCAAAGTCAGCCCAAGTGAACAAGACCAGTCCTACCCCTCTAAATCAGGAGAGAGAGTACATGCAAGGGAGTAAAATTGGAATTTTTGGGAGAAGAGGAGAGAGAAAAGGGAATTAAGCAAATTTTGGCCACATGGCCACCCCACCAGCTGACTTAGGCTGCCCAAAACCAGGTGGCCGGCCTCCCCTCTTCATTTCCATCAGAATACCAGAGCTGAGAGCCACATGGCAGCTGGGTGAAACCTCCAAAGCTCAAAACCGAGCTAACATTGGAGTTAACTCCACTTATAGCCCACCTCAGTCCAAACAAAGCTCACCATCAGCTTCAGAAGGCCGAGAGGAGTGGAATTCGACTGCTTACTCATGGAGAACGGTGGAGAATTGAACTTTCGGGGTGGAGCTCGCCGGCGCACCAACACCACGGCAAACCGCCGCCTGACCCGCAGCCAAGCCCCGATTCAGGTGCGTTTCACCTCACCTCTTCCCGTACTAACTTTCTAGATCGAACTAGGGAGATATCGGGCTCAATCGAGCCCGATGCCATGAGAGGAAATGGAGAAATTCGAGCTTTTCTTTTCTTGCTCGGGTTTGCCGGAGGAGCCAACTCCGGCGGCCCCACCGCCGGGAAACGCTAGCCCCCACCTTAACGAAGGTGGTGGCGATATCCGCCGGCGGTGGTGGTGGCTCAGCTGGCCGGAAAAGGCCAGCCAACATCGTCCAGGTAGAATCAATCGTGGCCGTTAACTCATCGGGGACGATGACCAGATCCCGTCGATTTTACTTTAAGATTCGTGCGCCAATATTAATTTAGATTAATGTAATGTATTGAATAGTAACATTTCCTGTCACATATATTCAGTCCTTTTGCATGTAAAATTTAGGCCTCTTAGAGGCATTTCCAGAACTTAGGCCCTTAATAAAAAAATGTAGCCTAGAGTCTTACCTTTAAAATGCCACCCTAAACATACATTATGGTGTAGTGTACAGTACTGTAGGACATTTCTCCTAGGACTGGTCCTAGAGTAGGGCAGAAATTAAATTGGGTGCCCTGGTCACAATATTAGTCACCATGGCCCCAAATTTTGGGCACATGCATGATTAGGGCATACGTACCTCCTGCCAGAATTTAGGAATTTTTGGAAAATATTTTCCTATAGTTTTTGGTAAAATATCAAAATTTAAATAAATGGCATATAGGGAGTTCTACTCCTCCCCATGGCCCCAAATTTAGGTGGTGGGTCAGTGGGGTCATCCTTGGTGCATGATAAAATTTTCAGCACCTTGGGTTCACTGCATGTTGGAGAATCCACTTGCATGTGCTAGCCTATGTTAAGTCTTGGGGTGCAAATAGCAAAAATGCAAATTGGTGAATTTAGCCCAATGGTTGCATGCAAGAGTCATGAAATTATTTACAGTGGTTCATTAGGGTAAATTTCACTCCTCAAATTAATGATGGAATTTTTGGAATCAAAATTCCATTTATTGGAATTTATTTTAAAAATAGCTATTTGGGAGATAAAAATTGGAAAATAGGATTTATTCAAGTACAAGTCCAAACAACTTTGCCAAGGCATAAATAACAACACATTTGACTTAGGAAAAATATGATTCCTCTGTTTTGAAGAATTTTGGAATAGATACCCTAAATTCCCCATTTTACCCTTATTTTGTAAACTCTTGAAATGATGGATTTATATCTCTGAAAAATTTGGAAATTTTTCTACTGTCATAAAATGTTATTATTGGTCTTGCACAAATTTCTCAGAATTTAATGGATGAATTATTTGTATTAAAATTAGTATAATGGCATTTTGGTAAATATCTTATAATGGAATCCTATAGGCCATCTTACATTAAATGTTGATGATTCTCTGCCAATAGTCTTAAATTAGTGTTTTAAAAACTCTGTAATTTTTCTGGAATTTTTGTGTAAATAATGCCTACACATCATTTGGAAAACTGGAATTTTGTGGAATTGACATTAAATTGAAAATGATAATAAATAATTTAAGGAAAATTATGAAATTCTGTAGGCAGCAATATTTTGTCACTATACATCTCAGGAAAAATCCCCTAGGTCAGTGGATACTTAATCAAACTACTTCATGTGTAAAGTGACCTAGCATTTGAATTAAAAGAATTAATTAAATAACTATTTGGCCAAGAAAAACTATGAGAATCCTTAGGGTAGTTCCCTTAGTCCATAATACCTTAGGATAAATAGTTAGAGGCAAGATGCCTTAAGTTTTGGAAGATCACAATTCTAGGGTAGGCATAGGTCATGGTCTGCATATAACACAAATAGGTCCTGCCTTAGGGGAATTACCAGGGGATTGATTATCGGTAGAAATAAGAGAGAGTTCAAGATATGTAACCCTGGTGGGTAGAGTTTTACTTAGTGAGGGATCAAAAGTGCAAGTCTTAACTAGCAACTGTAGTGGGGATCGGCGGAAGACCGTCGGTTTTCCCGGTAATACCTTAAGTCACTAGGGTTGTACTAAAGCAATAAGGAGAGCTGGGGTGATACATGGGTAGCCATCAACTAAAATAAATATCCTTGCGAAAGGGAACGTTGGGCGTAATCCCAACATAGTTCCTAGTGCCCTTTGAGAGCCCTTCACAGGGAATACCGGGGGCAGTCCTGGGATTAACCTTAAATCTCTTGGCGTAATAAACTGTAGACAAGAGTAGTATAATAGGTTAGGACATTGTCGTACCTTCTTGCCCGTGTAGGGTTGGAGAGTTTCATGATATATGCTCACCCGTTAGGGGTTTGAGGGAGTTGGTATAAAGGCACTATTGTGCGTTCTCACCCGGGTTTGGGTTTGAGGGATTCAGGACGGGTTTTTGTCCTGCGAGCGGGAGGCTCGGTATGAATTACTTGCATGTGCATAAATATCGTGGCGGGGCATGCAGTACTGGCCGTTCGTCACACCGATGGCAGTACGGTGCACCAGGCGGTTGTGGGAGTTAGAGGGGCCAGTGGGTTGTTTTACACTGCGGTCTGGAGGACGATCCCCGATAACACACATCCGACACAACAAGACTGACGGGTTTGTCAGCAAAGTATGTACGCGAGACTCTAGAGTGCACCTTGGATGTGTACAGAGGCGTATGAGAGGGGTCTAAGGCCTGGTTGTGTGCATACCGGTCTAGAAGCGGAGACGCCCGCTCCGCTGCTGCCGTAGCCACAGCGGTGGTACCAGAGAGTGATGCTAGCTCTCAAAAAGTGGGAACTAAAGGTCTGTGATCACAGAGTCGTTGTGTGTGAGTTGCACTTGCCTGCGCATAAAAATTACATCATATCATTCATTCATATTAGGTCATACGCTTCATAGATCCTTATCATATAATTAGTATGGGCTCTTTTATATGATAAGTTAAATTTCCTGGAAACCCTAACTTATATATTTGTATGGGCATTTATATAAGTTAGGGTACGTTTGTGATGATAGCATAGTGGTAGCATAGCTTATTTACTTGTTCATTCTACTGCTTCTTTACTTTTCTTTACCGCACTGCTCTTACTTACTACTTGTACCGTACATAGAATTGCTAGAGTAGAATTACAGTACTTATTATAGCATTAGTTAGATATTGTCACCTGCTTCCACTTTGTTACCCCTTGTTGTCCTCCGCTTCGTCCTCCCGCTCGGTGCCTAGGAGCTGCGGGGCGAGGTGCGGAGGAAACGACTTAGTCTTTTTGACTAATGGTCGGTGACCAACTATTTTTAGGAGCCCGTGGAGATGGAGCACCAGCACGTCGAGGAGGCAGGACATGAGGAGCAGATACCACTTCAGCAGGCTACTACCGCTACTGTGCGTACTCAGGTGGGACGAGTTCTGATGATCTAGTTTAGCTTCCGCATTTACTATTTTGTGAGAGAGAGATTTGATGTACTGGGCATAAGCCCTTTTTACTCTTTCTTCTGTACTATTCTGTGGACTATTGATGTACTATTCATTTCTTTTATATGATTGTACTGTGGCTTGTGGACTGGTAGTTTTATATATATAGATTACTTCTTCTTCTCATATTGGCCTACAGGTTTATGATCGTACTAGCCGGCAGAATCGGCGTGTTGCGGTGTCGACTAACCCGTGAGTTAGTGCCACCGTAAGACGGCGGTTCTGGGCATAAGATCCGGTAGCCCTCCTTGGTAAGGGGGAGGGGGGTCTTACAAATCTTATGACCTAAAGAAAATTAGTGGAATGGGACGAGTGCTTATCGACGCATGTTGACAAGCTGTCAACTCAACCTAGCTCAATGTTGAAGTGGGTCCTTAGTCAATGCTATTTTGAGTAGATGTCGATGTGATGTCTACTTTTATTTGATGCATGTACATCGACTGCAAGTCGACGCAGGTTGCAGTGAATTTTTTCAAATTCTTCTCGACATTATGTAGAGCTCTAATTTATAAACGTCGACTTCAAGTCGACGCATATCGACACAAAGTGAGTTTTGACAGATTTTTAAAGGGGCCACTGTCTACTTGACATCCTTGGGTATAAATAGAATTGGAAGTGAATTTTCTAAAGGTGTACCTTTTGGGTGTGCTTTTGAGGATATCACTTGAGCCGAACTCTAGATCTTATCATAACTTCTTGTCGTTGCGTCTCCTGGAAATGAATCTAGCAATTCATGGAGATGCAACGAACACTCCTTCTCCGGCACTGTTCTTATGTGATAAGATCTTGGGGTTATCTTTCACTCATACAGATACCAGTAGAGTCACAGTTCTATTTCTGTGTGGACTCAGCCATCTATTGTTACACACACTTTATTTCACTAAATCTTTGGAGAATCTTGATTGAGTAAAGACTCAATCCCTCTCAGTTACTATGCTTTTGTTCTTTCCTTTATTTATTGATTCATGGAGATCTCAAGATCCTTTATATTTTAGGGTTTTTCTTGTATATTTATTCTTTTGCGCACATGTGATGTGCTATTCTACTAATGTATATAAAACCCAATAAGAAGGAGCATTTACACATTAGGCTTAAAGAAGACTCCAGCTCTAGCAAGAAATATATATTGAGTCTAAAGAAAGTATTTGTAACAAAAACTTAATTAACTGTAGGATCACACTGAGGTTTAAGTGTAGGGTCCAAGTGACATAAGGTAGGGGGATCAGCTAGTGCCTCTGAGGTAAGTGACATATATTAGATCTTATGGTGCCCTTAGAGAGGGGTGAATAAGGGTATTATGGAATTTAAATCTTAGATAGGAATATCAGAGTTAATTACGGATGTTGTTGGATCCCTAGTTTGATTTGGGCTAGGTTCACTAACTTAGGATCTTGTGACCCATAATGTATAGGCAGGGTCATAGTTGTGTCCTAAAGTCTAGGCCAAGTCCTTAGAGTCAACATCACATGGACCAGCTATCAAGAAGACTGCTAGAGACTCAAGACTTAGAAGAATTCAAGACTCTGTAAAGTCAGTTCGACGTTCGTTGAACTCAGGTCGATGATAGTCATGCTCAGCTTGACGATCTTAGAATAAATTCTTTGAGCTGAGCTCGACGAACTTGGTACTCAGGTCGACGAAAACTTGGACACTACAACAACACTTCAAGTTCAGAAAAAACATCAAGATATTTTAAGTCCTTAGTATCAGACTTTGGTTGACGAACTTAGTTCTCAGCTCAACGAACTCTATTCTTTGGTCGACGAATCTTTGGACTACTACAACATTCTATTAAGACTGTGTTCTCTAGTCTTAGCTCGACGAACTCAGTTCTCTGCCCGACGAATGCTGGAATTATCTACTTCAACAACTTAGAAGCAGAAGACTTGTGTCGACACTCAGAGTATATATCGACACCAACTAAGTCGACACTAGAAAAACTTGTGTCGACACCATGATCATCAGTTGACAACTTGGAAAGGTTATGTCGACACCACACAGAAGACTTGTGTCGACACATAGAATATTTGACAACTCCAAAATAGTTGCTGAAACCCAGTCGACGAACACATTTACCAGCTTGACGGACTTTTGACACAGAATATGCAAAGTTTAGAAGAGACAACAGTTCAGTTTCCGGCTCGACGATCATGGAACTCAGCTCGACGAACAAAATCCGTCTAGTCGACGAACACAACATCTCAGCTCAACGAACTGTGGACTCAGTTCGACGATTTCTGTCAACTATTCGACGATTCCAGGCTAAGTCATTTCCAGCCCTGTCCCCATTATTACTGCAATAATTCCTTGGTAATCAATGCTCTAACATTCTCTGAATATAACTATTAGAGGAGCATTGATTGGGATATTCTCCAAGATTATTGCCTGCCATTTTTCTACGAGACAGTTGAGGAAATTATTCAATGATGCTTATTCAATAGGATGTCAGCATTGAATGTTGAAGGAATTCAAAATTCAAAAGACCAATTTCCTCAGGAAATATAAAAAAGTTATTTCTCTCTTTCCTGACAGTACAGTACAACACAGACAGATAGAAAGAAAGTTAGAAACATATACAGAGAGAAGATTACTGAATTAGACAAGAAAACCTCAAACCATTTGCTCTCAGTCTGACACAAGATTTCTGATACTGAAGAAGAAGAACAATCATTCAAATATCAAGAGTCTTCATTCTTCAAACTCTCCAGGACACTTCACAGGACAACAAATCTTCCATCTGTCAAAGAAGTTCCTGAAGATCACTCCTATCAAGGCTGAAAGCTTGAAGGCCTATCACCCTCTACAAAGCTCTAGTTCTCTTGAACTCTTCTACATCTCAGGGGGGGCTTTGACAACATCACTGAATCCACATAGTCTTCTCATTGTGATTGAGAAAAGAAGAGTTACATCACTCTCTCATCCCCACCTCTGTAAAGGGTTATCATCTCCCTTCAAAAGTGATTCCTGGTTACAAGTCACCTGATCAAAAGACTTGAGGATTTGGTTTTTGAGCACCTGATCAAAAGCTCATTGGTGTCAGACACCTGATAAAAAACCTAAGTGGATTCCTACCAGGGTGGTAGAAGAGTGGATGTACCCAGGTTGGGGAACCACTATAAAATTTCTTGTGTCGGCTGGTTGCCCCTTATCTTTTTGTTCTTGCTGTGCTTGTGTTTTTAGGACTGCTGTGTGATTATTTACCTTAGTTTAACTCTGCACATTTTAATTACAGCAGATGCTGTAATAGTTTATAAGGACCTACAAATACTCTATTCACCCTCCCCCTCTAGAGTATATTAGATCTAACACATTACTTTCAATTGGTATCAGAGGAGGTTCCTGTGGTTGTACAAGCTAAACCTTGAACCAAATATCCTTTGCTAGATCTAAACATTATTTCATTTTCATTTAGATTATAAACACAGCCATGGCACAGAATAAGGATTATGCAAGTACCAGACCTCCAGTTTGTAACCTTAATAGGTTTGCCATCTGGAAGGCAAGAATTAAGTTATACATGAACTTTATTGATGAATACATCTACAACTCTATTTTGACAGGTCCCCCATGGGCATCTACATCTACAACATCTTCCAACAACAATGTAGTCCAACCACCTGAGTGGACTGAAGCCCAGAAGAAATCCAAGATAGCTGATGCCAAAGCCATGAACATATTGGCTTACACTATGTCAGATGACATCTTTCAGAAGGTGGCTGAGTGCACCTCAGCAAAAGCAATCTGGGATTCACTAAATCAAATAGTTGCTGGCTCAACAGATGAGAGGAAAGATAGAAGATCAAACCTCATCACACAATATGAAAACTTCAAGAAGGATGAGGCAGAAATAGGTGAAGTGATGTATAACAAGCTTAGCTCCATCATCAGTGAGATAAGGACCTTAGACAAAGAAATCACCTTGACTGAAGTGAATTACAAGATCCTAATATGCTTCCCAAGCTCATGGGACACCAGGATCTGGACAATCAAAGAGGTCAAAAGCTTGAATGAGATTTCAACTGAATCTCTCCTGGGAAAGCTCACGTCTTATGAGCAGCTAATCAAGTCCAGAGAAGTAGTGGAATACATGACTCCTCCTCCAACAAGGAAAGAACAATCCATTGCATTCTAGGCTGCTGAAGAAACTAAAACCCAAATAGTCAATGAAGATCTAATGAGTCACTTTGCCAAGAGATTCTTCAAACTGGCAAGGAAAGACTTCAGAAGGAAGTCATACAGAAATGACAACAAGCCAAGGTATGACAAAACCCCAACTAAAGACGTATTGTGTTATGAGTGCAGGAAACCAGGACATTTCATGTCTGAATATCCTAAAAATCAAAAGAAGGAAAGAAGAAAAGAGAGGAATCAAGAAGCAAGCATTATAGCAAGCCCTGTTCCAGCAAGCACAAAAATAAGGACAAAGGATTTGTGGCTGAAACATGGAGTGAGACAGAAGATGAATCCGCATCTTCCAGCTCCGATGAAGAAGAAGAGGAGGCCAAGGCAAAGGAGGTTTGCCTCATGGCAATTGATGCAAGCAGTAGCAGATCAAATACAGATGAATCTGATAATGAAGAAAACCTGTCAGCTGAAGATCAGGTAATATCATCTTATGATTTTGAATCTGATGAATTTAAATTTGAATTTAAAAACCTATGCTTAGATTTGATAAGCTCTGAGAAGGAAATCAAACTTCTCAGAGATAAATTGAATGATCTAGATAAAATCACTTCTGAAAATGCAAGTCAAACTAGTGAACAGAAATCTCTAAATGAACATATTACTTTTGTTAAATCAGAACATAGCAAAGCTAAGATATTAGAAGAATAATTAAATGGCAGAAGTTTGAACGTGCTATATATAACCATCACAGTAAATGATAGAACAAATAACTGCAGATTTGGATTAGGAGCCACATTTAGTGAACCAACCCTAATCCAAAGGAATCATCTGTCAAAACCTGTAAATTTTATCTCTGATAAAGGAAAGAAAAACACTACTGTTGTGTATTTCATCCACATGAACCCAGATTTGATGAAGTCACCCTGGAACTAAGATGAATTAAGTTGTATCTGATGCTTGGTTTGAGTTATATGTGTGCAGGAATTTCACTGGAAGTGTAGACCATTGTCAGTCCACAGTGGGTCTTCAAACACAGGAACTGTGCAATGTAATCCCTCATTGCATATTCCAAGGTGTTGACTCATGTGTGGTCTCTCTATTGGGATGCACTTCATATTCAAGCTATTGGACCATGGGAAAAAAATTTGAAGTTGGCTACTCTAGAAGAATCAGTTTTCCAACATCAGAAAATTTCTAAGTGTTTTACTCGAGTAGAGCTTTCACCTACTCGAGTAGTCTGAGTATCATTTACTCGAGTAAAGGAACCTTGTACTCGAGTAGACATAGTCATTTACTCGAGTAGCTAAGTCACCTACTCGAGTAGACAAAGTCATATACTCGAGTAGCATGCTTATATACTCGAGTAGATTATTCTTTATACCCGAGTACTATAGGGTTTTCTCATCTAAATTTCTCTAAGTCATATACTCGAGTAAGTATACTCATATACTCGAGTAAGTATACTCACTTACTCGAGTAGATAGAAATATACTCGAGTAGTTCATTATACCTACTTGAGTAGATCATGTGTTACTCGTGTACCTTGATACTTCCCTACTCCAGAATTTTTCTAGGTCTTTTACTCGAGTAGAACTTTCACATACTCGAGTAGATTACTTTCTCTCAGGTAGTTAGTTCAACTACTCGAGTAGTTGGAAGCAGACCTCTTCAGAATTTTTCTAAGTATTCCACTCGAGTAGTACTTCTTGTACTCGAGTAGTTTATGTAATATACTCGAGTAGCTTTTCCAGTACTCGAGTAGATCCTCTATATACTCGAGTAGTTCTCTACACAAACTCGAGGAGCTCTGTCTGCTTACTCGAGTAGTTGATCTCTATATACTCGAGTAGTCCTTATATTTATATCCGAGTATGTTCTTCATAATATACTCGAGTAGTTATTCAACTACTCAAGTAGTTATTGACTTACTCGTGTAGTTGGCTGAATCTTTCCGAAATTTTTCTAAGTCCTTTTTCTGACGAGATTTTTCAAATCATGCGACATGATTGGTCCACGTGTACATCATTATGACCGATTATGACCGTTAGCCTCTCATATATAAGGTCTTATCAGAAAATGACAAACCCTAAGTATTCTCAAAGCTTTCTTGTCAATTCATTTTAAGAAAGTTCTTCAGCCGACTCCTCTCTGATTTTCGTGAAACGGAAGTCGTCGCCGCCGCCTTCTTCTCCGGGCAAAGCTTCTACTTTCAGAGGATTATTCTGAAGAAAGTTACAGATCGAGATCGACTTCGCTGATCATATTCTCTCTCGATTTCTGTAAAAGCGAGTAAATCCACATCGAAGCCGAGAACTTCTTTACCGATTTCTGAAAGTGCTACAAAGTTGAAAAGAAGATCTTGGCCGTTTCATCTAGATCTGAGTGATTTACTGTTTGTATTCTTGTAAACTTTACTTCATTCTTGTAGGAGAAATCTTCTCTGAGTGTAGGAGTCTTTCACTCCGGGTTTGTAGGAAGTGCTATCTTCCGAGGTGTACATCTGTTTTGTTTGGATCGAGTTTGGAGGAACTTTGTTCCGAGGGTAGGATCGATTTTTGATCCGAGATAGTGGAGAAGCTGAGTCTAGTTGATTGCTAGATCGGTGAGGGAAAGTGGATGTACCCAAGGTTGTGGAACCACTATAAATCTTGTGTCATCTATGATATTGGTAGATATTTCTGTGCCATGCTCTAATTATTTTTTATTCTGCAAAAGACGCACAAACCACCTATTCACCCCCCTCTAGGTGATTTAGGTCGACAACAGTTTTCTTTCAATTGGTATCAAAGTGAGGTTAATCGTTAAAAGGTTAACACCTTGATTAGATCCAGATCTGTTGTCTGAAAAATTCTACCATAAAATGGACACGGGCAAAGATTTCGCCAAGCTTCCACTGTGCAACAAAAACAACTTTCCCATGTGGAAAGAAAGGATAAAAGTTTTCATGGAAGCTGTGGATCCAAGGATCTTCATGATCGTTGAAGAAGGTCCTTACGTTCCCATGACTATGTCCACTATCGACCCTACCAAGAGAGTCCCCAAAAAGCTAATGGATCTCGACAAAGACGAGATTGCACTTGTCTCACTCGACAAGAAAGTTAAGAACATAATAGCAAGTGTAGTCGATGACTCGATGCTGTAGAATTTGATTCATTTTCAATCAGCTAAGGAGATGTGGCATTCCTTAGTCACTTTGATGGAAGGAACTGAAGAAGTAAGGGATGATCGGAGATCCCTTCTTAATCAAAAATATGAAGCGTTCCGACAAGGGAACAAGGAAACTATTGCCGACACCTTTGAGAACTTCTTCAAGATTGTAAATGGCCTAAGGGTGTACGGGCGTGTCTTCACCAACGGAGAACTGAACGACAAATTCTTGAGATCCCTAACCAAGGAATGGTATAACAAGGTATGCGCCATCAGAGAGTTCAGGAAGCTAGCTGAAACGGACCCGCAAAATCTCTTTGGAAAGCTTATGTCTTATGAACTCCAAATCAATACAAGAAAAGCTGAAGAAGAGAAGGGCAGGTCTGCCCTAAAGGAGAAATCTGTCGCTCTGAAGGCATACACCTCCAAAAAGACTAAGGCTGCCTCCCCCGCTCCAGCTCCAGAAGTTTATGAAAAAGAAGAATCATCAGAGCCTAGCACATCAGGCTCTGAACTATCTGAAGGAGAGTTCTCCTTACTCTCAAGGCAGTTCAAGAAGTTTCTAAATAAAAAGAAATAACGGAAAGGCAAGGATGCCTCATACATAAGATCGCGGCGCGATGACGATCGACAAAGAAAAGGCTCAAGCAGCCACGACAGGTATAACACTAAACAGAACAAATACATTTCAACTGACATCATTTGTTAGTGCTGCAATAAGCCAGGCCATGTCATTGCTGACTGCCCTCACAAGAAGAAGGAGGGTGGTAGAAGAGAAGAAAAGAAATCCTCATACAACAAGAAGAGGAAAGAGAAGAGCTTCATAGCCAAAAGGAGCAAGACTCTTAGCGACTCTGACTCAGCTGAGTCAAGCGAAAAAGAAGAAGCTTACTTTGGGCTAATGGCTCAAATAGATGATGAACAAGATCCCCAGTTCACTGGGAAGGTAAACTCTCATACCCCTCTCTCAGAATCTGAAGTCTCTGAACATGATTGCGAGAGTAGCTCCTCTGACGATGAGTCAGAATTGATGGCCCAGTATAAGGAGTTAATCATGGCTTACGACAAATGTCGTCGAGTCGTGAAGACTCAGGCTAAAGAGATCAAGGCTTCATTTGTTTCGGCGGTGGCGGGTGGATCCGGCGGGTGGAAACGGAGTGTTCGAAACGGAGGGGGGAGGTGGCTGCTCCAAAAGGAGCTTTTTGGGGCGTTTCTCAAGGCGGGCGGGTGGAAACGGAGCAAACGCCGCCGGAGATTCATTTGTTTACCCGCCTTCCGGCGGCGTTTGCCCAAAACGGAGCACCGAAATGCTCAAACAAATAGAGCCCAAATCTCTAAGAGCCGAAGAGAGCAACTTGAGAGAGAAAGTCACAAACACTGACTCCCTCGAGGAAAACTTCAATAATACTATTGAAGAATATAACAATGCTCTTGAGCACCTTGACCTGTAGGAGAAGATTATCAAAGACTTGGAAGCCGAACTTGCAGCTGAAAGGAAACTTGTTGAGAGTTTCTCTAAGCCCAAGACGGTTCTTCCATTCATTGCTGAATTCTCGGCAAAGGCCAAGGGGGCTGGACTAGGCCATGAAGAAGCTACTACTAAAACCTCTAGGAGAAACAAGAATCAACGAAAAAATAAGGCCCCCAAAAAGGCCTCAGCCGAAGAAAAGGTAAAAGCCCCTCAAAATCAAACCACATTCAGAAAGGTCATCTTTCCAACAAATGAGTTTGATCTTGACTCATCATACGTGCACTTTGCTAGGCCTACGTATGTAGAGCCAAAGTCCCGCTATCAAGAATGGGCTCGACCCCGAAACTTTGGCGAAAGTGTCTTTAAGGCACCTTATGAAGAAGTTATTCTTCAGAGCTATGGCCCTTTCAATCATGGGCATAACTTCAAGAACGCACCAAAGACAAAGCCTGTTGTAGAGAAGCCCATAAAGGAGAAGAAGCCATGTGATTGCCATCATCATGAGGCATCTTCCTCCAAGATTGCTACCCCTGCTAGACCAAAGTTCCAAAAGTTCAAGCAGGAGATCTTGAGGCAAAGGTACAACAGATTTGACTGCTGGTGCTGTGGCAAGGTTGGTCACTTCTCCATAGATTGCTGGTTCAATTCCAGAAATGCTGCAACCCCTCATGTCAGAAATATGAGAAAGACCGCTCATAATGCTAACAGTCGTAGGGGGAGCACTCTAACCCGAGACCAAGGACCCAAATGTGTTTGGGTTCCTAAGGCAAACTGATTGTGATTGCAGGGATGTCCAAAGGCCAACAAAATGCCTATCTGGTACTTGGACAGCGGATGCTCTCGGCATATGACCGGGATGAGAAGCCTCATCCAGAACTTTACTCCAGTCATGAACGGACCAAAGGTGATCTTTGGAGGTTCGGACCATGGAATTACTAGAGGCTATGGTATAATTACTAACGGCAATGTATCCTTCTCGGATGTGGCCTATGTTGAAGGATTGGAACACAATCTCATTAGCATAAGCCAACTCTGCGACAAAGGATACATAGTTGAGTTCCATGCTGATAAGTGCTTGATAAAATCCGTTGACAATATGGAAATGATTCTATCCGGCACTCGAAGCAGGAATAGTTTCTGTTTAAATTTCATCTGTATAGATTCCTCTACACCAGTGTGTCTTTTGGCAAAATATAGTGCGTCTCTTGGTGACCAATGGCACAAGAGAGTAGCACATATTAATTTCAAAACCATTAATAAACTATTTTCAATGAACTTAGTACGTGATTCCCCAAATGTCAAATCCGTCAAAGACAGACCTTGTCATGCATGCGTAAAAGGCAAGCAAACAAGGGCTACCTTTAAAAGCATTATTGGCAAAGACTCTAACAGATGTCTTCATCTATTGCACATGGACTTGTTTGGCCCACTGCAGATTAGAAGTTTGGGAGGTAAGGACTATACATTGGTAATTGTTGATGACTACTCGCACTTTGCGTGGGTGTTCTTTCTAAAACACAAGTCAGATACCTTCGACATATTTACCAATTTTGTCAGGCAAGTCCAGAATGAATACAACTGCTCCATAGTCAAAATCAGAAGTGACAACGGAACAGAGTTCAAATCTGGGTCCATGACAGAATTCTGTGAAAGCTTAGGTATCTTTCATCAGTTTTCCTCTCCGCATACTCCACAAGAGAATAGAGTGGCTGAGCGAAGGAACAGAATGCTCATAGAGGCCTGCAGGACCATGTTGAGTGATGCTTCACTACCGGAGTACTTCTGGGCTGAGGCCTTCAACACTGCATGCCACGTGCAAAGTCGAGCACTCATAAACAAAGACCACAATAAGACACCTTACGAACTTCTGAAAGGCAGGAAACCAACACTCTCTTACTTTAGAATCTTTGGCTATAAATGCTTTGTACTTAACAATGGTAAGTATCATACCACCAAGTTCAGCGAAAAGAGATTTGAAGGTACTTTTGTAGGATACAGTAGCCATAGTAAGGCCTATAGGATATTTAATAGAAAACCCTGGTGGTGTAAGAATCGATACATGTTGTATTTGATGAGACGAGCTTGCTGCAGAGCAATCCGTCTAGTGTGCTCATTGAAGATGCAGGTGAAAAGCTGAAAGAAACTAGCTTGGATGATCCGTCGAAAGACAAAGGCGAGAAGTTCATTAATATCACCACTCCAACTCCTATTGGAGAGGTTGATGATCAAAATGAAGAGGTCATCCAGAATGAGGAAATCACTCCGGTGCTTGAAGATAATCCAGATGTAAGAAATCTAGAGCTCAGACATCTGATAGATCACCCCATGGACCAGATCATAGGAAATCACCGGGATGGTGTCAGAACTCGAAGAGGTACAACTAATGAGAATCTTCATTTGAGTTTTCTCTCACAGGTTAAACCAAATAAATTTTAGGAAGCCAACTCAGACGCATCATGGATAATGGCAATGGAAGAAGTGCTAAATCAGTTCAAGCACTGCAATGTGTGGATGCTGGTTCCAAGACCCAAAGGAAAGAACATCATTGGAACAAAATGGGTCTACAGGAACAAGATGGATGAAGACGGAAGTATCAAAAAGAATAAGGCCAGACTCGTCGCTAAAGGCTATCATCAAGAAGAAGGAATCGACTTTGACCAGATATATGCTCCAGTGGCGAGGCTGGAGGCCATAAGGTTGTTCCTTGCATATGCTGCTTTCAAAGGCTTCACCGTCTATCAGATGGACGTGAAGTCGGCCTTCCTGAATGGTAACATAAAGGAGGAAGTGTATGTGGAACAACCTCCAGGTTTCGTTGATCCTAACTTTCCCGATCATGTCTATTTTCTGCACAAGGCCCTATATGGTCTGAAACAAGCTCCTAGAGTTTGGTATGAAACACTGTCTACCTTTCTACTTGAGAACAAACTTACAAGGGGAAAGATAGACAAGACATTATATCTTAGGGAAATAAAAGGCAAGATTTTGCCAGTGCAAATCTATGTCGACGACATTATATTTGGCTATACAGATAACAACCACTGCAAAAAGTTCTCAAAACTTATGCAAGGGAAGTTTGAAATGAGCAGTATGGGCGAGCTGAAGTATTTCTTAGGGCTTCAGGTGAAACAATCTGAAGATGGAATTTTCATCTCACAGACCAAATTCACCAAAGTGCTAATTAAGAAATTCGGAATGGAGAACGCAACCTCTATGAGGACTCCAATGGGCTCAACTCTGTCTCTGGACAAGGATGAAAAAGGGAAACCTTTTGATGAAACCAAGTACAGAAGCATAATTGGATCCTTGCTCAACCTTACAGCCAGTAGGCCTGACATAATGTTCTCAACATGTGTCTGTGCTAGATTTCAGGTGAACTCTAAGGAATCTCATTACGCTGCTGCAAAGCGGATCCTGAGATACCTTAACGACACACCAAATCTTGGCTTATGGTACCCAAGAAGTAATGACAGCGAACTAATTGGATTTTTCGATGTAGATTTTGCAGGTAGCAAAGACGACCGGAAAAGCACCTCAGGGACTTGCCAATTCTTCAGAAGAAGGCAAATTTCCTGGAGTAGCAAGAAGCAGAACTGTGTCGCAATCTCAACGGCCGAGTCAAAGTATATCTCTGCAGGCAGTTGTTGCGCACAGTTGCTATGGATAAAAAATCAGTTCGAGGACTACAACCTGCAGTTCAAGGATATTCCCTTGTACTGTGACTCCTCCAGCGCAATTGCAATAGCTAATAATCCAGTCTCCCACAGCCGGACAATGCACACTGAGCTCAGGTATCACTTCATCCGGGATCATGTGGAGCATGAAGACATAGATCTCCAATATGTGCCTACAAATAGGTAAGTTGCAGATATCTTCACAAAGCCGCTGGACGACACCAAGTTCTCGTTCTTCAAGACAGAGCTTGGGATGCTCAACAAAGAGGACTAAAGAAGGCTCACTGACTAAGAAACTCGTAATTGCAAGGGGTTAGTCAATATCTCTCCCTTCTCAACCTTTTTTAAAAATTCAACTCGAGAAGCTGAGACATACTCGAGTACTCCTCTCTACCTACTCGAGTATAAGAATGCACCTACTCGAGTATGTGTACTGACCTACTCGAGTATGAGTATGTTCCTACACGAGTATCTAAAGACCTACTCGAGTAAGTCATTTACCTACTCGAGTAAGTCACCCATCTACTTGAGTAGCTCTCTCCTCCTACTCGAGTACCTCCTGTCTACCTACTCGAGTAAGTCCACTACCTACTCGAGTACTCTTTGCAGACCTACTCGAGTACCTCCAGATGACCTACTCGAGTAGTCTATCTCTCTCTCGTGTCCTATTTCCCAGATTTTGAAAATTGTTCTATTCGCCCCCCAAGGATATATGCCGCCTTACTCCATAAATTTATTAGCCGTAATTCACGAACTATATATATCTGAAATTCCGAAACATCAAACCTACTCGACATCACTTCCGTCTCTCGAGTATCCTCTATCTCTTCATCTACCCTGCCGACTCGCCTCCGCCGAAGTTGCAGAGCTCTCTCTCTATCTCATTTCCTCCAGGCATTCGCATCCATAGCAACTTCTCACAAGATCGGCGTCGGCTCCTAACTAGTCACCGACAGTATCGCAGAGCTTTCTGATGATTTCCGCAACCTCCTCATCCTTTTCGACACCGCCGGCCTCTCCTTCACTCTCCAAGAACCCTGTCGCGTTCTCTTCCCCGAAGTTGTAGAATTCTTCTCAAATCTCAAGGTTCGACGGAATGGCAAAGTCCTCAAATCTACAGTAAAGGGGTTGAAACTCAAGTTCACCAAGACCTCTGTCTCTCAACTTCTCCGTTTACCTATTATTGATGAAGAAGATGATCTGGATGATGAAGATTCTGACCGGACATCACTCTTCTGTGTCATTTCTCCTGAAGCTCAGTACATTAAGAGGTCAGACATGAACGCTGAAGGAAAATTTCTGGTTGATATCATTGGCAAAATTCTACTGTGCAAGACTCACTCCATCAGAGACATTCCCTCCTATTTCTTCGATATAATGCAAGCAATTGTCTGCCGCAAGAAATACAAATTTGGTATGCTGATTTTGGACAAGATCAAGGACAGCATGAAATCTCCCAACTACGCCAGGATTCTTTCTCTGCTCCTCCATGCCACAAATCCTAAAGTCTTCAACCTCTCCAAAGGGACCCCACTTCACCACATGAAGAAGGTCTCCCTCTCTTCAATTCAGAGATGGGATCTCAAGCTCAAGAACTCTGCCCAAGCTGCACAGGTTTCAGCAATCCCAGAAGTTCCAGCTGTAGAGGACAAGACTCCATCTCCCTCTCCTCATTATGTGGCCAGCTCCTCTGGTGCACTAAGTGAGGGGGAGCCTGCTCCTTCTAGCCCAGTCAGGCAGCCCTCTCCTCCGCCAGAAATTACATCCCTACCTCATACTCCACAGAGTCCAGACACTCCCTCAGATCAAGTACCTCAAGACACTCTTCTATCAACACTTGCTGCTATAGATGCCATGATTGCAGAGCTTTCCGAAGATGTGCTTCCTCCTCCTCCTCTATCTCCTCCACCTCCAATCACTGAACATCACAAGGACTTGTCTCCAGCACAGACTCCTACCCACTCTCCAGCCAGGACTCCCACACCTTCCCCACCTCCTCCAGCAGATAAGCCAGACACCATTTTTATTTCTGATGAGCCTTCTCCCGAGTCAGCTGCGGCTCATCTCAGAAACCTCGATTTCTCAATCCCCCATGATACATAAGAATTAGATGCTGTCATTCCTACCACCAGAGCTCTCAGCTTAGTGCTAATTGAAGAAATAGCTCCTTGGGTAATTCCTCCTATCCCTACTGCTGCTCCCTCAGCTGCTGCTACAGTTTCCTCCTCCTCAGATCTGCTGCAAAGTATTGCACTTCTTCTTCAAGAACAGAGAACCTATTTTGACACCTTTCTAAAGGTGGTCACTGACAAAGTTACTGCTCTTGAGACTGAGATGAGCAGAGATTTTGCTAAAATTCAGCATAACACTGACAAGCTCAAGTACCTATTCCAACTTGGTGGTAAAGCTCTTGACCATACTATCACTAGTATTGGCAATATCATGGAATAAGGTGTAACCCTGGACAACAATCAGATTGAGCTAGACAAGATGAATGAAGGCAACAAGATGACAATCTATGAAGAAGTTGGCACTTTCAAAGATGACACCATCGAGAAACTATCTGTTGAAATCATAAAGGGGGAGGGTTTGATAAAAGAACTCAAAGAACGGGTAGAAAAATCTACTGCTCAGAAGACAGTTGAATGGGATGCTCATGTGAAGACCATTCATGATGATGTGCTTGCCCAGATACAGAGTGTCAAATTTCACACATATAACACTGATGTATGGATGCACAATCAGATCTTGCCAGATCTTGCAGTTGACCCAAACATCATTTCCCATCATCTCAATCCTCTAGCCACAGATGTCACTGCCCCAGCTGTTCCTCAACAACCTACCTTCTCTCCCAGGCCTGGAGACTCAGTTGCTCCTCCAGACACTTATGTTCCAGGCTGGGAAGAAGACGATCCTACTGATATATTCCTTCAGGCCCCTCCAGAGATCATAATCCACAAGAAGAAAAGGAAATATGGTGAAGGTCCCTCTGTTAGCAGGACAGCTCCTTCTAAGGCCCCTGAACATGCTGAAGCCTGGTCTCCAACTTCAAAGTCTCTCATCTTGGACACACTCAGGCTGGTCATGGATCACAATGAGAACAGAAACATGCACTACAGTTCCCAGGAATGGGAGTTATATGAGAAGTCGATGCTGAAAAGGAAGATCCATGATAGAGAATTTGAGAGAAATCACCCTGCTGCTCCTCCAAGGCCTCCTAAATACTTCCCAAAGACATTCAGCTATCTAAGAAGACAACGAGAAAAGATGGATAAGAAGCACTCTCAAGCCTAAACCTAAAAGATGATGAGAGATTGAAATGACAAGTTGTAGACTTGATGTTTTTGGAAACTCGTATATATACAATTCTTCATTACTGTCTAATTATCTTTTTCATTATCCTTTGCTTACCTGCTCATATTTTTCTACTTAGTTTTTGGTATGTCCATAATTCACCTTAGTGTAAAGGGTTCTGACTTCAACAAATAGGGGGAGATTGTTGGGTATTTCATCCACATGATCCCAGATTTGATGAAGTCACCCTGGAACTAAGATGAATTAAGTTTTATCTGATGCTTGGTTTGAGTTATATGTGTGCCGGAATTTCACTGGAAGTGTAGACCATTGTCAGTCCACAGTGGGTCTTCAAACACAGAAACTGTGCAATGTAATCCCTCATTGCATATTCCAAGGTGTTGACTCATGTATGGTCTCTCTATTGGGATGCACTTCATATTCAAGCTATTGGACCATGGGAAAGAAATTTTAAGTTGGATACTCTAAAAGAATCAGTTTTTCCAACATCAGAAAATTTCTAAGTGTTTTACTCGAGTAGAGCTTTCACATACTCGAGTAGTCTGAGTTTCATTTACTCGAGTAAAGGAACCTTGTACTCGAGTAGACATAGTCATATACTGGAGTAGTTAAGTCACTTACTCGAGTAGACAAAGTCATATACTCGAGTAGCATGCTTATATACTCGAGTAGATTACTTTTTATACCCGAGTACTATAGGGTTTTCTCATCTAAATCTCTCTAAGTCATATACTCGAGTAAGTATACTCATATACTCGAGTAAGTATACTCACTTACTCGAGTAGATAGAAATATACTCGAGTAGTTCATTATACCGACTCGAGTAGATCATGTGTTAATCGTGTACCTTGATATTTCCCTACTCTAGAATTTTTCTAAGTCTTTTACTCGAGTAGAACTTTCACCTACTCGAGTAGATTACTTCCTCTCGAGTAGTTAGTTCAACTACTCGAGTAGTTGCCAGCAGACCTCTTCAAAATTTTTCTAAGTATTCCAATCGAGTAGTACTTCTTGTACTCGAGTAGTTTATGTAATATACTCGAGTAGCTTTTCCAGTACTCGAGTAGATCCTCTATATACTCGAGTAGGTCTCTACACATACTCGAGTAGCTCTGTCTGCTTACTGGAGTAGTTGATCTCTATATACTCGAGTAGTCCTTATATTTATACCCGAGTATGTTCTTCATAATATACTCGAGTAGTTATTCAACTACTCGAGTAGTTATTGACTTACTCGTGTAGTTGGCTGAATCTTTCCGAAATTTTTCTAAGTCCTTTTTCTGACAAGATTTTTCAAATCACGCGACATGATTGGTCCACGTGTACATCCTTATGACCGATTATGACCGTTATTCTCTCCTATATAAGGTCTTATCAGAAAATGACAAACCCTAAGTATTCTGAAAGCTTTCTTGTCAATTCATTTTAAGAAAGTTCTTCATCCGACTCCTCTCTGATTTTCGCGAAACGGAAGTTGCCGCCACCGCCTTCTTCTCCGGGCAAAGCTTCTACATTCAGAGGATTATTTTGAAGAAAGTTATAGATCGAGATCGACTTCGCTGATCATATTCTCTCTCGATTTCTGTAAAAGCGAGTAAATCCAGATCGAAGCCGAGAACTTCTTTACCGATTTCTGAAAGTGCTACAAAGTTGAAAAGAAGAAGATCCTGGCCGTTTCATCCAGATCTAAGTGATTTACTGTTTGTATTCTTGTAAACTTTACTTTATTCTTGTAGAAGAAATCTTCTCCGAGTGTAGGAGTCTTTCACTCCGAGTTTGTAGGACGTGCTATCTTCCGAGGTGTAGATCCGTTTTGTTTGGATCAAGTTTGTAGAAACTTTGTTCCGAGGGTAGGATCGATTTTTGATCCGAGATAGTGGAGTAGCTGAGTCTAGTTGATTGCTAGATCGGTGAGGGAAAGTGGATGTACCCAAGGTTGGGGAACCACTATAAATCTTGTGTCGTCTGTGATATTGGTAGATATTTCTGTGCCATGCTCTAATTATTTTTTTTTCCGCAAAAGACGCACAAACCACCTATTCACCCCCCTCTAGGTGATTTAGGTCAACAACAGTTTTCTTTCAACTAAACAATTAAATAAGGTTAATAAAATTCTAGAACAAATTGAAGCTAAGGACAAAAGTAAAAACTAGAAGAATGAGAAAAATAATAATGTTCAGCAATTATCGTCAAACCCAGATCTTCGATATAGGAACAGATCGTCAAACTCAGAACGACGATCTCTGAATGCAAACTTCAATAATAATCATTCGTCTAACTGCGATCGTTGAACTTTGTATGGTTTGTCGAGCAGAGATCGACGAATGTAGGGCACAAAAAATGAATATGTTCATTCTCTAGGCAGAGATCGACGATCTCAACCCAATTCGTCGAACTCTGGTCGACGAACTTACATAAATTCGTCGAACCCAGAAAGACTCAACCAAAATTTTAACTATAACTGCAACTTAAATAATTCTAGAAAAGCTTTTAATCCTCTAGTTGATTGGGTTATACCACGTAGAAGATATCACCCTCTAGGATATAAATCCCAACCAGAATTTTCAGTTATTTCCAGCTTTTCATATCAACCAAACAAAGGACCAAAGCAAACCTGGTCAAGAATATTTAATTGTTTTCATTACAGGAGAAGAGTTGTCCATGAGTGAATCAACTATGGTACCTGGACAGTGGATGCTCCAAACACATGACAGGTAGCAAGGACAATCTCACCAATTACAAGTCCCAGCTTGGGTAAAAGGTGATCTTTGGGGATTCAAAAAGTGTCCAGTCTGAAGGATATGGAGCAGTGAAGATTGGAGCAGTTACATTCAAGAAAGTAACATATGTAAGAGGACTCAAACATAACCTCATCTCAATAAGTCAACTTTGTGGTGAAGGTTATCAGGTAATGTTTAACTCTAGCTCTTGTATTATTTCATCTAAAGGAAACAAACCTGTTTTAATTAGAAATAGACAAGGCAACATATACTTAGTTGATTTTATATCTGCCACTTCTGATATATGTTTACTTAATTTAACTAGTAACCAGAATGGTTTATGGCATAAAATACTAGGTCATGTAAATCTGAAAACATTGCTAGGCTATCTAAAGACAATCTTGTTAGAGGTCTACCTCTTGGTACCTACAAGAAGGAAGACCTTTGGAGGGCTTGTCAATTAGACAAGCAAACTAAATCTAGTTTCAAATCCATTAATAAAAGTGATTCACCTAGGATTTTGTATTTGCTACACATTGATCTTTTTGGACCCATAGATGTTCAAAGCCTAGGAGAGAAATCATACACTTTGGTTATTGCGGATGACTTCTCCAGGTTCACTTGGGTATTCTTTCTGAGATATAAGTTAGATACTTTTAAGGTTCTTACATATTTTCTCAGGACCATACAGATTGAGTTCTCTACTCATGTTGCATTGATCAGAAGTGATCATGGCATTGAGTTTGAGTCTCTTCTGATGCATGAGTTCTGTGAGAAGGAAGTATCAGGCACTGCTTCTCAGCTACTACAACTCCCCAACAAAATGGGGTAGCTGAAAGGAAAAATAGGACACTCATTGAAGCTGTAGGTACATTGCTTGTCGATGCATACATGCCACTAACCTTTTGGGCAGAGGCTGTATACACTGCAAACTATGTCCTTAACAGAAGCTTAATTCACAAACTAAAAAACAAGACTCCCTATGAATTGCTTAAAGGGAAGAAACCTAAAATAAACTATTTTAAAGTATTTGGTTGTTCCTGTTATATACATAATAACAACAAGAAATACATTAGAAAGTTTGAGGCTAAGGCTGAAGTTGGAATTTTTCTAGGATATTCCCAAGCAAGCGAAGCATATAGGGTCTTTAATAAATCATCACTGAAAATTGAGGAATCAATTCATGTAAGCTTTAATGACACTAACATGTATTGCAAGGAGAAAGAAGTTTCTACCAGTTACTCTTTGCAGGTACCTCACTTGTGTCAGAAGTTGGATGACCTAAACCTTACCCAAGAGGTTCCAACTCATCCTTCTCCACAAGTCAATGAAGATAGTGAAGAAGAAAGCATTGAAGGGATTGACTCTCCTCCAACAGCCAACATAATTCCACAAGAGGAATTGGTTTCGAATACTGTTGCACAACCAACTCCACCCACTGATCTTGTCACACTTAGGGATCAACCCAGATCTTAAGTGATTGGAGACATATCAGTAGGTGTACATACAAGGCATCAACTCAATCAAGATGTGATGCATGCCTGTTTTCTCTCTCACATTGAACCTCAATCCATTCATGATGCAGAGCAAGATCCCCACTGGATCATTGCAATGCAGGAGGAATTAAATCAGTTTGAGAGATGTAGAGTTTGGTATTTGGTTCCAAGACAACAAAACTACCAAGTTATTGGAACCAAATGAGTATACAAAAATAAGCTTGATGCTCAAGGAGTTATTCTGAGAAACAAGGCTAGGCTTGTTGCTCAAGGCTACTAGCAAGAGGAATGAATAGATTATGATCAAACCTTTGCTCCTGTTGCAAGGTTAGAAGCCATAACAATATTCCTAGCCTATGTAGCCTACAAGGAATTCAAGGTCTACCAAATAGATGTGAAGAGTGCATTCTTGAATGGAGTATTAAAAGAAGAGGTTTATGTTGAACAACCTCCAGGTTTTGTCTCTCCAACTTATCTTTTGCATGTATTCAAGTTGCATAAAGCCCTCTATTGTCTAAAGCAAGCACCAAGAGCTTGGTATGAGACCCTAACAAGCTTTTTATTAGAGCATAAATCCATTAGAGGCATAGTAAATAAAACACTTTTCACTAGACATCATAAGGACCAAATCTTGTTAGTACAAATATATGTGGATGACATCATCTTTGGGTCTACTGATTCAAAATTGTGCAAGAGGTTTTCTGACCTCATGCATTCCAAATTTGAAATAAGTAGTATGGGTGAGCTTTCTTATTTCCTTGGTCTCCAAGTGAAACAGCTCCCTGATGTCATCTTCATCTCCCAAGCTAAATATGCTAAAGAGCTTATCAAAAAGTTTGGGATGGTTGATGCCTCAGCAAAGAAGACACATATGACTACAAATACTGTGATTGACTCTGATGCATCAGGGAAACCTGTAGATCAGAAACTATATAGGGGCATTATTGCGTCCCTACTATATCTCACAGCTAGCAGACCTGATATCATGTTTGCCACATGCCTTTGTGTTAGGTTCCAGGTGAACCCTAAAGAATCTCACCTTATTTTCCTAAAAAGAATTTTGAGATATATAAAGGGTTGTCCTACTCTAGGCCTATTGTATCCCACAGAATTAGAATTTGAGTTAACTGGATACTCAGATGCTAATTTTGCTGGATGGAGGGTGGACAGAAAAAGTACCTCAGGAACTTGCCAGTTCCTTGGTATGAGATTAGTGTCCTGGTTTTGTAAAAAGTAATCCTCTATGTCAACCTCCACTACTGAGGCAGAATACATTGTAACTGGTAGCTGTTGCTCACAGATGTTATGGATACAAAACCAATTACTAGAATATGGTCTCAACTTCAATAATTCAACTCTACTTTGTGATAACACAAGTGCTATAACCATAGCACAGAATCCAGTCCATCATAGTAGGACAAAGCATATAGACATTAGGCATCATTTCATTAGAGTGTGTGTAGAGAAAAATAAAATAAATCTTGTCTATATCTACACTGATTTACAAAGAGCTGATATATTCACCAAACCTCTGGATGAGAAAAATCATGTATTCTTTATAAATAAGCTTAGAATGATAAATGGAGAAGATTTAGTTTAAGTTCTGTCTGCATTCGACGAATTTTCCAAAGTTCGATGAACGGAGTTTGACGAACCAGAGAAAGTTTGAGAGATCTTCGTCGAACAGAGATCGACGAACTCTCTATAAGTGAAATAATTTTCGTCGACCGGAGATCGATGAACGTGCTTCAAAAGATATTCGTCGAACGGCGCTCGACAAATTATCTTCAATTCTTCAGGATGAGATCGACAAATTATTTACTTCTAAATCATTTCATCGAACTCAGCTCGAAGAATTGTTTTTGTTTTCGTGGAACAGAGTTTGTCGATTCATATTCTGGAAAACCTTATATCTAAGTTTTCTTCGACCGCCATCCCGCGCTTTCTGTTCTCTTTTGCAGGTGATTCCATGGCGATTCCAGCAGGAGCTCTAGCCGCTATGAAGTTTGACACCGGCTTTGATGTCGACTTCGAATCGTTCCAGCACTCGGATCCAATCTTTCTCTATATTCTGGAACTTCTGGAAGAACAAAACTTGAAGAACCTGATGAATACAAGGATAAAGTTTGCAGGAACAAAAATAAGAGAATGGGTCTATACTTCATCTACATCTGAAGACAATACTATGATAGGATCAATCGCGGGTAACACTGTTTCCTTAACTCCCGCAGTTTTAACTGAAATCTTTGGATTGACAAATGGAGAAGAGGAATTAGAATTTGATTTTGAAGAGTTTGATACGACGCAAAATCTGATGGGTTATGCTGGTGACAACCCAAATAAATTGTTGAAGAAAAATCTGTCTGCAGCATACAAGTGTGTGGCAGACATTGTTGGGAAGGTCTTGCTTGGGAAGCATAAAACCCATGACTACATCACAAGGCATCAGTTCTTGGTCATGTGTGCAGTAATAAATAATAAGCAAGTCGATTGGGATCAGATCATCTTTGATCTGATAAATAAGAAAAATAATAAGAAAGAAGTGTGTTTTGGAAGGATCCTAGGGATCTTCCTAAAGGATAAGGCTGCTGAATCCCTGGTCTCCCACACAATATTCATTAATGCCAGCAAAAGGCTTACATGTGTCTTGTTTGGGAGATGGGAGAGGACCATAACTAAGCCATCCAAGGCTTTTACCTCTTCCACCCTAGCTTCTGAAGGCACCAGGGCTGTTAAAGCCACTCCCCACCCTACTGAAGAGATTCATCCAACACCACCATCTCTTCAAGCCCCCTTCTAGCAACACAAATCCATCCCTCTTCCTCCTCATTTATCCTCCATACCATTTTTCAATATACCACCATCACCTCCCAATTCCCCTTTTCCTCCAAACATCCACATGGAAGATGCCACCCATCCATCCCCATCAACATCTACCATCCCTCAATATGCATCCACTCCAGATGTTCACATACCAGATGCTCCACTTCCTATCCATCCCACATTTCCCACTTATACACCTTCTGCATCACCATCTACCACTCCACCATTGGACACCTCCACAATTACTTCTCTCATTGCCCTCCTCACTCCCCTTCTCAAAACCATAATAGCAGAGGCCATTACACCTCTTACTACTTCAATTACTACCTTATCTGCACATATCACCGCCCACACTACTGCCCCATCTTCAGTCAGGTGCATGGCTTCAAGTCTTATTGAAACCATTGATGAGTCCACTTTATATACTATTTTCGGAGTCATCTGGGCTAGTTTTCACGCGTTTGCACTTCACTTTTAGTTCTATATCGTTCGTATCTCATCTTATCTTTTTTTTCCATAGGAAGTGCACATTTATGCCTGTGGTTGTGTATTTTGTTATTTTTATAGTTTGTACTCCCTTTTGTGATTGTCTGGAATGTCTGCACAGATTAGTGATTAGTTTTTCCTTTCGGTACAGGGGTCGTGTGCGTGTTCCGGGATGGTTGTGAAACAGGAATACTGCGCACGATCATGGGATCTAATGCGCACGACCACTGGTCGTGCGCCCCTGATCGTGCGCACTACTCTACGTTTTCCAGAATCAGCTTAGGGTAAGCGTACGACAACTGGACATACTGCGCACGACCTCTGGTCGTGCGCCATTGATCGTGTGCATTAATTCCTCTTTTCTAGAGTCCTGTCTGGGTAATCACACGATCATTGGACTTAGTGCGCACGACCATTGGTCGTGCACCACTACTCGTGCGCATTATCCCAGTTTTACTTCCTGATTTTCCATGCCAGTGCGCACGAGCACAGGACATAGTGCGCACGACCACTGGTCGTGCGCCTGTGATCGTGCGCATTGTTCATTTCTACTTTTTTATAAATAGTGCAGGTTCCGCCCTAATTGGGGATCGCTCATTTTTCCTCCGTTGTTTTCGTCTCCTAGGAGGGATTCCGCCGTCCTCCTTCAATATCCACACTATGGAGGTGCTCCGGGCAAGCTTTCACAGCCAAATCCAAGCCGGAGCTTCCTCTCGGCCTCCTCCATCATCTCTTGGGTTCATTTCAAGCTTCAACGCCATAGCCATCAAGCAAAGGGAAGCTTACAACTTTCGTCCGCTATCGTGAGACAAAGAAGACGGGCCATTGGAAGATGGTGACAGCCCTTCTCTATCCCGGACGCAGTTGAGGACCGAGCTTGGATGCAGAATGACAACCCGACAATTCCAACCGTGAATCCTCAGCAAGACTTCGGATTCGGTCGATCTCTTGCCTTGTTCTTCCTTTATTGTTGTATTTGTGTGTTAAAACTTCATTTATATTGATGTTGTTGCACTTTAGATGTAAACTTTACTAGATTCATGTCTATGTGATTCTGTGTTTATTTGCGCTTTAGTTGCTTGAGGTGGGCCATATTCCATCCATCCACCCTTGCCGCACTAGCAATTGCTAGTGGCGTGCGTTGCGAACAGGTGCTCACTACCCTCATTCCGCCATTCTAACCACCTCATCCGCTAGCCTTCTCGTCCATCCACCTAGTGATTCGGTGCATAGCGGCCCGACTAGTCTTCCATCATGACTGGCGAAGCATCGCATAGCGGTGTTGCATAGGAGTAGTTGTTAGTATTTTATTTTCTTTATCCGCAAATATCAAAGCCCCCATCGTTACCTCCGACCGAAGGACTTCAATCTCAAGTCCTCCTCGAAATTAACTCCACCTTACTGTGTTCCTTGTGAGATCGATACTTGGGAAAACCCCCATTTTATATTACTTGTGCGACCGGTTCACTGCCGTGATCTTAAGCATCAACCACGCAGGGGGAGATATCTGATGATGAAGCTGCAGTAGTTCTAGCAGTAGCAGCTCCAGCAGTAGTAGCAGCTCCAGCAGCAGAGGCAGTAACAGTAGCTGCAGATTGTATAGATTATATTGATACAGATGATATTGATTTTATTAATTTTATTGATACAGATGACATGGACTTTGAAGAGTCAGTCTCTGAGAAAATAATTACTCGTGATTATTTCATCATTAATCCCACAGTTGATTTAGAAAATTTGTTGAAGAATTTTAAATTTACAGTTTTGAGATGTCTTACAGCAGAACATACTACTAAGTCATACTTGGTTATTATACCATATACATCTCCAGTATGTCCACAAGTTGCAAAGCAACTCATTGATAGTTTTGCTGTTCCTGAGCCCACAGTTATTCCAGCTCCTTCAGAAATTTCTTCTGCTCCTAGTTATGTCATGGATGATTCTCCATTTCCAGATCTGGATGATGTGATCTTGGCTGACATTCAACAAGAAGAAATGGCAGCTGCTAAAAGCACTATCAAAGTTGATGACACTCCAACTTCTTCTATGGCTTCTCCTCCAATTCCTGTTGATATTCCTACTCAAGCTCCTTCTCAGCCTGATAAACCTATCATCTCTGCGGAAGCACTGAAGGCTCTGAATGCTTTATATGACAATCCTCAAATATCTGATGATGAGGATAGTAATGATGAGGATGATGATGATGAATCTGATGATGAACCAAAGAGGAAGCAAGTATCCAAGAAAAGAAAAGCCTCTCCTCCTCCTGCTCCTAAGCCTAACCCAAATAATGACACTCCCTATTACATTCTTCAAAAGATAACACCATAAAAGGGATGTCAGCTTGGATGTGGCTGTCCAAGAATCAGCAGAAGGAGAGGAAGAAAAGCAGAAGATACTCTCCTCGTCCAGTTCAAAGATACAGAAAAGATCCACCACCTCCTCCTCCTCCTCCAGCAGTAGGAGCCTCTGGATTAGCATCTCAAAGATCTCCTTCTATTACCAAGACCTATCAAAGGCAAGATAGATCTTTAAATCTTCCTCCAGCTGGATCATCTGATAAGCATTCATCCTCTCAAAGGCCTACTACTTCAGGAAAGTCAAAAGGAAAGTTTAGTGAATTCCCACCTCCCACGTCTTTATACTCCAGTCAGAAATAGCAACATACAGTGTCTACAAATTTCCAGGACCAATCTACTTAGTTTAGAATCCCTTCTATAAAGTCAGACCACGTAGCAAATTCAGAGAGACCTCCTTCTCATCCTCTTGATCCTGAGCTTGACCCCAACTTCAGAATGGCAAGGTTTAATGAATTAGTTGGGCCAACTCAAATGAATAAAGCCAGGAAAGAAGGTCAAGACCCCTCTAAATTCACTACTATGTCATCATATAGAGAGAAAGAACTTAACAGATTGCAGGTCAGCAAGAAAGTATTTAATCCATCAAAGTATATAACTCTTCTTCCTGAATAAGTTATCCCCAGGGCTACATCTCTGAAGATTATAGGGGCTGCTGACATGACCATGACCAGTGTGCAAGCTTCAGATCCTAACAGAGAAATAATATTTACAAAGATAGAAGACAAGAGCAAGGATGCAATGCCAAAGGAAAAGAAGCAAAAGAAGTGATTTTGAACTCTATTTTTCTTTCTGTATTATTTATAACTACTTTATATTTTATGAACAAAGCTCATGTATATATATATCTGTTGCATGTGTTATCTATCTCTGCCAGATATATGTTTTTTATGCTTTTTATTTTCATTTTAAGTCCGAGTATGTGGTCAGTAACCTCACATAAATAGGGGGAGATTGTTGGATCCCTAGTTTGATTTGGGCTAGGTTCACTAACTTAGGATCTTGTGACCCATAATGTATTGCCAGGGTCATAGTTGTGTTCTAGAGTCTAGGCCAAGTCCTTAGAGTCAACATCACATGGACCAGCTATCAACAAGGCTGCAGAGACTCAAGACATAGAAGAATTCAAGACTCTGTAAAGTTAGTTCGACGTTCGTTGAACTCAAGTTGACGATAGTCGTGCTCAGCTCGACGATCCCAGAGTAAATTCTTTGAGCTGAGCTCGACGAACTTGGTACTCAGGTCGATGAAAACTTGGACACTACAACAACACTTCAAGTTCACAAAAACATCAAGATATTCTAAGTCCTTAGTATCAGACTTTGATCGACGAACTTAGTTCTCAGCTCGACGAACTCTATTCTTTGGTCGACGAATCTTTGGACTACTACAGCATTCTGTCAAGACTGTGTTCTTTAGTCTCAGGTCGACGAACTCAATTCTCTGCCCGACGAATTCTGGAATTATCTACTTCAACAACTTAGAACTAGAAGACTTGTGTCGACAATCAGAGTATATGTCGACATCAAATGAGTCGACACTAGAAGAACTTGTGTCGACACCCAGATCATCAGTCCATAACTTGGAAAGGTTATATCGACACCACACAGAAGACTTGTGTCGACACACAGAATATTTGACAACTCCAGAATAGTTGCTGAATTCAAGTCGACGAACACATTTACCACCTCGACGAACTTCAGACACAAAATAGGCAAAGTTCTTAAGAGACAGCAGTTCAGTTTCCAGCTCGACGATCGTGGAACTCAGCTCGACGAACATAAGCTCTCTGGTCGACGAACACAACATCTCAGCTCGACGAACTATGGACTCAGTTCGACGATTTCTGTCAACTGTTCGACGATTCCAGACTAAGTTATTTCCAGCCCTGTCCCCATTATTACTGCAATAATTCCTTGGTAATCAATGCTCTAACATTCTCTGAATATAACCGTTAGAGAGCATTGATTTGTATATTCTTCAAGATTATTGCCTGCCATTTTTCAACGGGACAGTTGGGGAAATTATTCAATGCTACTTATTCTCTAGGCCATCAGCATTGAATGTAGAAGGAATTCAAAATTCAAAAGGCCAATTTCCTCAGAAAATATAAAAAGAGATTTTTCTCTCTTTCCTGACACTACAGTACAACACACACAAATAGAAAGAAAGTTAGAAACATATACAGGGAGAAGATTACTGAATTAGACAAGAAAAACTCAATCCATATATTCTCAGTCTGACACAAGATTTCTGATACTGAAGAAGAAGAACAATCATTCAAATATTAAGAGTCTTCATTCTTAAAACCCTCCAGGACACTTCACAGGACAACAAATCTTCCATCTGTCAAAGAAGTTCCTGAAGATCTCTCTGATCAAGGGTGAAAGCTTGAAGGCCTATCACCCTGTGCAAAGCTCCAGTTCTCCTGAACTCTTCTACATCTCAGGGGGAGCTTTGACAACATCACTGAATCCACATAGTCTTCTCATTGTGATTGAGAAAAGAAGACTCACATCACTCTCTCATCCCCACCTCTGTAAATGGTTGCCATCTCCCTTCAAAAGTGATTCCTGTTTACATGTCACCTGATCAAAAGACTTGAGGATTTGGTTTTTGAGCACCTGATCAAATGCTCATTGGTGTCAGGCACCTGATCAAAAACCTGAGTGGATTCCGACCAGGGTGGTAGAAGAGTGGATGTACCCAGGTTGGGGAACCACTATAAAATTTATTGTGTCGTCTGCTTGCCCATTTTCTTTTTGTTCTTGTTGTGCTTGTGTTATTAGGACTGGTGTGTGATTTTATACCTTAGTTTAACTCTGCACACTTTAATTACAGCAGATGCTTTAATAGTTTCTTAAGGAACTACAAATACTCTATTCACCCCCCCCCCCTCTAGAGTATATTAGATCTAACACATCACTTTCTGATGTTTTGGGTTATTTTATAGAAGATTTAACTTTAATAATTTAGAAAAGATTATATTGAAGGTTTATTTCGAAAAATACTTGAATTCAATGATTTTTCACAACCACCAAAATTAGTGCAAATGCTCGATTCTAGTTCACAAAAATTGAAATTCTTATGATTATGAACGAAACGAATCTAACAATAGATTTTGTTTAAATACTTTAATGAAAATATAATTTAAAATATTTTAGAATAGGAAATAAAATCAATTGAATAGAATAATTAATAATATGATTTATTTCATAATATATTGATTACCAAAATGTTTGAATTTTATAATGCTGGAAATCAAGGAAAATATAAAAATCCATTTTTGTTGGTTCACTAATCCTTCTTTGTTTAGTATTGTATCCATAATAACCCAGATTTGAATAAGGGTCCCATTAAGCTAAGATGAATTGAGATTGTATTTGATGTTGTATTTTCAGTTATGTACTTTCAGGTCTACATTGCTAAGTACACAACAATGTCAGGTTATGGTGGGTCAGTAAACACAAGATTACACAATGTAATCCATCATTTTGTAGGCCAATGTGTTGACTCAAGTGTAATCTCTCCATTGGGATGTACTTCTATCCCAAGTGCATGAGGAGGATACAAGAAGGAGAAGGAATTGGAATCAGAAGAACAGAAATTTTACCCAAGTAAAATTCATCGAGTATGGTAAGGGATATTGGTCGAATACGTCGAGTATACTGGCTGATATTCATTGAATTCGTCGTTTATACTTACTAGCACTCTTCGAACTCATCATATGTACTTTAGGTAAAATCTTAGAGAGCTGGAAAATCTGCCAAGAAAAAATCGTCGAGTATTTACGTGTATAATCTTCGAATTCGTTGAATATATCTAACAATACTCGCCAAATTTATCGGATATACTAGTCGATACCTAACGAGTTCGTTGGGTCAATTCGACTTTACTTCTCTGGATTTTCTAAGTTAAATTCGTCGAATATCACTAGGTCAGGCGTCGAATGCGTCCAGTGAGCTAGCCGATACTCGTCAAATTCGTCGAGTGTACTAGCCGATACTCATTGAATTCATCGAGTATGACTACTTCCCGACGTAGAGTGGCATGTTCGAACGAGATATATTTCTCTAAGTAAATTTTGTCCAATATCAACACTAGTTCGACGAGTATACTCAGCTATACTAGACGATACTCGACGAAAATGACTTATGTTATTTTTTTTGTCTGGTTTTTCAAAATTTCGGCTCGAGTTGGATGAAATGGCTTGTACAGTAATTTCGCAACTCTCATTTTGGAAGTTTTTTCTAGCTGTTGCATATGAGGATTTCTATAAACACTTAGAGTGGACTTTCTATCTTACCTAATCGTGCTCAAACCTTCTAAGAAAGATCCCATATGAATTGTTCCTGTCAGCACCTGTACCCTAAACACGATTCCTGATCGGCAGACGACTGCAGTGCACGATTCGTTCTTCTGCCATCGATATGACTTGATCATTGCTTGCTAAAGATTTCAATATTCCAAGATCTAGTCAATTCATGATTCAAGATTAATGTCTTCAAAGATTTCAGATTTGTCGTGTTCTTCACAAATTTTATGTTTAACAATTTTCGAAGAACGACAGATTGAAGAGCTTAGATGTTGTTAAGATTATTTGTAATCTCTATGTGTAAACTCTTTTACATTTGTATGAGGTTTTATCTAAGAGTTTAGATCCCTTTCTGTATCGTGTTGTAGAACCAGTTTGTGATCGAGTTATTGGAGAGATTGTTCTCTGAGTGGTAGGAGTGTTTTCTCCGAGTTGTAGGAGTTGAGGCTCCTAGGTGTAAGATTTGTTAAAATCTGAGAAAGGCGAAGTTGTCGAATCTTTCCCTTCATGGTAGATAGGCAAGGCGGGACAGTGAACATACCCAACTTGGCAAACCACTATAGATCTCTGTGTTCTATGTGTTTGTAATTTTGTAAGTATTTATTATTCCGTGAAAAGACACAGACCTCACCTATTCACCCTCCTTTATGCGATTTAGGTTGAATCTAGATACTTTCAATTGGTATCGGAGAAGTGTTGTTCGGTGTAAAGTTAACACCTTTGACAAGATCTCCCATCTAGCGTCAAGACATTCCGCTTAGCAGCCATGGACAGAAGAAAGGACATGTCTTCTATGAAGTTACTTGTATACACCAAAGAAAACTTTCCTATATGAAAAGAACGTGTCAGATACTTCATGGAAGCAGCTGATCCAATGATTTTTCAGATCGTTGAAGAAGGGACAAATATTCCTACAAAAGCCTCTGCTTTGAATCTAGCAATCATGATTCATAAAAAAATGATGGACTTGACTAAGGATGAAATTGTGCTAGTCTCCTTGGACAAAAAGACAAAGAACATTATAACAAGTGCAGTGGGCGACTCTATGCTTCAAAACCTTTTCCACTACAAATCTACCAAGGAGATGTGGGACTGTCTTGAAGTTCTCATGGAAGGTACCACAAAAGTTAGAGACGATCACAGATCATTGATGAATCAAGAATATGAAGCCTTCAAGCAAGGTGCTAATGATACAATTGTTGATATCTTCGAGAAGTTCTTCAGGATTATGAATGGGCTCAGAAACTACAGCCGCATTTTAACTAATGGTGAACTAAACGACATGTTCCTCAGGTCCCTGACAAAGGACTAGGACACAAAAGTAGTAATCATTCGGGAGTTTGGGAAGTTGCCAAAGATTGAGCCCCAGAACCTCTTCGGAAAGCTGCTCTCCTACGAGTTTCAAATGAATACTATAAAGAAGGAGGAGCAAAGTAGCATGACTTCAAGAATACAGAAGTCAGTTGCTCTGAAGGCGGAAGGTTCGATAAAATCTAAAGTTATGTCACCAGTAAGGACATGATCTCCAGATACACCGAAAGACTCTGAGACAACCACGTCGGGCTATGTGCTATCTAATGGAGATTTATCACTCATCTCCATGCAGTTCAAAAGATTGCTCAACAAGAGGAGGCAAATGAAAAACTTGTCCTCCTCATCTGATTTCAGAAGATCACATCATGACGGTGATCGAGCGAAGAAAAGCTTCAACAAAGTGGATAGGTATAAATCTAAACCGAATAAACATTCTTCCTCTGACGTTGTCTTTTATTGTTGTATTAAGCCAGTACACATGATTGCGGAGTGTCCGTACAAAAAGAAGGAAGAGAAGAGATCCTTAAAGGGCAAGAGGAAGGAAGAAAAGAGCTTATTTACTAAGAAGTCATAGACTCTTAGTGACAGTGACTCCAGTGAATGATGTTCAGAGAATGAGGAAGCTTACTTCAGGCTTATGGCTCGATCAGACGAGGAAGTTGGCAACTCCGAGTATCACGGGTAAGGTAAACTTGCACACGATACTCTCTGAATCGTAAACATCAACTAATGGTCATGAAGGCTATTCTTCTGAGGAAGATGATTGCGACTTGATGACTCAGCATCAAGAACTTTTGAAAGCTTTTGACAAAATCCCCAAGGTCATCAAAAAACAATTAACAGAGAATGCCTCCCTCAAGGCAGTGGAAATAAGTCTGGAGGAAGAACTTGCAAAATTATTTCCTCTCATAAATGAAGTCCACTCCTTGAAAGAGAAATTGAAATGCTATGCTGAGACATTAAGTCTATACGACAAATATTTAGATGAGCTTGAAGAAAAGCTCTTGGTGGAGAGGAAACTTGTTGAAAGTTACTCCAAGCCGAAAACAATTCTCCCTCCCATCGACGAATCTTCCGCTCCAAGGAAGGGTAGTGGTCTTGGCAACATAACTGAAAAATGTAAGGCTGCTAAGAGAGCCACCGCCAAAGGTAAAGGGAAGGCACATTAGTGTCAACCCTCTTTTAAGAAGGTTATCTTTCCCACTAACTGATCTGTTTCTAAGTCATCCTATGGCCACTTTGCCTGGCCTACCTATGTAGAGCCTAAGAAGCACTACCAAGGATGGACTCATCCCCAAGACATTAGGGCTAGTGTTTTCAAGCCTCCTTATGAAGAGATAAATCTAAAATATTATGGTCCTTATGTTCATGGACATTATTTTAAGAAGGCACTGAAATCCAAACCTACTATACCCGAGGAAAAGGAGTTTCAGAAGCCCTGTGTGTGTGTGTTGCAATCAGGAGACTTCCACCTCCAAGTATGTAGCCCCAACTAGATCTCAAATTCAAAAGGTAAAGCAGTAGTACAAGATAAGGTACAATCGGTTTGACTATTGGTGTTGCTGCAAGATTGTTCACTATGTCGTAGATTGTTGGTTTCATTCGATTAAACTTAAAACTCCATGAGTCAACAGTGCGAGAACAACCACTCACAAAGTTAATGTTCCTAGTGGTGTTAAGCTGACAAGGAACCAAGGACCCAAATCATTTTGGGTTCCTAAGGTAAAATTAATTATTATTTCAGGTATGTCCAAAGGCCAACAAAATGCTAATTTGGTATTTGGACCGTGATGAACACAACATATGACTGGGACAAGAAGCCTACTACGAGAATTTACCCCAGTTGAAGATGGGCCAAAAGTTTTATTTGGAGGGCTTGAATGGGTAATTACTATAGGCTACGGTATATGATTCCCAACGGTATAGTATCTTTCACAGACATGGCTTATGTTGAAGGATTACAACATAATCTGAAAAGCATAAGTCAATTTTGTGACAAAGGCTATATCATTGAGTTTTATAAGGAGAAGTGTCTGATAAAGTCGCATGCAAATTTGGATACGATCTAAACTGGCACTCGGAGTAGAAATATATTTTGTTTTAATCTTCTATGTTTAGACAATTCTACACCAGTGTGCTTTTTGGCTAAAGATAGTGCGTCTCTTTGTGACCAATGGCCAAGAGGTTAGCACATATTAATTTCAAAATCATAAATATGTTATTTTATCACAACTTAGTGTGTGATTCCTGCGTGATTCCCCTTGCATTAAGTGCCTTAAAGAGAGTCCATGTCACGCATGCCAAGTGGGTAAGCAGACAAGGGCTACCCTCAAGGGTATTGCTGAAAAGATTCTTCGACAATTTTGTATTTACTTCACATAGACTTATTCGGTCCTATGTCAATTCACAGATTAGGAGGTAAAGCATATACGTTGGTAATTGTTGATAACTACACTTGTTTTACTTGGATGTTCTTTCTGAAACACAAGTTAGACACCTTTGATTCTCTCACTAATTTTGTATGGCCAATTCAGAATGAATTGAACTGCTCAGTGGTCAAAATCGAAAGTGACCACGAAACATAATTTGAGTCAGGTGGCATGATAGAATTCTGTGGAAGTCATCATATCTTTTATGAGTTTTCCTCCCCGTATACTCCACAACAAAATGGAGTCGTTGAGAGAAAGAATAGAAGCCTCATTGTAGCATGTACAACTATGTTGAATGTCTCTTCACTTTCCGAGTACTTCTGGGCCGAAGCAGTCAACACAGCTTGCCACATGCAAAATAGAGATCTAATCAACAAAAGCCATTGTATGACTTTGTATGAACTATTGAAGGGCAGAAAACCTACTGTGTCTAACTTTAGAATCTTTGGAAGTAAATGCTTCGTAATTAATAATGGGAAGTATTACCGCATGAAATTTAGTGACAAATGTTTTGAAGGTATTTTTGTAGGCTACAATAGCCATAGTAAGGTTTATATGATTTTTAATAAGAAAACACTAGTGGTAGAATAATCTTTTAATGTTGTATTTAATGAGACAAGCCTGCTCCAAAGCAGCTTGTCTCGTATTATTGGTTCAGATGCAGGTACCGGGTTCGAGGAACTATGATTGGATGAAGCAATCAAGGATGATGCTCCAAGCTCAGTCAAGGTCGTCGATCCTAGTTTAGTGTATGAAGAACTTCCAGAGGAAGAATTGTTTCAACCTATTTAGGATGCAATAGATGTTGCAGAACCTGCTGGCGGAGAGCAAGAAATCTAGGGTTTAGACACCTAAGAGATCACTTGGCTGATCAAATTATTGGAGAGCAAGGCGATAGTGTTAGATCTCGAAGAGGTACGACTAACGAGAAATTGTATCTTAGTTATCTATCTCAGTTTGACCCAAAGAAGTTTGAAGAAGTAAAAATAGGATGCCACTTGGATATTAGCAATGCAAGAGAAGCTCAATCAGTTTGAAAGATGTAAAGTCTGGGAGTTGGTGCCCAGACGCAAAGGATAGAACATGATCAACACCAAATTGATTTTCTGAAAAAAGCTGGATGAAAATGAAATAATTATCAAGAACAAAGCTAGTATTATAGACCAAGAATACATACAAGAAGAAGGGATCGACTTCGATCGGACATTTGCTCCGGTGGCTAGACTCGAAGCGATCAGGTTATTTCTTGTGTATGATGCCCTCAAAGGCTTTAAGGTCTATCAAATGGAGGTGAAGTCAACATTCTTCAACGACAATTTGAAAGAGGAAGTATATGTAGCGCAACCCCCGGGTTTTGTCAACTCTACTTTCCCCGAATATGTTTACTTTCTTAATAAAGCTCTATACAACTTAAAACAAGCTCCCCGAGCATGGTATGAGATGTTGTTTAGCTTTCTTCTTGAGAACAAGATTACAAGAGGAAAGATAGACAAGTCATTATTTCTTAGGGAAGTAAAAGGCAAGATTTTGCTAGTGCAAATCTATGTCGATGACATTAATTTTGGCTCTATCTATGACAACCATTGCAAGAAGTTTTATAAACTTCTGCAAGGGAAGTTTGAAATGAGGTGTATGGGAGAGCTGAAGAATTTCTTAGGACTTCAAGTGAAACAATCTGAAGATGGAATTTTCATCTCTCAAATGAAGTTTACCATAGTGTTACTAAAGAAATTCGGAATGGAGAACGCAACCTCGATGAGTACTCCAATAGGTTCAACTATGTCTATGGATAAGCATGAGAAAGGGAAACCTTTTGATGAAACCAAATATAGAAGCATAATTGGATCCTTGCTCTACCACACTGTCAGTAGACCAGACATAATATTATCAACATGTGTCTACACTAGATTTTAGGTCAATTCAATGGAATCTCATTACGTCGCTGCAAAGTGAATTTTACGTTACCTTAAGGGTACACCCTATCTTGGCTTATGGTACCCAAGACGTAATGATGTCAAGCTAATTGGATTTTCAGATGCAGACTTTGCAGGTAGCAGGGATGACAGGAAAAGCACTTTTGGGATGTGCCAATTCCTCAGAAGAAGGCTTATTTCATGGAGCAGCAAGAAGTAGAATTGTATGGAAATGTCCATTGCCGAGTAAGAGTATATCTCTATAGGTAGTTATTGCGCACAGCTTCTATGGATCAAAAATCATCTTGAGGATTACAACCTGAAGTTCATTGAGATTCTGATGTATTGCGACCCCTCAAGTGAAATAACGATCGCAAATAATCCAGTTCCTCACTGCTGGACAAAGTACATCAAAGTACGATATCACTTTATCCGGGATCCTGGAGAACAAGGATATAGACCTCAGCTATGTCCCGATGGATAAGTAAGTCGCAAATATTTTTAAGAAGCCACTAGACAAGGCCAAGTTCTCATTTTTCAAAATTGAACTAGGCATACTAAACAAGGACTCGTGAAGATGGCCAAGAAGACAGGAATTCACTCGGGAAGTACTTCAGAAAGAAAAACCATTTGTCCAAGGCAAATTGGTCGAATATCGGTCAGCAGGACTGGCGATTCGTCGGATATACAAGCCAAAATAGGATTAATTTGACTCTGTGTCCGGTTAATTTCTCCAAATTTCACTTAGGTCAAATTTTCTTTCCTATACTGGATCAGAAGAGTCACGGATTATCAGGTACGTGTATTTCCCTTATTATATATATATATATATATATATATATATATATATATATATATCAAGGGTTTGGGGGCAAACCTTAGTCATTTCACCGAAAACAGAAGCCGAAATCGCTGAACTATCTTCCTCCCGATGAATTGGTTTCCACGTACTATTCATCATATTCCTCATATTACACTGGTCTCATTCTTCTTTGATTAGGTCAGTACAAGCCGTTCAAGAAAGTTCAATATTCCAGCAGTAACTCTCGTCGATTTCTTAAAGAGGTTTGATCCCGCCGCTGAGTTGTCAATCTGTTTCAGTCAGTTGAAGCAATCCACTTCTAGTTCTGACTGTTCAGACCAGAGACATTTCATCAAAGTTCCTAAGGATCTATTCTCCATGGCTCCTCGAAACACTAGAGGCTTGCTAGGCGGTGGAGAATTGGTTCGTACAAGATTTGCCTCTACATCCAATGAGTTCAGAAATGTTATCCTGATGTTGGAATCTGCCGGCCTTTGCTTTGTACAAGAACACCCATCAAGGTTCTAGACAAAGATGTTCTGGAGTTCTATCAGAATGTTAAGCTTCACAGGAAGGATTCAGACATAAAGAGCAAGGTTTGTTTGACTTCAGTTTAGGTGAAAGCTTCTCTCCTCACCAGGATTTTGAGGCTTCCAACTTCTGTAGAGGCAGATCAGCTCACAGAGGAGGACTTCACAAGGGCAATGTTGTTTTGTGGACTGCCTAGAGGCACTAAGGCAGTTAAGAGGAAATGCATGAACAATGAAGGGAAGTTGTTATCAGATATCATTGGTAAAGTTCTCATATGCAAGAGAAGATAACATGATTATCTATCTTCATATATGTTAAAGATACTGCTGGCTATTATCTACATGATGAAACTGGATTAGGGTGCATTGTTATTTGCTAAGATCAAAGACAGTCTCCAAACTCCCAACTTTGAAAGGATTATTAGCTTATTCTAGAACTAAATGGATAGAGACAAGTTTGATATAACCAAATGTTTGCCTATCCAACACCTAAGAAAATCGACTCATATATATTCTCGAGGTGGGATAGGAGGATCTAGAGGTCAGGGGGAGCAAGAGATCTACCTGAGGTAGAGGAAGAGGATGTTCCTACTGATAGGATTCCTAATTCCACCCAAGTGAGAATCTGGATAGTTTGAGTGTAGGAATTGAGGGGGAGCCAGCTGATACACAAGTGGAAACTAAAAAAGGTACCTCGTGTGTTTCGTTAGTTTCTATTTCAGATGTCCTAGTTGCAGCGGTTCCAGCTTGAGTTTCATTTTAAGTCCCAGCTACTACAGTGGGAGATACAATTGATCTACTCTCTGAGGGTTATGTTATATATCATAATATTGTTATTGAGATAGTGCCTGATCAGGCCAAGGTTAAGACTACTGCTGATGATGATGTTCCAGCTCCTTCTGAGAATGAGATTGATGACGATTTGGATGCTGCTACTAAAGATGATTTACATGTTGCTGATTATGAGATAGATATTGATGAGGTAATGGTTGCTGGTAATGAGACCAAAGCTATTGATAATGCTAATGATGTCTCTGAGCAAGTTTCAGTAGAGCACATAATTGCTGAAGGGCCATCTCCGCGAAATGCCGATTCTGCCGGCCGATTCGATCACAAAAAAGCAACAAAAGTAGAGTAGGCACAAGAGTGGAAAACTCTAACAAAAAGTCCACAACAAATACCACATCAGAGTAAATATATCTCCACGAAGGGAGAGTCCATAAAATATATAAATGTACTGAAAATAAGGGCTTAAGCCCGCTACATCAAATCCTTTCTACATAGTCACTCAAGCGGAAGCAAAATAAAACACTACTAAGGTCAGGGGCTCACAGTCCCCGTCATCTGAACTCCGGTGCTAGACTGCCCCATCTCCAATCGTGCCGACCTATGGGGCTGCTCCTCCATGCTGGACTCCATGATCCCCTAAATGATGTGGTTCAAAAACCGTTAGTCTAAAAGACTAAGTCCTATCATCCCCCACCCCTTCCCCAATGGCCCCTAGGCACCGAGTGGAGAGTAAGAAAGGGGAGGACTTGAAGGTGGAGTGTAATCAAGAAACAGATGGCAGTGGACCTATACCAGCAATTTTATAGTATATCTGGCAGTAAAGTAAAGTATGAAAAGTAACCTTAACTTATAAGGAAACATATAAGCAAGGGATCTTCTACAGAGCTCCCATCGTATAAAGAGTCACATACCAATTTATACGTTGGGGTGTCGGTTATTATCAGCAATATATATAAAGAATTTAACCTTAATTTATAAACTTGGCTACAAAAGCTTATAGACCAAGGGGTCATTTTGCAGGGCCTACTGTATAAGCGTCTCATACCACTTATACAATAGGTGACAGGGGTTTTATGTTATGATTATGATATGACATATAAGTGGGTTATGATGCGATCATGCAAGTGCAACTCACCCACTCGACTCTGTGCACACAGACCTTTAGTTCCCCCTTTCTGGAGACTCACCTCCCAGGATACCTCCGTAGTGGCAGACGGAAGCGGTGGGTTGGGCCTCGCCCACCTCTAAACCAGTAAAGCACTACCGGTCATACATATCGCATGCCTCAACGCTGGTGCACTAAGCGGACTCCTCCGTACTCTTGCCGACTGGCGCACCGGACTTCTGTGGGTGAAGTGCTAGTCACACTTGCCGAGTCAATGTATTGGCGTCGGTGCATCGACACTCCAATACCGAAGACCCACCACCTTTATTTTATGCACATGCAACCTTATGTATTAGCACCGAGCCAAAGCTCCTCGGACCATCCCGTCCCTCACAAACATCAACCGAGCCAAAGCTCACCAGGCTGTCCTGCCCCACACAAGTATTAAACGGGTCAAAGCTCGTCGGGCCATCCTGCCCGTTTCCACAACCACTGAGCCTACCGCTCGAAAATCCTGGTCAAACCAACTTCCCGATACACCAGGGTGTGAGAAGGTGAACCCCTAATAATTCTAGTTGCTTTTTAAGATTTATCACTCCTACAGTTTACATTAGCTGAGGACTGCCCAAGGTATACCCCGTGAAGGGCTCTCGAAGGCACTAGGAGCTACGATGGGATTTCGCCCAAACCTCCCTTTCACAAGGCACTTACTATTATTGGTTGCAACCCGATTTCCCAACCCTTAATTAATTATATTGCATCTAGCCCTAGTGCATTAAACACATCCTCCCTATGGGAAGGACGATCTTTCGCTAATCCCGAGCGCCTCCTAACACTAGTCAACCTCTCACTCAACAAATCCTGTCTTCCAATAATCAACTCCTTTATTTACCCAATCCAGTAACCTACTGAGGATTCAACTCTTCAAAATTCATTACCCACTCTAGTTCAGTTTCCGCAGTTACTATATGCAGACCACCCAATACTATATGAGATGTATAAATGAGGTACTCCGGATTGTTTTCCAAATCTACTATAAAATTTACCAGAGGTCTATCATAACAAATTTCGTGTAAAATCAGAGATTCATAATTTTTATAATTAATTTGATATTTATTGAATTTTCCCAAATGTTTCGCCATGGAAAATTTGGAACATGAACTATATGATCTACTCAAGTAATGGCCACCCAAAAATTCTGATCACTAAATAACAGAGATATATTACTAGATATAAATTTCAATAGTTTTTTCAGAAAATATTTGACCTCCAATTAATTTATCCAAAATAATTCCCTCAATCATATGTAAAGAATGAAGTACCACAATTATTCATCAGAAAATTATATAAAAATTATAGAATCTTAATATGGTATAGAAAGGGTCATTGTGCAAAAATCATAATTTTAGAGGCTTCCTAGACTACAAAATAAATTAAATTAACTTTACATGGGAAACCATACTTAATGAAGCAACCCTTAAAAATATTCATCCACAAATTCTATACAAATTCACAGAGCTTTAAATCATAATGAAATGTCCTCTGGCTAAACATTATTAATTTCCAGCAAGTAGTTTCTTCCTAATAAATTTCTAAGTAATACAAATTACCAATTTATTAATGAAGTATCCAAAATAATATTCCTAAATTCAAAATAAAATCTTCAGAACTTGTACTAACCTCAAAAACTACTCAACCAAATTCTAATCAATTTTCAAAGAGTTTTGTGACATTTTCTATCCCTATAAGGTTTGTGCCCTAAGCTAGGGTTAGGGTTTTGAGGGGGTTTAAGGCTTCCAAATTCCCTAAAATTTTAACCAGAGAACTATTCTAACCCTATGGTCCTCTCCATAAAGTTTCAAGTCAATTCAAGGTCATTTGACCCTATGATCTTCAAACCATAAAAATTCCCATTAAGGAAACTACCCTAGGGTTCTAGGGCTACCCTACAGTTAACCACTCCAAATCCCAATGTAGGGTGAGTCATACTATAGAGAGTCAGTGACCAAAATATCAGCCTCTGTTGAGGTGATTTGACCACTCAAAACCCAATGGGGGTGCTTGACCTAGTTAACACTAAAAGGGGTCAACCTATGGTTGGAACAATACCTAATCAAAACATCTCTAAATGATATTAAACTTCTACCAGAGCCCTAACATGCCCTCTAAGACCTCCCACCCAAACTTTGGGGGGATTTTGAGGTGTTTAGGACACCTAATTAATTTATTCATGGATTATTAAATTTTCCTAAAAACTATAGAAAACGTTTCTCCAAAAATTCTGAATTTTGGACAGGCCCTGGGTATAGCTAGGGTAGACTCCCTGCCCAAATCTGAGATCATTTGGACAAGGGATGAATGGTGGGCATCCATTTGAATCTCAGTATAGACCTAGGTAAAGGTCCCACCAAAATGGGTGTTGTGGTCTAACCAGACTCCAAATTGAGTGAAATAAATTTTAAAATAAAGTAGACCCATAGAGCTACAATTTTCATGTTGGCCACGTTTTATGATCTAGCCTCTAAGTATTTTTACTATTTAATTTAAAAATAGCCCAGAAATGAGGCAGAAATTAAATAAAAAGGAATTAATAAAATCTGATCCAGCACGGATCTTAAAGCAAAATAGTGAGGCTCCTGGTCATCTTCTTCCTCCAGCCAACGGCTGGGATTGGCCGAACCTAGAGCCTATTCCAAGCTCATTTCCAGGCCACCCGACAACGTCCCTGGCCGACCACCACCGCCACCACCTTCGTTGAGGTGGGGGCTATCGCTGGGCGGCGGCACGGCTGCCAGAGTGGCGGTTTCCGGCGAACTCACGAGGTATAAAAAGCCATGAAAAACTAAAATTTTCCTCACCCGATCTGGCTCAATCGAGCCCTATTTCTCTCCTAATTGATCTAGGATTCTAGCCCATGAAGAGAGGAGTTGAGGAGGACCTTTAACCGAGCTTGTCGGCGAGTGTGGTTGTGGTGCGCCATGGCCGATGGTGGAGCTTTCAAATGCTTTGCAACTTCACTACCAAACAGCCCAGTTTCTTTAGGTGAAGGGTCGAAATGATTTCTCTTGGCCCAGGGAAGCTTTTAAAAGCATCAAATGGGGGAGAGGGAGGGTCATGGCTTCAAAGCCATTAATGTCCATGAAAGGGAATTTCGGCCATGGAGAAAATCCCTTGCAATTCACCTCCCCTTGGTTCCAATTCGTTTGGAAACTCCTCAAAACTGATAGGGGAGATGAATACTAATTAATTGGTGAAGAATGGAGGGGTGATTCACCTTCCCCACCATGAATGACCTTCTCTTTCTCACTTTCCCTCTCCTCCATATTGAAGAAATTGGTTTCAACCACCTTGGGTGGATGGACATTGCTATTCAACTCCTCAAAACTGATGAGGGGGAATGCATTCAGCCTTTGGAATCAATTGGAGAGGCCTTTGGTCTCCCTTAGCCATGAATGACCTCCTTTTCCAACTTTCTCTCTCCTCCATTAAAGGGGAAAATGGAGCTTTCTCTCTCCTACTTACCATGGTCGAATTTTGATGTCTACTCTAGCCTATTGGCAGCCCACTAACTCATATTAATGATAAAAATGAGGTTAGCCCAAGTGGGGCAAATGGGTTTGAGCTTGGGCTAGCCCATTTAGGCTAAATTGACCTAACACTAGAATAGAGTTGACCTTAGTCAACATAACCATTTGGTTTGACCCCAATGGGTCCTTGATGACCCATTGGACCACCTTAAGGTCTAGGAATACTTGCGTAGGGTTGTTTGGGCATCTTGGGGATCACTTGACCCTCAGGAAGGGTACTTTGACCAAATTAGGGCTAGAGTTGACTTTGGTCAACATAGACTCTTGGGTTGACCCCAATAGGTCCTTGGTGACCCATTTGCATCACTTTAGGGTTAGGAGGGCATGGGTGGGGTCCACTTGGCTAGTGGAAGGTCAATTGACCTTAAGTAGGCTAGTTTGACCCATTTACGGTTAGGGTTGACTTAGGTCAACTTAACCACTTTGACTGCCCACAGTGGGTCCATAGTGGCCCTATGGACTACCCAAGGTGGTTTAGGGTGTCAAGGTTGTGTCATGGGGTCAATTTGGAGCCCTAAAGTCAAACCCTAGGTCTAAAAGTTCAGGATGAGTTATAGGCAGACCAAGGTGATTTTCACCTTGACCCTTGTTCACTTGGTCCCTTGGGCTTCCTAGGGTTTTTTCATGACCTAGTCATGACCAAAACCACTCTTAAGGGTCTAGTTGGAAATGGGATGTTACAAATCCCAATAAACAAAATAAAAATTTCGTCCCCGAAATTCAGGTTAGGTCTGCGGGGTTTCTACTAAGAGTAACTAAATGTAACGTCCCATAGGAAGTTGAAAGTGTACTTTACCCGGAGAGATCCAGATACCTCTACTACATCAAACCTTGTGGCTTCCAGGTATGCTCCTCCTACCCATGGTTCCACTACAGGACCTTGACCAGTGGGACCTTCTTGCACCGCAAGACCCGCACCGCTGTATCATCTATCCTAACTCGCTCATAGCGGGCCGATTGATCAATAGCTGTCGAGCCACCTATACCAAGAACCTGCTGTTCTAGCCATAGCAGAGAATTCCTAAGAGAGGATACGTGGAAGACGTCGTGCAACCCCGCTAACTCCTGCGGTAGCTCTAGTCGGTAAGCCAATGGGCCGATCCACTCCAGGATCCTACAATGCCCTATATCCCTTAGACTGATCATCTTCTGCCTGCGTTCCCGCGAGTCTCCATGCACCAGACGTATCTTCAGGAATACACAGTCTCCATCTTGAAACTCTATTTGGTAATGTCACGCATCGTAATATTTGACCGGTCTGCCCTGGGCCTCCAACATCCTATCATGAATCAGTCGCACCTGAGTATCTGGGTTCTCCACAAATTTCGAGTTGAGTGCCTTTGGATCCTCGTCCTAGATCCATGAAAGTGGAATCTTTCACCTTCGTACAAGGGTGGTGAGGTGTGTTGAATATCAGCCGCGAGCCTAGATAAGCCTGGACTGATCTTCTTTTCTTGGACGTACACTGTCCATCCTGATTCGACACGACCGTCTTGAGCACGCCATGATAACAGACAACTACTCACAAATTTCATGAAACACCTACAGGAGTTTTCTTCCGGGTCGGGGTGACCCAAGCTACCTCGGTCAGTCTATCCTCGATGTTCCCTTTATAATTATGTTTGGAGTGGGGACGAGGAATCCTGTGTATGAAAACCCCTAAATATACACTCGAACTTCCACTCTAACTCGGGCGGTGGCTCTAATAGTTCCTCAAAAACTCTTCTACTTAGCCTTCATTAACTGACAGACCTCACAGTGCATCACAAAATCCATGAAGTCTTTCTTATTCCATGGAAAGATAAGTTATAGTAAATACAACTTTCTTCTGGTAAATTGAGTTCTTGTTTGTAAGTGTAGACGACGAATCTATAAACTTCCTCTACACAATAATGTTCTTATTCTTTCGAGTACGCCTGAGTAACATCGAATACATTTACTTTAATTTCAATATGTTCACGACACAATATTTTCTAGATGAGGTCTAAGGGAAACCCAAATCAGTAACTAATTTGCCCAATAAACAAAAGACAAGCCCTCAATAAATAAAAGATAAGCCCCTACCTACCTTGGGCTAAGTATCTTTGATATTATCATGTTATATCCATCCTAGCTGGGTGCATAATCCCCAGGGCATCAATCTTCGTCTTGTGGTTCCAACCTGAAAACTGTTGATATACTCCATACTTTAAACTCTCAGAGTCACATTTACGACAACCTCATCTGGGTCAAAAGGTTCCCAATCCCAACCGAGTCTCTTACGAACTTGAATTCCTATCCGACCCTCAGTGCTTGTCATGGTGGTCATCTCCAGGTAATCTTGTTACTGGTACAGGGGTTAAGACTATGTGTCTTCTACCATTCTGCTAATGGATTTTTGGTCTCAATTCTCCTTAAAGCAGTCCTTCCAGTTTGAGTAATCCTTGATAGGGACCGTAGGGCTACCTGAGTTTATTGATTAGGTAGCCATTCTCGTGTTATACTCCTCCTTTATTCTCTTTAGGTATCTCCTTAGCTTAACCAAGTTCATACACAAAGTCTATTTCAGACTAGGGCATACTATAAGTTATCGTGGTTAGTCATGTCTCCTAGTGGGTTGAGTCTAACTCGTTGAGTAGAGAATTATAAGATGGGATTTTTGTAGCCGGAGGTGCCCCCTGCTGTGGGATGCAAAACAAACTACATTAGTAGGTAATCGACTCAATAACAAAAGTGGACAATTTACATGTGATCCTCTATATGGGCACAAAACTACTTTTGCTGCTTAATTTGTCCCCAAACTAAACTCGCGCGGGGGTGACCCAGGTGTTGTGGACAGTTACTTTTCGATCGAGGTTTGCCTCTGATACCACTTGTAAGACCCCCCTTTTTTCTTTTTGACACCGGGGTCTTAGGCCCAGAACCACCGCTTAGAGTTGACTCCTTCACGCCCTGAAGGGCCATCACCGCGAAACGCCGATTCTGCCGTCCGATTCAATCACAGAAAAGCAACAAAAGTAGAGTAAGCACAAAAGTGGTAAAACTCTAACCAAAAGTCCACAATAAATACCACATCAGAGCAAATATATATCCACGAAGGGAGAGTTCACAAAATATATAAATGTACTGAAAATAAGGGCTTAAGCCCGCTATATCAAATCCTCACTACATAGTCACTCAAGCGGAAGCAAACTAAAACATTACTGTTGGGTATTTCATTCATATAAACCCAGATTTGATGAAGTCACCCTAGAACTAAGATGAATTAAGTTGTATTTGATTCTTGGTTTGAGCTATATGTATGCAGGACTTTCACTGGGAAGTGTAGACCAATGTCAGCCCACAGTGGGTCACCAAACACAGGAAATGTGCATTGTAATCCCTCATTGCATATTCCAAGGTGTTGACTCATGTGTGGTCTCTCTATTGGGATACACTTCATATTTAAGCTATTGGACTATGGAAAAGGCATTGGAAGGTGGCTACTCTAGAAGAATCATTTTTTCCAACCTCAGAAAAATTCTAAGTGTTTTACTCAAGTAGTGCTTTCACCTACTCGAGTAGTCTGGGTATAAGTTACTCGAGTAAAGGAATCCTGTACTCGAGTAGACATAGTCATATACTCGAGTAGCTAAGTCATCTACTCGAGTAGACCAAGTCATATACTCGAGTAAGTATACTAATCTACTCGAGTAGATAGAAATATACTCGAGTAGTTCATTTTGCCTACTCGAGTAATTCATGCGTCACCCGTGTACCTCGCTATTCCCTTATTCCAGAATTTTTCTAAGTCTTTTACTCGAGTAGAATTTTCACCTACTCGAGTAGGTTACCGCCTCTCGAGTAGATAGAAATATACTCGAGTAGTTGCCAGCAGACTTCGGAATTTTTCTAAGTATTCCACTCGAGTAGTACTTCTTGTACTCGAGTAGGTTATGTAATATACTCGAGTAGCTCTTCATGTACTCGAGTAGATCTTCTATATACTCGAGTAGGTCTCTTAGTATACTCGAGTAGTTCTGTCTATATACTCGAGTACTTGATCTCTATATACTCGAGTAGTCTGTTTATACCTACCCGAGTATGTTTCCAATCATATACTCGAGTAGCTATTCAACTACTCGAGTAGTTATTGGCTTACTCGTGTAGTTGGCCAAATATTTCCGAAAATTTTCTAAGTTATTTTTCTAACGGGATTTTTCAAATCACGCGACATGATTGGTCTACGTGTACATCATTATGACCAATTATGACCGTTAGCCTCTCCTATAAAAGGTTCTATCAGAAAATGACTAACCCTAAGTATTCTCAAAGCTTTCTTGTAATTTTTTTTTGAGAAATATTCTTCAACCACCCCTCTCTGACTTTCGCGAAACGGAAGCCGCCGCGGCCGCCCTCTTCTCCGGCCAAAGCTTCTACTTTCAGAGGATTATTTTGAAGATAAATTACAAATCGAGATCAACTTCACTGATCATATTTTCTCTTGATTTCTGTAAAAGGAAGTTGATCTAGATCGAGGCCGAGTCCTTCTTCACCGATTTCTGATAAGGCTACAAAGTTGAAAAGAAGAAGATCGTGGCCATTTCCTTCAGATCTGAGTGATTTAATGTTTGTTTTCTTGTAAACTCTTTATTAATCTTGTAGGAGAAATCTTCTCCGAGTGTAGGAGTTTTTCACTCCGAGTTTGTAGGAAGTGTTATCTTCCGAGGTGTAGATCCGTTTTGTTTGGATCGAGTTTGTAGGAACTTTGTTCCGAGGGTAGTATGGATTTGTGATCCGAGATAGTGGAGTAGTCGAGGCTAGTTGATTGCTAGATCAGTGAGGGAAAGTGGATGTACCCAAGGTTGGGAACCACTATACATCTTGTGTCGTCTGTGATATTGGTAGATATTTCTGTGCAGTGCTCTAATTAATTTTTATTCTGCAAAAGATGCACAAACCACCTATTCACCCCCCTCTAGGTGATTTAGGTCGACAACAGTTTTCTTTCAATTGGTATCAAAGCCAGGTTGATCGTTAAAAGGTTAACACCTTGATCAGATCCAGAGCTGTTGTCTGAAAGACTACCATAAAATGGACAAGGGCAAAGATTTCGCCAAGCTTCCTCTGTGCAACAAAAACAACTTTCCCATGTGGAAAGAATGGATAAAAGTTTTCATGGAAGCTGTGGATCCAAGGATCTTCATGATCGTTGAAGAAGGTCCTTACGTTCCCATGACTATGTCCACTATCGACCCTACCAAGAGAGTTCTGAAAAAGCTAATGGATCTCGACAAAGACGAGATTTCACTTGTCTCTCTCGACAAGAAAGCTAAGAACATCATAGCAAGTGCAGTCGATGACTCGATGCTGCAGAATTTGATTCACTGTCAATCAGCTAAGGAGATGTGGCACTCCTTAGTCACTTTGATGGAAGGGACTGAAGAAGTAAGAGATGATCGGAGATCCCTTCTCAATCAAAAATATGAAGCGTTCCGACAAGGGAACAAGGAAACAATTGCCGATACCTTTGAGAACTTCTTCAAGATTATAAATGGCCTAAGGGTGTATGGCCGTGTCTTCAAAAACGGAGAACTGAACGACAAATTCTTGAGATCCCTAACCAAGGAATGGGATAACAAGGTATGTGCCATCAGGGAGTTCGGGAAGCTAGCTGAAACGGACCCGCAAAATCTCTTTGGAAAGCTTATGTCCTATGAACTCCAAATCAACACAAGAAAAGCTGAAGAAGAGAAGGGCAGGTCTGCTCTAAAGGAGAAATCTGTCTCTCTGAAGGCAGACACCTCCAGAAAGACTAAGGCTGCCTCCCCCGCTCCAGCTCCAGAAGTTGATGAAGAAGAAGAAACATCAGAGCCCAACACCTCAGGCTCTGAACTATCTGAAGGAGAGTTCTCCTTGCTCTCAAGGCAATTCAAGAAGTTTCTTAATAAAAAGAAACAATAGAAAGGCAAGGATGCCTCACACAGAAGATCGCGGCGCGATGACGATCGACAAAGAAAAGGCTCAAGCAGCCATGACAGGTATAACACTAAACAGAATAAATATGTTTCAATTGACATCATTTGCTACTATTGCAACAAGGCAGGTCACGTCATTGCTGACTGCCCTCACAAGAAGAACGAGGGTGGCAGAAGGGAAGACAAGAAATCCTCACACAACAGGAAGAGGAAAGAGAAGAGCCTCATAGACAAAAGGAGCAAGACTCTTAGCGACTCCGACTCCTCAGAGTCAAGCGAAGAAGAAGAAGCTTACTTTGTGCTAATGGCTCAAACAGATGATGAACAAGAGCCCCAGTTCACTGGGAAGGTAAACTCTCACACCCCTCTCTCAGAGTCTGAAGTCTTTGAACATGATTGCGAGAGTAGCTCCTCTGACGATGAGTCAGAATTAATGGCCCAGTATAAGGAGTTAATCATGGCTTACGACAAATGTCGTCGAGTCGTGAAGACTCAGGCTAAAGCGATCAAATCTCAAAAATCCAAAGAGAGCAACTTGAGAGAGAAAGTCGCAAAGACTGACTCCCTCGAAGAAAACTTCAATAATGCTATTGAAGAATACAACAAGGCTCTCGAGCACCTTGACCTGAAGGAGAAGATCATCAAAGGTTTGGAAGCCGAACTTGCGACTGAAAGGAAACTTGTTGAGAGTTTCTCTAAGCCCAAGACGGTTCTTCCATTCGTTGCCGAATTCTCAGCAAAGGCCAAGGGAGCTGGACTAGGCCATGAAGAAGCTCCTAGTAAATCATCTAGGAGAAACAAGAATGAACGGAAAAATAAGGCCGCCAAAAAGGCCTCAGCCGAAGAAAAGGGAAAAGCCCCTCAAAATCAAACCACATTCAGAAAGGTCATCTTTCCAACAAATGAGTTTGATTTTGACTCATCATACGAGCACTTTGCTAGGCCTACTTATGTAGAGCCAAAGTCCCGCTATCAAGGATGGGCTCGACCCCGAAACTTTGGCGAAAGTGTCTTTAAGTCACCTTATGAAGAAGTTGTTCTTCAGAGCTATGGCCCTTTCAATCATGGGCATAACTTCAAGAACGCACCAAAGACAAAGCCTACTGTAGAAAAGCTTATAAAGGAGAAGAAGCCATGTGATTGCCATCACCATGAGCCATCTTCCTCCAAGAATACTACCCCTGCTAGGCCAAAGTTCCAAAAGGTCAAGCAGGAGATCTTGAGGTAAAGGTAAAACATATTTGACTGTTGGTGCTGTGGCAAGGTTGGTCACTTCGCCATAGATTGCTGGTTCAATTCCAGAAACACTGCAACCCCTCATGTCAGCAATATGAGAAAGACCGCTCATAATGCCAACACTCGCAGTGGGAGCACTCTAACCCGAGACCAAGGACCCAAACGTGTTTGGGTTCCTAAGGCGAATTGATTGTGATTGCAGGGATGTCCAAAGGCCAACAAAATGCCTATCTGGTACTTGGACAGCGGATGCTCTCGTTATATGACCGGGACAAGAAGCCTCATTCAGAACTTTACTCCAGTCATGAACGGACCAAAGGTCATCTTTGGAGGTTCAGACCGTGGAATTACTAAAGGCTATGGTATGATTACTAATGGCAATGTATCCTTCTCGGAGGTGGCCTATGTTGAAGGATTGGAACACAATCTCATTAGCATAAGCCAACTCTGCGACAAAGGATACATAGTTGAGTTCCATGCTGATAAGTGCCTGATAAAATCCGTTGACAATATGGAAACGATTCTATCCGGCACTCGAAGCAGGAACATTTTTTGTTTGAATTTCATCTGTATAGATTCCTCCACACCAGTGTGTCTTTTGGCAAAAAATAGTGCGTCTCTTGGTGACCAATGGCACAAGAGACTGGCACATATTAATTTCAAAACAATTAATAAATTATTTTCAATGAACTTGGTACGTGATGCCCCAAATTTCAAATGCGTCAAAGACAGACCTTGTCATGCATGCGTAAAAGGCAAGCAAACAATGGCTACCTTTAAAAGCACTGTTGGCAAAGACTCTAACAGATGTCTCCATCTATTGCACATGGACTTGTTTGGTCCACTGCAGATTAGAAGTTTGGGAGGTAAGGAATATACATTGGTAATTGTTGATGACTACTCGCGCTTTGCGTGGGTGTTCTTTCTTAAACACAAGTCAGATACCTTTGATATCTTTACCAATTTTGTCAGGCAAGTCCAGAATGAATACAACTGCTCCATAGTCAAAATCAGAAGTGACAACGGAACAGAGTTCAAATCTGGGGCCATGACAGAATTCTGTGAAAGCTTAGGTATCTTTCATGAGTTTTCCTCTCCTCGTACTCCACAACAAAATGGAGTGGCTGAGAGAAGGAACAGAACACTCATAGAGGCCTGCAAGACCATGTTGAGTGATGCTTCACTACCAGAGTACTTCTGGGCCGAGGCCGTCAACACTGCATGCCACGTGCAAAATCGAGCACTCATAAACAAAGACCACAATAAGACTCCTTACGAACTTCTGAAAGGCAGAAAACCAACAGTCTCTTACTTCAGAATCTTTGGCTGCAAATGCTTCGTACTTAACAATGGCAAGTATCATACCACCAAGTTCAGCGAAAAGAGCTTTGAAGGTATTTTTGTAGGATACAGTAGCCATAGTAAGGCATATAGAATTTTCAATAGAAAAACCCTAGTGGTGGAAGAATCGATACATGTTGTATTTGATGAGACGAGCTTGCTGCAAAGCAATCCATCTAGTGTACTCATTGAAGATGCAAGTGAAAAGTTGAAAGAAACCAGCCTGGATGATCCGTCCGATGAAGAAGGCGAGAAGTTCATTAAGAGCACCACTCCCACTCCTATTGGAGAGAATGATGATCAAAATGATGAAGTCATCCAGGATGAAGAAATCACACCGGTGCTTGAAGATAATCCAGATGCAAGGACTCTAGAACTCAGACATCTGAAGGATCACCCCATGGACCAGATCATAGGAGATCCCCTAGATGGTGTCAGAACCCGGAGAGGTTCAACTAATGAGAATCTTCATTTGAGTTTTATCTCACAGGTTGAACCAAAGAAATTTGAGGAAGCAAACTCAGACGCATCGTGGATAATGGCAATGGAAGAAGAGCTAAATCAGTTCAAGCGCTGCAATGTGTGGATGCTGGTTCCAAGACCCAAGGGAAAGAACATCATTGGAACAGAATGGGTCTTCAGGAACAAGATGGATGAAGACGGGACTATCATAAAGAACAAGCCCAGACTCGTCGCTAAAGGCTATCGTCAAGAAGAAGGAATCGACTTCGACCAGACATATGCTCCAGTGGCCAGACTCGAGGCAATAAGGTTGTTCTTAGCATATACTGCCTTCAAAGGCTTCACCGTCTATCAGATGGACGTGAAGTTAGCCTTCCTGAATGGTAACTTAAAGGAGGAAGTGTATGTGGAACAACCTCCAGGTTTCGTTGATCCTAACTTTCCCGATCATGTATATTTTCTGCGCAAGGCCTTATATGGTCTGAAACAAGTTCCTCGTGCTTGGTATGAAACGTTGTTTACCTTTCTACTTGAGAACAAGTTCACAAGGGGAAAGATAGACAAGACATTATTTATTAGGGAAATAAAAGGCAAGATTTTGCTAGTGCAAATCTATGTCGATGACATTATCTTTGACTCTACAGATAACAATCTCTGCAAAAAGTTCTCAAAACTTATGCAAGGGAAGTTTGAAATGAGCAGTATGGGCGAGCTGAAGTATTTCTTAGGGCTTCAAGTGAAACAATCTGAAGATGGAATTTTCATCTCACAGACCAAATTCACCAAAGAGCTAATTAAGAAATTCGGAATGAAGAACGCAACCTCTATGAGGACTCCAATGGGCTCAACTATGTCTCTGGACAAGGATGAAAAAGGGAAACCTTTTGATGAAACCAAGTACAGAAGCATAATTGGATCCTTGCTCTACCTTACTGCCAGTAGGCCTGACATAATGTTCTCAACATGTGTCTGTGCCAGATTTCAGGTGAACTCTAAGGAATCTTATTACGCTGCTGCAAAGCGGATCCTGAGATACCTCAAAGGCATACCAAATCTTGGCTTATGATACCCAAGCAGTAATGACAGCGAACTAATTGGATTTTCAGATGCAGATTTTGAAGGTAGAAAAGACGACCGGAAAAGCACCTCAGGGACTTGCCAATTCTTCGGAAGAAGGCTAATTTCCTGGAGTAGCAAGAAGTAGAACTGTGTCGCAATCTCAACGGCCGAGTCAGAGTATATCTCTGCAGGCAGTTGTTGCGCACAGTTGCTATGGATAAAGAATCAGTTCGAGGACTACAAGCTGCAGTTCAAGGATATACCCTTGTACTGTGACTTCTCCAGCGCAATTGTAATAGCCAACAATCCAGTCTCCCACAGCCGGACAAAGCATATTGAGCTAAGGTACCACTTCATTCGGCAACATGTGGAGCATGGAGACATAGATCTCCAATATGTGCCTACAGACAGGCAAGTTGCAGATATCTTCACCAAGCCGCTGGACGAGACCAAGTTCTCATTCTTCAAGACAGAGCTTGGGATGCTCAACAAAGAGGACTAAAGAAGGCTGAATGACTAAGAAGCAAGTAATTGCAAAGGGTTAGTCAAAAATCCATTCTTTCTCAACATTATCAAATTCCACTCGAGAAGCATGAGACATACTCGAGTATCTAAAGATCTACTCGAGTATATGAATGAACCTACTCGAGTACATGCACTGACCTACTCGAGTATCTAAAGACCTACTCGAGTAAGCTTCTGACCTACTCAAGTAAGTCAATACCTACTCAAGTATGTTTCTGACCTACTCGAGTAAGTCAATACCTACTCGAGTAAGTCTCTCACCTACTCGAGTAAGTCCTTTTCTACTCGAGTAGCTTTTCTTACATACTCGAGTAGCTCCAGGTAATCTACTCGAGTAGCTCCTTTATCTACTCGAGTAGCCCCTCTCTCTCCCGTGTCCTGATTTCCAGTTTTTCAAAATTTGTTCTATTCACCACCCAAGACTATTTGCTGCCTCTTTCTTTAAATTAATTAGCGGAAATTCAAGAATTATATATATATACGAAATTCTGAAACATCAAACCTACTCGACATCATTTCTATCTCTCGAGTACCCTGTCTCTTCGCCTACCCTGCCGACTCGCCTCCGCCGAAGTTGCAAAGCTGTCTCCCTCAACTCCTCCACTCAATAGCATCCATGACGACTTCTCACAAGATCGGCGTCAGCTCCGAACTCGTCACCGACGGTATTGCAGAGCTCTCGGACGATTTCCACAACCTCCTAATTCTTCTCGACACTGCCGGCCTATCCTTCATACTCCAAGAACCCTGTCGCGTTCTCTTTCCCGATGTTGCAGAATTCTTCTCAAACCTCAAGGTTCGACGCAATGGAAAAGTCCTAAAATCAACAGTTAAGGGTCTGAAACTATAGTTCACCAAGACCTTTGTATCTCAACTTCTCCATTTACCTATTGTTGATGAAGAAGATGATCTGGATGCTGAAGATTCTGAACGAACCGCACTATTCTGTGGTATCTCTCCTGAAGCTCAGTACATTAGGAGGTCCGACATGAATGCTGAAGTAAAATTTCTGGTAGACATCATTGGCAAAATTCTTCTCTGCAAGACGCACTCCATCTGATACATTCCCTCCTACTTCTTTGATATAATGCAAGCAATTGTTTGCCGCAAGAAATTTCAATTTGGTATGCTGCTTTTGGACAAGATAAAGGACAACATGAAATGCCCCAACTACGCAAGAATTATATCTCTGCTCCTTCATGAAATCAATCCTGAAGTATTCAACTTCTCAAAAGGGACTCCACTTCACCACATGAAGGTCTCCATCTCTTCAATTCAGAGATGGGATCTCAAGCTTCAGAACTCTGCCCAAGCTGCAAAGGTCTCAGAAATCCCAGTAGTTCCTGCTGCAGAGGACAGGACTCCATCTCCCTCTCCTCATCATGTGCCCAGCTCCTCTGGTGTACCAAGTGAGGGGGAGCCTGCTCCATCTAGCCCAGTCAGGCAACCCTCTCCTCAGTAAGAGATTCCATCCCTACCTCATACTCCAAAGAGTCCAGCCACTTCCTCAGAGCAAGTACCCCAAGACACTCTTCTGTCCACAGCTACTGCCATAGATTCCATGATTGCAGAGCTTACTGAAGATGTGCTTCCCCCTCCTCCTCTATCTCCTCTAGCTCCAACCATTGAACATCACAAAGACTTGTCTCCAGCACAGTCTCCTGCCCAGTCTCTAGCCAGAACTCCAACACCCTCTCCAACTCCTCCTGTAGATAAGCCAGACACTATTCATATTTCTGATGAGCCTTCTCCTGAGCCAGCTGATGCCCCTCTCAGAAACCTTGACTTCTCCATTCCCCATGATACAGAAGAACTGGATGCTGTCTTTCATACCACAAGAGCTCCTAGCTCAGTGCTTATTGAAGAAATAGCTCCTTGGCTACCTCCTCCTATCCCTACTACTGCTCCCTCTGCTGCTGCTACAGTCTCCTCCTCCTCAGATCTGCTGCAGAGTATTGCCATTCTTCTTTAAGAACAAAGACATCACTTTGACACCTCTCTAAAGTTGGTCACTGATAAGGTCACTGCTCTTGAGACTGAGATGAGCAAGGGTTTTGCTGAAATCCAGCATAACACTGACAAGCTACAGTACCTGTTCCAACTTGGTGGTAATGCTCTTGACCATACTATCACTAGTATTGGCAATGTCATGGAACAAGGTGTAACCTTGGCAAACAATCAAATTGAGCTAGATAAGAGGACTGAAGCCAACAAGATGAAGATATGTGAAGAGGTTAGCACCTTCAAAGATGACACCATCGAGAAAGTCTCTGTTGAAATCAAAAAGGGGGAGGGCTTGATAAAAGAACTTAAAGAACAGGTAGAAAAATCTACTGCTCAAAAGACAGTTGAATGAGAAGCTCATGTAAAGATTATTCATGATGATGTGCTTGCCCAGATACAGAGTGTCAAATTTCACACCTATGACACTGCTGTCTGGATGAACAACCAGATCTTGCCAGATCTTGCAGTTGACCCAAACCTCATTCCCCATCATCTCAACCCACTGGACACAGATGTCACTGCCCTAGCTATTCCTCAACAACCTACCTTCTCTCCCAGGCCTGGAGACTCAGTTGCTCCACCAGATACTTATGTTCCAAGCTGGGAAGACGATCCTGCTGATATATTCCTTCAAACTCCTCCAGAGATCAGAACCAAGAAGAAAAGGAAATATGGTGAATGCCCCTCTGCCAGCAGATCTGCTCCTTCCAAAGAACCTGAACATGCTGAAGCCTGGTCTCCAACTTCAAAGTCTCTCATGTTGGACACACTCAGGTTGGTCATAGATCACAGTGAGAATAGAAGCCTTCACTATAGCTCCCAGGAATGGGAATTATATGAGAAGTCCATGCTAAAAAGAAGGATCCATGACAAAGAGTTTGGGAGAAATAACCCTGCTGCTCCTCCAAGGCCTCCTAAGTACTTCCCAAAGCCATTCAGCTACCTAAGGAGACAACAAGAGAAGATGGATAAGCAGCAATCCCAAGCCCAAACCTAAAACGATGATGAGAAATTGAAATGACTAATTGTAGACTTGATGTTTTTGGAAACTATATATATATATATATATATATATATATATATATATATATATATATATATATATATATATATATATATATATATATATAATTCTTCATGCTGTCTAATTATCTTTTTCATTATCCTTTGCTTACCTGCTTATATTTTTCTACTTAGTTTCTTTTATATCCATAATTCACATTAGTGTAAAGGGTTCTGACTTCAACAAATAGAGGGAGATTGTTGGGTATTTCATTCACATGAACCCATATTTGATGAAGTCACCCTGGAACTAAGATGAATTAAGTTATATTTGATGCTTGGTTTGAGCTATATGTATGCAGGAGTTTCACTGGAAAGTGTAGACCAATGTCAGCCCACAGTGGGTCACCAAACACAGAAAATGTGCATTGTAATCCCTCATTGCATATTCCAAGGTGTTGACTCATGTGTGGTCTCTCTATTGGGATACACTTCATATTCAAGCTATTGGACTATGGAAAAGGCATTAGAAGTTGGGTACTCTAGAAGAATTAGTTTTTCCAACCTCAGAAAAATTCTAAGTGTTTTACTCGAGTAGTGCTTTCACCTACTCGAGTAGTCTGGGTATAAGTTACTCCAGTAAAGAAATCCTGTACTCGAGTAGACATAGTCATATACTCGAGTAGCTAAATCATCTACTCCAGTAGACCAAGTCATATACTCGAGTAAGTATACTCATCTACTCGAGTAGATAAAAATATACTCGAGTAGTTCATTTTGCCTACTCGAGTAATTCATGCGTCACCCGTGTACCTCGCTATTCCCTTATTCCAGAATTTTTCTAAGTCTTTTACTCGAGTAGAATTTTCACATACTCGAGTAGGTTACCTCCTCTCGAGTAGATAGAAGTATACTCGAGTAGTTGCCAGCAGACTTCAGAATTTTTCTAAGTATTCCACTCGAGTAGTACTTCTTGTACTCGAGTAGGTTATGTAATATACTTGAGTAGCTCTTCATGTACTCGAGTAGATCTTCTATATACTCGAGTAGGTCTCTTAGTATACTCGAGTAGTTCTGTCTATATACTCGAGTAGTTGATCTCTATATACTCGAGTAGTCTGTTTATACCTACCCGAGTATGTTTCCCATCATATACTCGAGTAGCTATTTAACTACTCGAGTAGTTATTGGCTTACTCGTGTAGTTGGCCAAATATTTTCGAAAATTTTCTAAGTCATTTTTCTGACGGGATTTTTCAAATCACGCGACATGATTGGTCCGCGTGTACATCATTATGACCGATTATGACCGTTAGCCTCTCCTATAAAAGGTCCTATCAGAAAATGAGAAACCCTAACTATTCTCAAAGCTTTCTTGTTTTTTTTTTGAGAAATATTCTTCAACCACCCCTCTCTGACTTTCGCGAAACGGAAGCCGCCGCCACCGCCCTCTTCTCCGGCCAAAGCTTCTACTTTTAGAGGATTATTTTGAAGATAAATTACAGAACGAGATCGACTTCACTGATCATATTTTCTCTCGATTTCTGTAAAAGGAAGTAGATCCAGATCGAGGCTGAGACCTTCTTCACCGATTTCTGATAAGGCTACAAAGTTGAAAAGAAGAAGATCGTGGACATTTCCTTTAGATCTGAGTGATTTACTGTTTGTTTTCTTGTAAACTCTTTATTAATCTTGTAGGAGAAATCTTCTCCGAGTGTAGGAGTTTTTCACTCCGAGTTTGTAGGAAGTGCTATCTTCCGAGGTGTAGATCTGTTTTGTTTGGATCGAGTTTGTAGGAACTTTGTTCCGAGGGCAGGATCGATTTATGATCCGAGATAGTGGAGTAGCCGAGTCTATTTGATTGCTAGATCGGTGAGGGAAAGTGGATGTACCCAAGGTTGGGGAACCACTATACATCTTGTGTCGTCTGTGATATTGGTAGATATTTCTGTGCAGTGCTCTAATTAATTTTTATTCCTCAAAAGACGCATAAACCACCTATTCACCCCCCTCTAGGTGATTTAGGTCGACAACAGTTTTCTTTCAATTACTAAGGTCAGGGGGTCACAGTCCCCGTCCTCTGAACTCCGGTGCTAGACTGCCCCATCTCCAAGCATGCCGACATGCGGGGCTGCTCCTCCATGCTCGGCTCCACGATCCCCTAAATGATGTGGTTTGAAAATTGTTAGTCTAAAAGACTAAGTCCTATCATCCCCCACCCATTCCCCGATGGCCCCTAGGCACCGAGCGGAGAGGAAGAAAGGGGAGGACTTGAAGGTGGAGAGTAATCAAGAAATAGATGGCAGCGGACCTATACTAGCAATCTTATAGTACATGTGGCAGTAAAGTAAAGTATGAAAAGTAACCTTAACTTATATAGAAACATATAAGCAAGGGATCTTCTACAGGGCTCCCATCGTATAAAGAGTCGTATACCAATTTATACGTTGGGATGCCGGTTATTATCAGCGATATATATATATAAAGAATTTAACCTTAATTTATAAACTTGCCCACACAAGCTTATAGACCAAGGGGTCGTTTTGCAGGGCCTATTGTATAAGCGTCCCATACCACTTATACAATAAGTGACAGGGGTTTTATGCTTTGATTATGCTATGACATGTATGTGGGTTATGATGCGATCATGCAAGTGCAACTCACCCACCCGACTCTATGTACACAGACCTTTAGTTCCCCCTTTTTGGAGCCTCACCTCCCAGGATACCTCCATAGTGGCAGACGGAAGCGGTGGGTTGGGTCTCGCCCAACTCTAAACCAGTAAAGCACTACCGATCAGACCTATCATACGCCTCAACGCTGGTGCACTAAGCAGACTCCTACGTACTCTTGCCGGCTGGCGCACCGGACTTCTGTTGGCAAAGTGCTAGCCACACTTGTCGAGTCACCGTATTGGCGTCGGTGCATCGACACTCCAATACCGAAGACCTACCACCTTTATTTTATGCACATGCAACCTTATGTATCAGCACCGAGCCAAAGCTCCCCGGACCGTCCCGTCCATCACAAACATCAACCGAGCCAAAGCTCGTCGGGCCATCCTGCCCCTCACAAGTATCAACCGAGTCAAACCTCGCCGGGCTATCTTGCCCATTTCCACAACCACCGAGCCTACCGCTCGGACATCCTAATCAAACCAACTTCCCGTGACACCGCGGTGTGTGAAGGTGAACCCCTAATTATTCTAGTTGCTCTTTAAGATTTATCACTCCTATAGTTTACGTTAGCTAAGGACTGCCCAAGGTATACCCCGTGAAGGGCTCTCGAAGGCACTAGGAGCTACGATGGGATTACACCCAAAGCTCCCTTTTGCAAGACACGTACTATTATTGGTTGCTACCTGATTTCCCAACCCTTAATTAATTTTACTGAATCTAGCCATAGTGCATTAAACACTTCCTCCCTACGGGAAGGACGATCTTTCGCCAATCCCGAGCGACACCTAACACTACTCATCCTCTCACTCTACAAATCTTGTCTTCCAATAACGAACTCCTTTCTTTACTAAAACCAGAATCCTACTGAGGATTCAACTCTTCAAAATTCATTACCCACTCTAGTTTAGTTTCCGCAGTTACTATATGCAGACCACCCTATACTATATGAGATGTATAAAGGAGGTACTCCGGATTGTCTTCCAAAACGACTATAAAATTTACTAGAGGTCTATCATAACAAATTTCGTCTAAAATCAGTGATTCATAATTTTTCCAATTAATTTGATATTTATTAAATTTTCCCAAATGTTTGGCCAATGGCAATTTTGAACATGAACTATATGAGCTACTCAAGTAATGGCCACCCAAAAGTTTTGATCACTGAATAACAGAGATATATTACTAGATACAAATTTCCATAATTTTTCAGAAACTATTTGACCTCCAATTAATTTATCAAAAAATAATTCCCTCAATCATATGTAAAGAAGGAAGTACCACAATTATTCATCAGAAAATTATATCAAAATTACAGAATCTTAATATGGTATAGAAAGGATCATTGTGCAAAAATCATAATTTTAAAAGCTTGCTAGACTCCAAACTAAATTAAATTAACTTTACATGAGAAACCATACTTAATGAAGCAACCCTTAAACATAATCATCCAAAAATTCTATAAACATTCACAGAGCTTTAAATCATAATAAAAATTCCTCTGGATAAATTTCATCAATTTCCAGCAAGTAGTTTTTTCCTAATAAATTTCTAAGTAATACAAATTAACAATTTGTTAATGAAGTATCCAAAATAATATTCCTAAATTCATAATAAAATCTTCAGAGCTTGTACTAACCTCAAAAACTACTCAACCCAAATCTAATCACTTTTCAAAGAGTTTTTGTGACATTTTCTATCCGTACAAGGTTTGTGCCCTAAGCTAGGGTTAGGGTTTTGAGGGGGTTTAAGGATTCCAAATTCTCTAAAATTTTAACCAGAGAACTATTCTAATCCTGTGGTCCTCTCCACAAAGTTTCAAGTCAATCCAAGGCCATTTGACCCTACGATCTTCAAACCCTAAAAATCCTCATTAAGGAACCTACCCTAGGGTTCTAGGGTTACCCTATAGTTAACCACTCCAAATCCCAGTGGAGGGTGAGTCATACTATAGAGAGTCAGTGGCCAAAATATCAGCTTCTGTTGAGGTGATTTGACCACTCAAAACCCAAAGGGGGTGCTTGATCTAGTTAACCCTAAAAGGGGTCAACCTAGGGTTGGATCAATACCTAATCAAAACATCTCCAAATGAGATGAAACTTTTACCAGAGCACTAACATGCTCTCTAAGACCTACCACCCGAATTTGGGGGGAGTTTGAGGTGTTTAGGACACCTAATTAATTTATTCATGGATTATTAAATTTTCCTAAAAACTATAGAAAAATATTCTCCAAAAATTCTAAATTTTGGACAGGCCCTAGGTATAGCTAGGGTCGACTCCCTGCCCAAATCTCAGATCATTTGGACAAGGGATGAATGTTGGGCATCCATTTGTATCTCAAGATAGACCTAGGTATATGTCCCACCAAAATGGGTGTTGTGGTCTAACCAAGACTCCAAATTGAGTGAAATCAATTTTAAAATAACGTATACCCATTGAGACAATTTTCATGTTGGCCACTTTTTCTTATATAGCTTCTAAGTATTTTTAATATTTAATTTAAAAATAGCCCAGAAATGAGGCAGAAATTAAATAAACAGGAATTAATAAAAGCTGATCCAGCATGGATCTTAAAGCAAAATCGTGGGGCTTCTGGTCATCTTCTTCCTCCAGCCAAGGGCTGGGATTGGACGAACCTGGAGCCTATTCCAAGCTCATTTCTCGACCACCCGGACACCTCCTTGGTCGGCCACCGCCGCCACCACCTTTTGTTGAGGTGGGGGCTATCGCCGGGCGGCGGCACGGCCGCCGGATTGGCAGTTTCCGCCGAACTCACGAGGTATAAAAAGCCATGAAAAACTGAAATTTTCCTCACCCGATCCAGCTCAATCGAGCCCGATTTCTCTCCTAATTGATATAGGATTCTAGCCCACGAAGAGAGGAGTAGATGAGGACCTTTAACCGAGCTTGTCGGCGAGTGTGGTGGTGGTGCGCCATGGCCGGTAGTGGAGCTTTCTGATGCTTTGCAAATTCACTACCAAACAGCCCGGTTTCCTTAGGTGAAGGGTGGAAACAATTTCTCTTAGCCTAGGGAAGCTTTTAAAAGCATCAAATGGGGGATAGGGAGGGTCATGGCTTCAAATCCATTAATGGCCATGAAAGGGAATTTTGGCCATGGAGAAAATCCCTTGAAGTTCACCTCCCCTTGGTCCCAATTCATTTGGAAACTCCTCAAAACTTATAGGGGAGATGAATACTAATTAATTGGTGAAGAATGGAGGGGTGATTCACCTTCCCCACCATGAATGACCTTCTCTTTCTCACTTTCTCTCTCCTCCATATTGAAGAAATTGGTTTTAGCCACCTTGCGTGGCTGGCCATGGCTATTCAACTCCTCAAAACTGATGAGGGGGAATGCATTCAGCCTTTGGAATAAATTGGAGAGGCCCTTGGTCTCCCTTGGCCATGAATGGCCTCCTTTTCCCACTTTCTCTCTCCTCCATTAAAGGGAAAAATGAAGTTTTCTCTCTCCTACTCACCATGGCCGAATTTTTATGTCTACTCCAGCCTATTGGCAGCCCACTAACTCATATTAATAATAAAAATGAGGTTAGCCCAAGTGGGGGAAATGGGTTTGAGCTTGGGTTAGCCTATTTAGGCTAATTTGACCTAACACTAGAATAGAGTTGACCTTGGTCAACATGACCATTTGGGTTGACCCCAATGGGTCTTTGGTGACCCATTGGACTCTCTTAAGCTCTAGGAAGACTTGAGTATGGTTGGTTGGGCATCTTGGGGGTCACTTGACCCTTAGGAAGGGTATTTTGACCAAATTAGGTCTAGAGTTGACTTTAGTCAACATAGACACTTGGGTTGACCCCAATGGATCCTTGGTGACCCATTGGCCTCACATTAGGGTTATGAGGGCATGAGTGGGGACCACTTGGCTAGGGGAAGGTCAATTGACCCTAAGTAGGCTAGTTTGACCCATTTAGGGTTAGGGTTGACTTAGGTCAACATAACCACTTTGACTGCCCACAGTGGGTCCTTAGTGGCCCTACGGACTACCCAAGGTGGTTTAGGGCATCATGTTTGGGTCATGGGGTCAATTTGGAGCCCTAAAGTCAAACCTTAGGTCTAAATGTTGAGAATGAGTTATAGGCAGACCAACGTGATTCTCACCTTGACCCTTGTTCACTTGGTCCCTTGGGCTTCCTAGGGTTTTGTCATGACCTAGTCATGACCAAAACCTCTCTTAAAGGTCTAGTTTTAAATGTGATGTTACACATACAGTCCTCCCCAGCTCAAACCGACCACACCAACATCTTCAGTGAGTGGAAACGAGTGGAGAACGAGTCCTGGAGCAGAGCTTTTGGTGTAGAATCAAGGTTTTGAGCATGACATCACCGGAGTAGCTCAACCATGGCCAACCGCTGCCTAACTCGCCACCAAGGCCTGATTCAGGTCTGTTTCTCTGTCTCTCTTCCCGTACTATCTTTCTAGATCCTCTAGGAGAGACATCGGGCTCTGTTGAGCCCGATACCATTTGAGGAAATGGAGATTTTTCCGAGCTTTTCTTCTTGCTCAGGTTCGCCGGAGGAACCAACTCCGGTGGCCTCATCGCCGGGAATTGCTAGCCACCACCTCAGTGAAGGTGGTGGTGACATCCGCCGGCGGCGGTGGTGTCCAAGCTGGCCGGAAACTGCTAATAAAAGTGGCCCAGCCAGAACGAATCCCAACCGTTGGCTGGAGGTAGAAGATGAACAGATTCCGTCCATTCTGCTTTAAGATTCGTGCTAACCGATTAAATTAAATTAAATTAAAACTATAGTATTTATGTATATTTTGTCACACTTATTCAGTCTTTTTGCAAGTCACATTTAGTTCTCTTAGAGACATTTCCAGAACATGGACCCTAAATAAAATTTGTAGATGATAGTCTTAACATTATTTTTCCACCTTAAAAATCAAATTGGGTATAGTAGATTGGGCTGTAGGTCAGTTTTCCTGGGACTGGTCCTTGACTAGGGTCGAATTTCAAATTGATGCCCAAGCCAAACCAATAATCCAAATGACCCCAAATTTTGGGTGCATTCATGATTAGCAAATACGTAGCCCCTGACCAAAATTAGGAATTTTTGGGAATACATGTTCTATAGTTATTGCTTAAATATCAAAAAGTAAATAAATGAAATATTTGGAGTGTTATGTCTCCAATGGCCCCAAATTTTGGTGGCATGTCCTTGGAGACTATAAATGTTCATGGTACAAATTTTAGCACATTTGGACCATTGCATGTTCGGTAAAGTCACTTGCATGTGTTGGTTATACATAGGCTTGGGGTGCAAATAGCCAATTTTGAAATATTGTGTATTAGGACTATTTGGAACATCCAAAAATCATGGAATTGATTTCAGAGGCTCATTAGGGTGTAGTATACCACACATTGTAATAATTGGATTTTTTGAAGCAAAAATCCCATTATTTAGAATTTTTGAAATAATAGGACTTTTGAAAAAAAGGTAAAAATAGGCTCACCGTTGAGATAAAATCCCCAATTTTTGTCAAGATCAATATAATGTTAAGTTTAACTCCTAAAAAGGTTTATGTCTCTGTTTGAAGGAATTTGATAGGAGTTATGTGGAAATTACATTTTTACCCTCATTATACTTAATTAGTAAATTGATGAAAATACTTCGTAGAAAATTTTGTAAAATTTCATGGAGATATATCTGAGTATGAATAACCTTGTATAATTTTCACAGCATTTTTGGATGAACCAGTATTTTTAAAACCTCATAGAGGCATTTTGGTAATATAATTAGAAATGAACTTTTGTAGCCCTTGTTCCATGGAAGTTCATGAAATTTTGTATTTAGCATTATTTTACCAATATATGTATTCTTTAATTTTTGTAGAAGTTTTAGTAATGAACTCCTTATACTTCATTTGGAAAATGACAATTATGTGAGATTTCTATTAATTAAGGAATAAATAGAAATAATTCAAGGAAAATTATGAATTTTGGTAGACAGAAATATTTTACCAAGATTCAATTCAAAAAAAATTTCTTAGGTCAGTGGATTAAAATTTGTGATACTTCATGTATTAAATGACATAGGGGATTAATTAAATGATTTAATTAGAGGCCTTAATGACTTAAGAAAATTATGAAAATCAATATGCTCACTTCATTAGTCCTTACCATCCTAGGATAAATTATTAGGGGCAGGTGGCTCAAGGAATTTGAAGTTCTATTTTGGGGTGGTATTAGGTCATGGGTTGCGCATAGTGTAAGTAGGTTATACTATAAGGACCACCAGGCGATAGATCGACAGATGAGCTAGAGATTACAATTGGAATATCACCCTGGTGGGTAGAGTTGTCTTAGTGACGAGAGTAAAGTGCAAGCCCTTGGATAGTAACTGGAGTGGAGGTCGGCGGAAGATCGACTCCCTTCTGAGAATATCTTAAGTCATTAGGATCACTCCAGAATAATAACGAGAGCTGGGGGTGAATTTTGGGTAGTCATCAACTAAAGTAAATATCCTTGAGAAATGGAGTTTTGGGCGTAATCCCATCGTATTTCCTAGTGCACCCGAGAGCACTTCATCGGGTATACCCTGGGCAGTCCTGGGATTAACCTTAAATAACTAAGTATAATAACCCGTAGCAAGAGTAGCCTAATAGATTAAGACATTATGGTTCATTCTCGCCCGTGATGGGTTTAAGGGATTTTGAATAAAGGCACTATTGTGCGCTCTCACCCGCGATGGGTTGGAGGGATATATGTTGCAGGCTCACCCGTGAAGGGTTTGAGGGAATCAGGACAGGTTGGTCCTCCGAGCTATAGGCTCGAGATGAAATACTTGCATGTGCATAAATTTAGTGGCGGGTCATGCGGTACTGGCCGATCATCACACCAATGGAAGTATGGTGAACTAGGCATGTGTGATGGTTTGAGGTACCAGTGGGTTTTTTTACACTGCGGTCTGGAGGACGATCCCCGTAATGCACAACCGACCCAACAAGACTGACCGGTTGTCAGCAAAATGCGTACGCAGACTCTAGAGTGCACCTTGGACATGTACAGAGGCATAAGAGAGGTGGTCTAGGTTTGGTAGTGTGCATACCTACCTAGAAGTGAAGATGCATGCTCCGCTGCTGCCGTAGCCACAATGGTGGTACCCGAGAGTGAAGCTAGCTCTCAAAAAGTGGGAACTAAAGTTCTGTGATCACAGAGTCATTGTGTGTGAGTTGCACTTGCCTGTTGCATAAATTGCATCATAAACATTCATTCATATTAGGACATACACTTCATAGATCCTTATCATATAAATTAGTATGGGCTCTTTTATATGATAAGTTAAATTTTCGGGAAACCGTAACTTATAAATTTGTATGGGCATTTTTATAAGTTAAGGTACGTTTTGTGATGGTAGTGTAGTGGTAGCATAACTTTACTTTTTTACTCTTACTTTCAGTTCTTTACTTACTTGTACTGTACATTCTTTTACTTTTGTGCTATATACATAGAACTGCTAGTGTAGATTTACTGATATACTCTTACTTGATAGCTTAGTTTACCTTGTCACCTGCTTCCATTTGTTACCCCTTGATTGTCCTCTGCTTCGTCCTCTTGCACGGTTATAATGCCCCAGATTTTTTTTTTCGTTGAATGATTGCATACGCTTGATGGGCGTTGCATTGGCTCTGACCGTTGTTTGAGCACGGTTGTCACGCGGGCTTTCGAGTGGCTGCTTTGGTAGCCTAGTTGCACGGTTCCCCAGCAAGCCAGAGCCTATTTTTGGGGACTCGGTGAGACCTCTTAGAGAATACATGCACTTTCTCGAGCCTGAGTCGTGTTGCTCAAAACAGGTTGATTGTATAGCATTTTGTCTGGTATTTTGGAGTTGTCGATAAACGCGTGTTGCTGGTTTTTACCCCCCTCAGGTGCCAAATTATGGCTGCAGTTCCTTGTAGCAGGGGGACCTAGAGCGCATTTGGGTGACATGGCCTGGGACATAGCCGTGTCCTAGGACATGTTAGGGTACACGGCCTGTGATACGGGCGTGTCACAGGTCATGTCCCGGGTGTTCGACGAATTTCGGTGACAACGTTCACTTGACGAGTGTCGAGTGTCGAGAGAAGGGGGTACACGGCCTGTGACACGAGCGTGTCACACGGCGTATCCCGCTCTCGACGAACTTTGCTCGACAAAATTCACTCGACGAGTGTCGAGTGTCGAGAGAAGGGTACACGGCCTGTGACACGGGCGTGTCACAGGGCGTGTCCCACGCTCGACAAACTTTGCTCGACGAAATTCACTCGATGAGTGTCGAGTGTCGAGGGAAGGATACATGGCCTGTGACACGAGCGTGTCACAGGGCTTGTCCCACGCTCGACGATCTTTGCTCGACGAAAGTCACTCGACGAGTGTGGAGTGTCGAGAGAAGTGGTACACGGCCTATGACACTGGCGTGTCACAGGGCGTGTCCCACGATCGACAAACTTCGCTCGACGAAATTCGCTCAACGAGTCTCGAGTAGGGTGACACGGCTTGGGATACAGGCGTGTCTCCAGGCTGTGTTCTTCTCGGGTTGTTTGGCAGGTACTGTGTGCTGTGTCACGGCCTTGTGACACGGCCGTGTAGATAGGCGTGTTCAGTGACACGGCCTGTGACACGGGCGTGTCCCAGGCCGTGTACTGTTTCGAGGTGAGACGATTGCCCACCGCTTAAGTGACACGGCCTGTGACACGGGCATGTCACAGGGCGTATCAGGGCCAAAAATCATTTTTTTCCAGTTTTTTTGTGCCGTTCATTTCTCTGATTCTGGATCAAACAGTCCAGCTCTGTCCTGGAGGAAATAAGGCTGAAAAAGAGCTCTTTCTCCTCACTTATCCCTTTCTTCACCTTCTTCTTCATTCTCCAAGAGAAAGTAAGGGAGAAAGGCTAAGGCAAGGGAAGGAAAGAGAGGAGCAGCCGTCACGGTGTCGTCTCGGTTCAGGCAAGCGGTGTTCTTCACCCTTGCCAATCTTGTTTTCTTGTGTTTTGATTGTGCAAAATTGGCTAGCTTTCCCCTTTCAATTTTAATAGCTTGTTCTTCTTGTTTTGCACCTCATGTTTGTCTCAATCGGTTAGCCTTGTTACTCTTACTTTTGTTTAGGATTCACAGACATAAATCATCTTGTCTTTCAAGAATCATCATGTCATATTTTACCTTGTATTTCTCTATTAGCTACTTTTTTTGTTCAGATGATTCGCGAGCATGTTGTGTTTAATTGGCGTTGTTACTTATGGAGTTCGCTTATGGTGAAGTTGAGACCAAAATTCTATCAAGTTTGACATAACTTTGGCAATTTGTAGTCATGAGTGAGAACGATGCAATGAACCGAGTTTAGCTTGGATTATGGTGAGTTTTGCGAGGCGAATTGTGAACCGTAGCATGAGCGTTTGTGTGAGGATTCGGTAAGGGGTGGTGTGGTTTCAGCCTTGGTGGCCACCAGATTTTGTTTTGTGGTGTAGAGCACCGTTTTGGCCCCGATTTGGGCTGGTTTTTATTGGTGCGTTCCACTTTAGGGCCGCACCAAAAGACCCTTGCGGAATCAAACTTAACTGCTGCTTATGTTTCACTCGTATAATTGTTTTTTGTTATCAAGATGATGGAATGGGCGTATATGTTGCCTTTGTGCTCCTGCGGGTTGAGCAGGACTTGATGAGAATTTCACGCACTTGGTGCGTTTTACACTTTGGGTTGGCAGTCATTAACACTTGTTTTCCACCATGTTCATTTCACTCGTTTTACATGAAAAATTGCTACGGGGTCAGTAAGCCCCTTCGTTATATTTTATGAACTTAATGCTCTATTTTTTGTAGCTTTGGTGATTGCTGAGGTGTTCTTTCTTGAATGCCTCAGGTGCAGGTTGTAGCCGATTGAGTGGCTAGAGTTTGGTGAAATTTACGTGGAGCTTGTCGGGCTTGCCGAGCTTGTTGGGCGAGGTAGTTCTTTACTTTATTGTACAGACATACAGACGCCCCAGTGGGTTCGTGTCAGCTTGTTGATGCCCATTGTTGGTTTTCTTTAGTGGCTACATATGAATGATCTACTGCTATTATGAATCATTGGGATGATCTCTACTTGCTCTTGGGACTGTTTTTATGCTAGGTTGCATTAGGTAGTTTTTTAAGCTAAACAAAACCTATTATTGTATAACATGCATAACATGTTTTGGTCAACTAATCAAGTATTTTCAAATAACGTAAAAAAGGGGATTTATTATATTATGGTAAATCTAGATGGCATATAGGAAATCGTCATAAGTAACTAATGTATCTTCCACCGCGTACAAATACATGTTTTGATCCATAAGGCCGAGGGATACGACCATCAAACTAAATGGTTTTTCTTGCATTTAACTGATGGATTTCAACTAATAAAGTAAATGTCCAGGGTTTGCCTGAGCGTGTGTAGTTATCCCATGCACGACGTGACATCATAACATGTAGTTCCTCTTACTCTGATACGATGTACTCGTTGAGGAACTGCGGGTTGTGACAGTTGGTATCAGAGAGAGGTTTGCTTGACAATTGGTCGGGCAACCTCTCCTTTTCGTATATTATTACTCATCATCATCTCATACACACAACGAGGTGCCATCAGTATGTCTTGGCCGAAGCACGAACACTACACTCATGGCATGAACAAAAGTATATGAGGCATATTATGTAGTATGAAATGCATAATATGTGGTTGTACATGGATCCAGCATAGGGGCAACATGTGAGGGTTATGTAGTATGCATAACCTCACCACATGGATGCGACTAGCACGTTTTATTTATTCGTTGCATGCAATGCTATGTAGTATTGGATGCATAGCATTGTGATGCGTACGACCGCTCATGGCATGCATTAAGGCCTTTTCTAGAATGCATAGCACAGCTCGCATAACATAACATTGCATGAGCACAACATGACAAGCTAAAGATTTACATGATGACACATGTACACTCATAGTTTTGGGTCAAATCAAGTCATGCATTGATCGTTTAGGCACCAGTTAGTGGGATGACGGTGTGTCATCTTAGACTAGGCATAACATCATTCTCAAACTCCCAGAGCAAGTTAGCAGTGGATGTTCATATCTATACATGTATTGTCTGTACATAGTAGTTATGTGTTTGTGTTGGATTTGAGCTTGATGAGGGTGAACGTGTTTCTAGGATGTCGAAGCGTCCAGTGACAAGACAGACTCCCCAATCTGAGGGCGAGTCTTCGGGCGTGCACAATAATGCCCTGATGGATAGTCTACGACAAAGTAATGATGCTTTGACGAGGCAAGTGCAGTATGTGCAGTCCCAGCTCCAAGCTATGTCATCAGCGATGTCTGGGATAGCACCAAGAGTGCACGAGACTGGAAGAGGCCCCGCTGTTTCTACTCCTTTTGTGGCGTTGATACCCCCAGTTGTGGTTCCTCCTGTGATGACTTTTATCTCGCAGGTTCAGCGACTTGGACCACCTACCTATGATGGAAAAGCGGACTTTGTGATCTTGGATTATTGGGTGATCACGTTGGAAGAGATGTTTGTCTATTCTGGCGTTACCGAGGACCAGAAGGTGATGCTTGCCGCCTATCAACTAAAAGGGTTAGCTAAAAGTTGGTGGTTGCGAGAAAAAGAAAGCCTAGTGGCGGGATATTCGTGGGAAGCCTTCAAAGAAATATTACGGCGCAAGTTTCTGCCGTCAGTTGAAAGGGACCGCTTGATGAATGAATTTTTGTACCTGAAGTAGAGGAAACTCACAGTTAGTGAGTATGAAATTGAGTTTAGCAAGCTAAGTCGGTTCGGTCCGAGCTTGGTGACTGCGGAAGCTGACCGAGTGAAGAGATTTCTTGGCGGACTGCGGAGCGATGTTCAGCAGTTCGCAAGCGCTTATGGAGCGACGAGTTACAACAGTGTGGTTGAGGCTGCTGTGAAGGTGGAAGCTATATAAACTGCAAAATAAAGAGGGCAGTTGATGAGGAAGGACAAGAGAAAGCTAGTGGAAGGGAAGAGCTCCCAAGAAGCTGCTGGGAGAAAGAAGAATAAATAGACATGTAGCTTATGTGGACGGTCAGGTCACCCGTTTGAGAGATGTTTCAAGCGATTGGGAATGCAGAAGAAGGAGCAGGTGCACGCCATTCAGGGTACGCCAACCAGAGACTTGGAGTGTACAAGTTATGGGGGAAGAGGTCATGATGTGGGCCGTTGCTGGGTCAAAGACAAGGTATGCTTTCAGTGTGGCAAACAGGGACATCTCAAGGCATGATGCGGGTTGTGACAACGGTGCTTAAGAGTTGCGGGGCGAGGTGCGGAGGAAACGACTTAGTCTTTTTGACCAATGGTCGGTGACCAAACTATTTTTAGGAGCTCGAGGAGATGGAGCTGCAACACGACCGGTAGGACGAGGTGACATGGCGTCAGGATTTGATACCACCTACTACTACTACAACGCTACCTCAGTTGGGATGAGATTAGTTGATTAGCTTCTGCTGTTTTTTGATATTTTGTGATGAGAGTTATTCATATGATGTACTGGAAATAAGCCCTTATTACTATTCATATTTTTCGTACTCATTGTGCACTGTGTACTCTTTCATTCATATATATATGAGTTGTACTGTGACTTTGGACTAGCTGTGTTGTACTATGTTATGTATTACTTCAATTTCTCATATTGGCCTACAGGTTATATGATCGTACTAGCTGGCAGAATTGGCATGTTGCGGTGTCGACTAACCCGAGCATTAGTGCCACCGTAAGACGGCGGTTCTGGGCATAAGAACGGGAGCCTATTTGGTAATGGGAGGGGTCTTACAAACTGGTATCACTTGACCGAACGATCATATGAGAAAGAAGTCTGAAAGTGAGGGTTAGGTCTACAATACTCTAGAGGGGGGGTGAATAGAGTATATGTGCAATAACAAAATTATGACAGCTGTTGCTGTACTGGTGCACAAACAGATTAAGTAATAAAATCACAGCATTCCTAAAGTCACAAGCACAGCAAGAACAAAAGAAAAGGGACAACCAGACGACACAAGAATATTATAGTGGTTCCCCAACCTGGGTACATCCAGTCTTCTACCACCCTGGTAGGAATCCACTCAGCTTTTTTATCAGGTGCCTTGTCACCAATGGGTTTTGATCAGGTCCCCAAAAACTAACTCAAGTCTTTTGATCAGGATACTTGCAACTAGAATCACATTTGAAGGGAGATGACAACCCTTTATACAGGAGTGGGGAAGAGAGTGATGGAAGTCTTCTCTTTCTCAATATACAACTGAGAAGACTATATGGATTCAAAGATGTTGTCAAAGCTCCCCCTGAGATTGAAAGGGGTTCAGGCTTGGAAGCTTTGCACAGGGTGATAGGCCTTCAAACTTTCAGCCTTGACCAGAGGAATCTTCAGGAGCTTCTAACTAATATGTTGTTTGTTGTCCTTGAAGTTGTCCTGTAGAGATAAGGAAGAAAAAGACTCTTGATATTATTTGATTGTTCTTCTTCTTCTTATAGCTGATCTGCTTCTTTCCTCTGGCTTCTACTTTGTGTCCAGATCCTGAGAGAGAGGGCTCAGAGAATGTATGATGCAGATAGTTTTTCTTTGATCGTCTGACTGTGTGTTCTATTCTATGTTGTGATTCATCTCCACTCTCTGTATCTATGTTCGGTTCTCTATGTACTGTATATTTTTGTTCTATCTTCTTCCCTATATTTGAATTCCGTAGACTTGATGATAGAAGAAACATTCCCGAGAGTGAAGATGCTTTGGAATTTGATCCTCACTTAATTCTTCTGTAACTGTCCGTTAGAACGACTATTTTCACTGGGAATGTTGACTGTAATTAATCCTCAATAAATTCTGCCAACTGTTACCGATTGTATAGAAATCGTCGACCTGAACTTTCGTCGAGTTCATCGATCATTGACCTGAGTTTGACATTCATCAAACTCAACTAGATTCGTCGAGCTGAATATCTTGTTTAAGATCAGCATTCGTCGACCAGAGCTTAGCTTCTGTGTTCGTCGAGTAGATGTCTGGCTGTCTTGAGTTCAGCGATCGTCGACCTGAGCTTTGAGTTCGTCGAGCTCATCTGGATTTCGTCGAGCTCAGCTCCTTACATAATTCTTAGACCTAAATATTGAGTTCATCGAGCTCAGCTCCTTACATAATTCGTCGACCTGAACATTTTGCTTCTGTGAACTGTGTCGGCAGATGTTCTATGGTGTCGACAAAAATCCTTCTTGTGTCGACTGAGCTAGTGTAACGCCCCCGGTTTTTCTGTGTTTTGTTTGATCTTTGGCTGGCGTTACGATGGCGTATTTCCGGCTTTTTGCCATTGTAGAGCGTGGTCTTAGCTCTTAGAGTTCCCTGTGTAGCCTGTTTATAGCCTATTGGCAAGATTCCCCAGCTAGCCGGAGTCCGTTTGAGGACTCGGTTGGGCCTCTTAGGGAATGCTTGTGTTTTGGCTTCGGGAGGTGATATCCCATGTTTTGTTCGTCGAATGCTAATTTCGACTTCGCAGTTGCGTTCGTAGCGTGGGTTTTTAGCTGCGATGCGAATTTCGTCTTTTTCCGAGAAGTTTCAGGTTTCGGGTTGTGTTGATATTGAGTGTAAATAATTATTGATATGTTGATTGTTTATTACTTAGCTGATATATATATAGTCTTGGGTTAGAATTAGGGCTGGGTTCATTTTGTTCTTTTCCTGTTTCTCTGCTTGGAAGAAACCGTCGCCTGTGCGAGAGGGAGAGAACCGCCGGACTACCCTAGCCTTCGGACGCCGTTCTCTTGGAGATTTTGCGGTCGGAATTTGATTTCGAGAGTGGATCTGGACTGCCCTCGTCAGGATCTGCTTTCTTTCTGCTCCTCAGCTTGCTGCTCTGCGGCTAGATCCGAGAGTGGGGGATGCCGCCGGCCAAGTTTTTCTGGTATTGAGGGAAGTGATGTCCCCTCATCCTTGCCAAAGCTGATGTTTGCCTTTTCCTTTGATTTAAAATTTATCTCATTCCTGCTTAGATCCTAGGTGTACATTAGGGTTCGTTCCCGATCATGCCATGGTTAGTGTAGAAAGTTCCAGTTAAATTTCAGTTTTCCTGAGGGTTTGTGTCTAATAGGGACAGTTTTGGTTCGGTTTAGGTCGAGTAGTTGCCATTGCCGATGGAGGTTGTACTCTAGAGAGAGAGAGAATCCTCGTTCTTCCTTTTGGTCGTTTGCTGGATCTGGCTCCTGCATCCAATTGGGGTGTCGACACCCTTATGTCGACACCGGCCAGTTGGGGTGTCAACATCGTTGTGTCGACAACGGCCAGTCTTGGTGTCGACACTTGGTGTCGACACCGGCCAGTCATGGTGTCGACACTTGGTGTCGACACGAGCAGCGGCAGTGTCGACACCTTGTGTCGACACGGCCATAGTGGTGTCGACACTTGGTGTCGACACCAACAGCGGAAGTGTCGACACCTTGTGTCGACACCGGACGCAGTGGTGTCGACACTTGGTGTCGACACCAGCAGTGGCAGTGTCGACACCTTGTGTCGACACCGGCCGCAGTGGTGTCGACACTTGGTGTCGACAGCAGCAGCGGCAGTGTCGACACCTTGTGTCGACACCGGCCGCAGTGGTGTCGACACTTGGTGTCGACACCGGCCGTGGCAGTGTCGACACCTTGTGTCGACACCGGCCGCTGTGGTGTCGACACTTGGTGTAACACCCCCTATTCGTCTCATAGCATATAGCAGTAGGTCCGGCCGGGGCCCGACGCCATATACCACAGACAGACCGGGTGGTTACGTATGGAAACCATCCAACCAATCTCAACGTCTTACACAGAGCATTCTAGCGGAAGCAGTTTATATAAGTTGTAAAAAAGAACCCAGCATTAGAGCACGAATGTCCACTATTACAATAATTAGGAATGTTATACAAAATACCCAAAATCGGCCTTAAGGCCTTACAGAATGTTTCACTTGAATAATACATGATTTACAAACCTCGGCACGCAGGCCGGTCATACATGAATAAAACAGAAAACATTTCCACTTGGGCCTTCGAGAGCCAGCTTCGCAAAAAGGGCTTTAGCCCGCTATTGACCGCTTGGTCCAGCTACACCTGCAAGCAACAAACCACCGCACGGTGGCAAAACAAGGCAACGGTCAGCAATGCTGACCAAATTACAACGATCCCGCCCCCAACTCGGGGCGGCGATGCTCCTTCCCTGCATTTCATTAGCATAAGCGAGCAATTTATATAACCATAGCCATTTCATCACAGGCGTTGGCTCGCACGGCCACACACCACATGCACTTAGGGCACATTCTCGGTGAACCGGTCCATGTCGCGTCAATTTAAGCCACCAACATTCCGGACTCACCACCGCCAATAGACGGCCAAACCTATGAGCAATTTGTCTTCTTGGCATGGGTCACGACAATTTAAGCCATAGACCGCCGAAGACTCACATCTATGCCAACGGCGAGTGCCATGTAACTTTAGGTCTCTCTAACCCGAACGACATAGAGCGGGTACGGCTGCATCTAACCCGTGCTCACATCTGAACGATAATTTAAGCCATATGCGCGGGTCAAACTTTCACCGAGTCCCATTCTAACACAAGTCACATAACCCCGTTATGTTCAAGATGGCTCTCAGGCCACTAAGTTGGCAAGATCTCGTATCCGCCCAGTTTTCCGGGTGCACCTTTGGGTTAGTCCCCAAGGCTCCCTGCTGCAATCTACCGCGTAGAAAACCCGAAAAACAAACCATAACACGGAGTCTTCTCCGGCCTTATGCAATGCAACATCACCAATCCAGACTAGCATGTCCGGGTAGGCTTCACACAAAATGCCTACGTCCGTTCTCGCATACAAACTCTAAACAACGGGGACTTTACATATCTACCCGAAGGAACGCCTCCAACTCTCCGCAAACTCGCGAGAGCGGCCTTCCTATGCTAAGAAAGAGAGCTATTAGTGCTCATGATGAGGATCGTTACCCTTGAGTTCCTCAATGGCGCCATCGAAAAGTAATCAGATAGAAATCACCGCACTTGCGTTGCCTCCGTAGATCCGGAGTCGGCTTGCGATTCGGAGCTCCGAAGCTCCTCCAATGGCGGATCTAGCTCCTCTTCCTCCAATGGCTTTTCCCCTTTCTCCAAGGATTTGGAGAGATGAAAAGGTAAGAAAGAATGGATTTTTCTAAGTCAAACCCGGGTATATCCTCTCAGGAACCATCCCCGGCCGTGGATCTCAACCTAAGAAAACGAACGGCTTTGATTCGGGGCTGAAATGCCCAAACTGGACCGAACACGGCCTGGCACACACCCGTGTCCAGGGCCGTGTGCCGCATTCGCCGTCAAAATCGAATCTCCTGGACCCTCACACGGGTATCGAACACGCCCGTGTTCGAGCTGACACGCCCATGTTCCAGCTGACACGGCCGTGTAGGCGGCCGTGTACTCCATGATTTTCTCCCGTTTTCAACCCGAGCACTGCACGGGTTCTAGGACACGCCCGTGTCCTTGCCCGTGTCATATTGACACGCCTGGGCCCCAGGCCGTGTACAAGGTCTCGACATTTCGTCGCGTGCAGTACGACGACTGGATGACACGGCCGTGGACACGCCCGTGTCCTAGGCCGTGCGCCTTGTCTCGACGATCGTCGAGTGAATCTCGACGACTTTCCCGGGACGATCGTCGACACGGGTCGACACGCCCGGCGACACGCCCGTGTCGCGGGCCGTGTGCCTATTCTCGACGAATCGTCGAGTATATCTCGACGATTTCACGGCTAAGTGTCGACACGGGTCGACACGCCCTGCGACACACCCGTGTCGCAGGCCGTGTGCCCATTCTCAACGAATCGTCGAGAAAATCTCGACGATTTCGCGGCTAAGTGTCGGCACACACTTGACACGCCCTGGGACACTCCCGTGTCCCAGGCCGTGTGCCTTCAGCCAGAAACCAGAACTGGCCCAAAACGTCCCCCTTCGCTCCTTTGAGTTTCGGGGCGTTACAACTCTACCCCTCTTAAAAGAATTTCGCCCACGAAATTACATAAAGGGAAAAACATGTACAAAACCAAAATTTGTACCTGAGCGGAACAACTCCGGATACTCGTCAAGCATCGTCTGCTCTCGCTCCCAAGAGAGCTCCTCACGACCGCAATTGTCCCACCGGACCTTGACCATCCTGATCTCTTTATTGCGTAGCCGCTTGACCTCCGAGTCCTCAATCCGCACGGGCTTGACTTTTGTCGTTAGCCCACTATCCACCGGCACTTGATCGACCGTGATCACTTGCGTAGGCTCTTGCACCGCCTTCCGAAGCACCGAAATATGGAATACATCATGTAAACCACTTAGCTCCACTGAAAGCTTCAACCTATAGGCCGCTTCTCCAACTCGCTCCAGAACCTCAAACGGTCCAAGGTACCTCGGGCTTAGCTTTTTCAATCGCCGCACCCGCGAGACACCCTTGAACGGCTTGATCTTTAGGTACAAATAATCACCCACAGCGAACTCCACATTCCTGTGCTTGGCATTATAGTATTTTGCTTGCCGGTCCTGAGCGATAAGCAACCTCTCCCGAATGGTTCTCACCAAAGAAGTAGCATCATCCACTTCCGATCGCTTATACAACTTTGACTCACCCGTTTCTAACCAAGACAACGGCATGCGACATCTTCTACCATATAGGGCCTCGAAAGGCGCCATCTGAATACTTGCTTGGTAGCTGTTGTTGTATGCGAACTCCACCAAATAAAGGTGGTCCTCCCATTGCTTTCCAAAGTCCAAGACACACATGCGAAGCATGTCTTGCATGGTTCTATTGACCCTCTCGGTCTGCCCATCCGTTTGCGGATGGAAGGCTGTGCTAAACTTCAGCTTTGTTCCCAACATTTGCTGCACCAGCCTCCAATCATTGGACGTGAACCGCCCATCTCGGTCACTCACGATGCTGCGGGGCACACCATGAAGCTGTACTATGTTATCCATATAAAGCTTTGCCAGCTTCTCCATCGGATCATCCTTCCTATGAGAATAAAATGCGACACCTTCGTTAATTGATCCACGACCACCCAAATGGCGTCGTTCCCCTTTTGCGACCTCGGCAAACCGTGCACAAAGTCCATAGAGATGTCGTCAAATTTCCACTCCGGAATAGGCAAGGACTTAAGAAATCCTCCCGGCTTTTGGCACTCCGCCTTTACCAAGGCGCAGGTTTGGCACTTCGCTACGTATAGCGCCACATCCTTTTTCAAACCCGGCCACCAAAATAACTTCTTGACGTCACGGTATATCTTCGTGCTCCCCGGGTGAATCGAGTACTTGGTATGGTGCGCCTCGTACAACAACTCCACCCGTAAATTGCCCACACTTGGGACGCACAAACGACCGTCTTTCCACAGCAATCCGTCCTCCACGACGAATTGGGAATTTGACCCATCCAGAGCCTCTATCATGAACTGCTTCATATGAGCATCCATATCCAAAGCCTGCCGAATCCGATCAGGCAGGTCATATTGGACTTCAGTCCAATTCAGCACTGCTTCAGCACTAGATTGTCTATCCACACAAACAATCTCCAACGCCTCCAGCTCCTACACCAACCGCTCATCATGCACTGATAGCCAATTCGCTTGAGCTGGGGCTCGGCGACTCAATGCATCCGCAACCGCATTCCCTTTGCCAGGCACGTAGTGGATCTTGAAAGTATAGTCCCCCAGGAACTTCATCCATCTACGCTGCTGCATATTCAGATCCTTCTGATCTATCAGGTACTTCAGACTCTTGTGATCGGTGTAGATATCAATCTTCACACCGTACAAATAGTGTCTCCACAGCTTCAAGGCAAAAATCACGGCCGCCAACTCCAAGTCGTGGACCGGATAATTTCTCTCGTGCACTTTTAGCTGTCTCGAGCCATAAGCTATCACGCTTCCGTGCTGTAGTAGCACACAACCCAAACCGCTGCCCGAAGCATCGCTATATATCTCATAGCCTTCGGTTCCACATGGCGAACTCAGCACAGGCGCCGTGGTCAACCGACACTTCAATTCCTCAAAAGCTCGCGCGCACTCTGGCGTCCAAACGAACATATGCTCCTTCCTCGTCAAAGTAGTGAGAGGTAACGCTAACCGCGAGAAGTTCTCTACGAAGCGCCTATAATAGCCGGCAAGCCCCAAAAAGCTCCGGACTTCTGCTACCGTAGCAAGCTCAGGCCACTCCCGTATCGCAACAATCTTCGCCGGATCCACAGCAATACCCTCTCCACTCACTATATGCCCGAGGAACGCTACTGAGGATAGCCAAAACTCGCACTTCGAGAACTTGGCATACAACTGGTTTCTCCTGAGTGTCTCCAACACCAAATGGGGATGCTTGAAGTGATCCTCCTCACTTTGCGAGTACACCAAAATATCGTCGATGAAGACGATCACGAAATGGTCCAGGTACTCCCTGAACGTCCTGTTCATCAAATCCATGAATACTGACGGCGCATTAGTCAGCCCAAACGGCATGACCGTAAACTCATAATGCCCGTATCTCGTACTAAACGCTGTCTTTGGGATATCACTCTCCCTTATCCGCAGCTGATAGTACCCAGACTTGAGATCTAACTTCGAGTACACCGTCGACCCGACTAACTGATCAAAGAGATCATCAATCCGGGGGATCGGGTACTTATTCTTTTCAGTCAGCTTGTTTAGCTCTCGATAATCAATACATAATCTCAAGCTTCCGTCCTTCTTCTTAACAAAGAGGACCGGTGCGCTCCAAGGCGAAGAACTCGGGCGCACATACCCTTGCTCCAACAACTCTTGTAGTTGAGCTTTCAGCTCCTCCATTTCCTTAGGCGCTAGCCGATACGGAGATCGTGACACAGGCTTTGCACCTGGCACTAGCTCGATCGTAAAATCTATCTCCCGTTGAGGCGGGGCTCCAGGAAGATCTGCGGGGAACACATCAGGGTATTCCGATACCACTGAAATACAATCCAAAGCGGGCTTCGGCTTTGCAACCTCCACTAGTGTAAAGAACAGTTCTGCTCCGGCACGAACCGCCTTCACCACCTGAAGAGCAGACATCAACGTCTTGCTCGACCCCTTTAAGCCCGTAAAAGTCATCTCACGACTCGCTCCCAGCTTGACTTCCTTGCTACCGCAATATATATGGGCCTGCTGCTCCAAGAGCCAGTCCATGCCAAATATAACGTCAAACTCCACCAACGGAAGTAATGACGCTTGCAGATCGTACTCCTAATTCCCAAACCACAAACTAAGAGCAACGAATTCTACCCTCGCCGAATGAGCACCATTAGACTATAACGCATCCAATTTGTCTCTTTCCATCGAAGGAGGTACTCCAAGGCACAATAAAATTCCTAATAAAGGAACGCGAAGCTCCCTAAACGAACGGTACTCTCGCAGATAAAGAAAGTCATAACAAGGCTTAACACCAGTAGTTCTAAGCTAACATGCACAAGAGTGACAAGTATTTAAAGCAAAACTATCTTTAAACCATACCTGTCCTCGCGACGGCGTGCTTCAACCAGGGCTTTAGGAACTCACGAGCATAATGCCCCGGCTCGCCACAGCTGAAACATGTGCTCGGGGTTTCGACCCGTAGTCACCCCAGAAGCACCAGAAGGAGCTGGACCCGAAGTCCTATGCTTCTTATACCATTTTTGATATCCAGACTTTGAGGTGTTCGGCACCTTGAATGCTATTTCCTTTGCACTGAAGTCCTTGACTGCTCCTGACACAGCTTTCTTACCCTTCCGAGCACCATTCCAACAGTCTCGGGCAAAGTGCCCTTTCTTTCCACAAGTATAACAAGTGTAAGAAGCTTTACTAGTCGATTTCATAGCCCCTTTCTCCAGCATTCTGCCGGATGCAGCTCTTATGGGGTTTATATAGTTCGATACCATGGTCGCTGGCATCGGGAGGGTCTTCCTCAAATCTGCCTCCAAAGATCTAGCTGATTCCACCAAGGCTCGGAATCCCAATAACTTTGGTCCTAGCAGTAGGACTCGTAACTCGGCGCGTAGGCCATTATAGAATCTATCGACTGTAGCTTGGTCATTATCCAACTCATAGCATGGGTAGCGACTTATCATAAAAAATGCTTGCAAATATTCCTCAACTGTGTGCGCTCCCTGCACTAAATGCGCATTCAGCTGCCTCTCAGTTGCCCTCCTTGGCACTATTGGTTACACAACCACTTGCTCCACCCTCCTCGGCTCAGCCTCTTGAAGAGGTACTTGCTCCAACACAGGAGCGGGCTGCTGCGCTTGCCTTCCAGGCTGCGCGTTGATCACGGCCAACACCGCTTCAGCAACCAATCGTATATTTTCAGCCGACAGAGGTGTTGCAGGAGCAACATCCGGTGCACTACTAGCCTCAGAAACTCGGCGTTCTGACGGCCCAACACCACTTCTGGTCACCTATAGTGGTACAAAACACCGTTAAGCGACCACATAACATTGCAAACAGCAATTATAGGAACACGCAGGTTCCTCAAACACGAGTATTTTCATTCCTAAGTGGACATTCATGGGTTCTTTTCACTGTTATTACGATGACGCACACAATGTGCTCACCACCCCTTAAAAAGAATTCGCCCACGAATTCAGTTTAAGCCCGACCAAAACCAGTAGTCTGATACCAAATTGTAACACCCCCTATCCGTCGCATAGCATATAGCAGTAGGTCCGGCCGGGGCCCGACGCCATATACCACAGACAGACCGGGTGGTTACGTATGGAAACCATCCAACCAATCTCAACGTCCTACACAGAGCATTCTAGCGGAAGCAGTTTATATAAGTTGTAAACAAGAACCCATCATTAGAGCACGAATGTCCACTATTACAATAATTAGGAATGTTATACAAAATACCCAAAATCGGCCTTAAGGCCTTACAGAATGTTTCACTTGAATAATACATGATTTACAAACCTCGGCACGCAGGCCGGTCATACATGAATAAAACAGAAACATTTCCACTTGGGCCTTCGAGGGCCAGCTTCGCAAAAAGGGCTTTAGCCCGCTATTGACCGCTTGGTCCAGCTGCACCTGCAAGCAACAAACCACGCCGCACGGTGGCAAAACAAGGCAACGGTCAGCAATGCTGACCAAATTATAACGATCCCGCCCCCAACTCGGGGCGGCGATGCTCCTTCCCTGCATTTCATTAGCATAGGCGAGCAATTTATATAACCATAGCCATTTCATCACAGGCGTTGGCTCGCACGGCCACACGCCCCGTGCACTCAGGGCACATTCTCGGTGAACCGGTCCATGTCGCGTCAATTTAAGCCACCAACATTCCGGACTCACCACCGCCAACAGACGGCCAAACCTATGAGCAATTTGTCTTCTTGGCATGGGTCACGACAATTTAAGCCATAGACCGCCGAAGACTCACATCTATGCCAACGGCGAGTGCCATGAAACTTTAGGTCTCTCTAACCCGAACGACATAGAGCGGGTACGGCTCCATCTAACCCGTGCTCACATCGCAACGACAATTTAAGCCATATGCGCGGGTCAAACTTTCACCGAGTCCCATTCTAACACAAGTCACATAACCCCGTTATGTTTAAGATGGCTCTCAGGCCACCAAGTTGCAAGATCTCGTATCCGCCCAGTTTTCCGGGTGCACCTTTGGGTTAGTCCCCAAGGCTCCCTGCTGCAATCTACCGCGTAGAAAACCCGAAAAACAAACCATAGCACGGAGTCTTCTCCGGCCTTATGCAATGCAACATCACCGATCCAGACTAGCATGTCCGGGTAGGCTTCACACAAAATGCCTACGTTCGTTCTCGCATACGGACTCTAAACAACGGGGACTTTACATATCTACCCGAAGGAATGCCTCCAACTCTCCGCAAACCGCGAGAGCGGCCTTCCTATGCTAAGAAAGAGAGCTATTAGTGCTCATGATGAGGATCGTTACCCTTGAGTTCCTCTTTGGCGCCACTTGAAAAGTAATCGGATAGAAATCACCGCACTTGCGTTGCCTCCGTGGATCCGGAGTCGGCTTGCGATTCGGAGCTCCGAAGCTCCTCCAATGGCGGATCTAGCTCCTCTTCCTCCAATGGCTTTTCCCCTTTCTCCAAGGATTTGGAGAGATGAAAAGGTAAGAAAGAATGGATTTTTCTAAGTCAAACCCGGGTATATCCTCTCAGGAACCATCCCGGCCGTTGGATCTCAACCTAAGAAAACGAACGGCTTTGATTCGGGGCTGAAATGCCCAAACTGGACCGAACACGGCCTGGCACACGCCCGTGTCCAGGGCCGTGTGCCTCATTCGCCGTCAAAATCGAATCTCCTGGACCCTCACACGGGTATCGAACACGCCCGTGTTCGAGCTGACATGCCCGTGTTCCAGCTGACACGGCCGTGTAGGCGGCCGTGTACCCCATGATTTTCGCCCGTTTTCAACCCGAGCACTACACGGGTTCTAGGACACGCCCGTGTCCTTGCCCGTGTCATATTGACATGCCTAGGCCCCAGGCCGTGTACAAGGTCTCGACATTTCGTCGCGTGCAGTACGACGACTGGATGACACGGCCGTGGACACGCCCGTGTCCTAGGCCGTGTGCCTTGTCTCGACGATCGTCGAGTGAATCTCGACGACTTTCCCGGGACGATCGTCGACACGGGTCGACACGCCCGGCGACACGCCCGTGTCGCGGGCCGTGTGCCCATTCTCGACGAATCGTCGAGTACATCTCGACGATTTCACGGCTAAGTGTCGACATGGGTCGACACGCCCTGCGACACGCCCGTGTCGCAGGCCGTGTGCCCATTCTCAACGAATCGTCGAGAAAATCTCGACGATTTCGCGGCTAAGTGTCGGCACACACTTGACAGGCCCTGGGACACGCCCGTGTCCCAGGCCGTGTGTCTTTAGCCAGAAACCAGAACTGGCCCAAAACGTCCCCCTTCGCTCCTTTGAGTTTCGGGGCGTTACACTTGGTGTGACACCGGCCGCGGTTGTGTCGACACCTGGTGTCGACACCAACTTGTCATGGTGTCGACACACCGTGTCGACACTGTGTTGCGCTTCTTTTGGGGTCAGGTTGACTCAGGGTTGGTTCGGGTTAGGCATGCAAAGCCGTGTCGGTTGGACCCGATGTTTCTGTCTTGGGTTCGTGAGTTTCTTAGGATTGTTAGTGTGACTTTTCCCTAGGGGGGGGCTTTGGGTGTTCGGCTAATTTCTACATGCCGAATCTTGGGTCGTGGCAGGTGGTGGAGTTTTGGTGGCCTCTGGAGGGGTGGTTTTATGTGGAGAGCTGTGGCCACCGTCTTTTGCCCCGGTTTGGGTTGGTATGTGTGGGACCCTAAAGCTGCCACTGTTTGACCCCTTAGCCCTTTTGGGTCTGATTCTGGTTATGCATTCAGACCCATGTTTGAACCACTGCCACCTACCCATGTGTTAGGACTGTTAGTCCCTTTCCTGTTTATGCTTCCTTTCTTTTGGCATATGTATATGTCTTGATGTTGTTGCAGGCTCGCTTGGTAAGGTATATTGGTTTTATTACTCGCACTTGGTGTGCTCTACGGTATTTTTTTTACAGCATTCTTTTCTTACTGTCATCCCCTTTTTCTTTTGCCTATTGCGGTTTGCTGCCGGGTTGGTAAACCCTTCTTTTTATTTGATAATTAACCCATTGCTCTATTTTACCTTTTGATTGATTTCCCATGCTGAGGTGTTTTTTTCTTGAATGCCTCAGGTCCAGGTTGTAGCCAGTTCAGCGGCTATTTCTTTTGGAAGGGCTGTTGGTGGCCTCTAGGGTTGCTGGGGTAGCTGATCCCCATTTTGTTGTGAGGTAGTTTCTTACTTTTTTGTATAGACATACATACTCGCCAGTGGGTTCGTGTCAGGTTATTGACGCCCACTGGTGGCTTCTTGTGATGCTGGATATGAATTTAAACTGCTGATTTGCCTACTTGTGGTTGGTTACTTGTTTCTGGGAAAGATTTATGCTAGGTTGCATGTTAGATATTTTAAAACTAAAAGTATTATTATATGTACCCCATGCATAACATGTTTCTAAATCAAAGACACTACTTTTCCTCAACGTAAAACACTATTTTTCATACTTATTATATTCACCTTAGAGTCATGCACGTATAGGTCGTCCCACGGGGACACTTATGCTCATTTAGGGTGCCAATTTAATTGAACCAAAGTACTTTCTGCTGCGTATAAATATAGTTTTAACTGTGTACTAGCTGATCCACCGGGCCGAGGGATACGACCATTCATCGTAACAGATTTTCTTTCATATTAAATCAACAATTTTCCTTAAAATCTGACGTCTGGAGTTTTGCCTGAGCGTGTGCAGTTATCCCCTGCACGACGCGGCATCACGGCACGTGTTTTCTCTTACTCTGATGAGATTTTACCGTTGAGAAAATGCGGGTTGTGACAGTTGGTATCAGAGGGAGGTTGCTTGACAAATGGTTGGGCAACCATTCCCTTGTCTGTATTAGTGTTTTGCATCATATCATTCACACACCGTTATGTCATCAGCACGTCTTGCCCGAAGCACAAACACTACACCCATGAGCATAAGGAAGTATACAGGGCATATTATGTAGTATGAGATGCATAATATGTGTTTGTATATGGATCCACCATAGGAGGCAACATGTGAGGGTTATGTAGTATGGGATGCATAACCTCACCACATGAATGCGGCTAGCACGTTTTCTTTTTTGTTACATGAGAATGTTATGTAGTATGGGATGCATAACATTTTCACGTGTACGCCGCCCATGACATGCACTAAGGCTTTTTTTAGAATGCATAGCACATTATGCATAGCATAACATTTCATAGCACAACGTGCCGAGCTAAAGATTTGCAAGATGACATATGTACGCACATGGTTTTGGGTCAAAAAGAATACAAATACATGCATTCATGGTTTAGGCACATGAGTTAGTATGATGGTGGTGAACCATCTTAGGCTAAGCATAACATCATCATGGTAAAAAAAACTCCAGAGCAAGTTTTGCAGTTTAAGTTCATATTTAAGTGTGTTTGTCCGTACCGGGTAGTTTTGTTCTAGTTGATGGGCTAGGATTTGTCTAAAGCTTGTGCGATTTTAGGATGGCGAGACATCCCGCGATGAGATCGACCCCCCAATCCGAGGGTGAGACGTCAGGAGCGCAGAGCGATGCGTTGGTAGAAAGCCTGCGGCAGAGTAATGAGGAGTTATCGAGGCAGGTAGTGGCTATGCAGGCTCAGATTCAGACCCTTGTAGCAGTGGTGGCGGGACAGAACCCGAGAGCTCAGAACCCCGCAGAGGGGGTAGCTGTTCCTGCCCCTCCTGCTCCTCCCGTGCCTTTGGTTGTGGTGCCTCCTGAGATGGCGTTCATATCCCAGTTTCAGCGGCTGAGACCCCCTACCTATGATGGGCAGGCAGATTTCATGATTTTGGATGATTGGCTAATTACCATTGAGGATATGTTCTCTTACTTAGGTATTACGGACGATCAGAGAGTGATGCTCGCTGCCTACCAGCTCAAGGGCTTAGCAAAGAACTGGTGCTGAGAGAGAAAGAGAGCTTAGCGACAGGTTGCACATGGGAGTCATTTAGGTGATGTTGTTAAGTAAGTTTCTGCCTTCAGTCGAACAGGACCGGCTAATGAATGACTTTCTTCATTTAAAGCAGAGGAAACTCACGGTTAGTGAGTATGAGATAGAGTTTAGTAAGTTGAGTCGGTTTCTCACGGGTCTGGTATGAGTAAGGGGGAGAGAGAAAAAACAAAAAATATATCAAGTGAAACACTAAACAAATAATTTTTGTTTGTTTTTTTGAGTTTTGGA